>OX421505.1:17621199-18163699 GCA_949126835.1 Anisus vortex
ATAGGCGTACGCCTCAAATGATACCTGAAACGACCCTACTATACTACTCACGAACTTTCGGTTCTATTTTAATTTTTTTTAATTGTTTTAGGCATTTCCGTAAACAAAAAGCAAGCTTTTGATGGTGTTTGACAATTAATTTTAACCTCAACGGCCAGTTCTAGTCTTTTTGATGTATACAAAGACTACAAGATTAGTTATGAGGCATCCGTTTTTAACATCAAAAGTGAGAAACGAAAATTAATACTCAAAGTGTTACAGTAGAACAACTAAAATGACATCTTACATTAATTAGGCCTATACTAGAATATGCATCATCTGTATAGCATCCATCAACTAAAGAAAACATTAAAAAAATTAGAACAAATTAAAAAAAGAGCTGCAAGGTTCATAACTTGTAAATATTCATAATTAACAGGAATAACACCATTAGTTAAATCCCTAAACATAGAAACACTAGAGGACAGAAGGGCAAAGAGTACATTAGTAATAATACATAAGGCATTAATCTCTAATTTAGAAATACAACCCAATAACAACATGTTCCAAAGCTCAGATAAACATAAACACTTTCCTTATCCCTTATGCGAGAACAAATGCATTTAAGTACTCTTTCTTCCTGGGTGGCATTCATTCGGGCATGGAATGGGTTGCCTGAACAAACCAGGAAAACCAATAACTTAACATCATAATTTAAAACATTAATAAAAATGCAAGACTAGACTCGGATCACGGATGAGCGTAGGACGCTATAATCTTCTTTATAAAAGGAGCGTCTGTAATGTATAAGTTAAGTGGCGCCTAACACTTAATGCGCGAGACACACATTGTCACTACACAGAATACATAATTGTTTTCCCATTGCATTCAATCACGCCAAACGATACTGGCATTTGGAGTCTGCCATTAGTACATTAGTAATAATACATAAGGCATTAATCTCTAATTTAGAAATACAACCCAATAAAGACCTGTAGCAAAGCTCAGACAAACATAAAGACAAAAACACTTTCCTTCTCCCTTATGCGAGAACAACTGCATATAAGTACTCTTTCATTCCGAGTGGCATTCGGGCATGGAATGGGTTGCCTGAACAAACCAGGAAAACCAGTAACTTAACATCATTTAAAACATCAATAAAAATGCTAGACTAGACTCGGACCACGGATGAGCGTAGGACGCAATAATCTTCTTTATAGAAGGAGCGTGTGTAATGTATAAGATAAGATAAGATGTAGGCCCTAATATTTAATATAGTATATGGCCTAGGCTTTCAGGTCGGCCTACCGATCTCCTATTTAACTTATAGGCCTAGACTCTATAGGCTATCAACAGTATATAACTTATATAAGCTTAAATTATTATATTATATAGCCTACTAATAATAATAGGCCTAAATTATAACTAGAAGAATTAAGTTAATAAGTCATATTATTTATTATAAGCTATAAGTATAAATCATAGGCCTAATATTATAATTAAATATAGAAAAAAGGACATAGCTAGGGTTCTTACTGCTGGGTTTGAAACTGATGCCTGTCGTAGTATAATTGTATGCTTTATGTACAAGTGAGATAACAAGAAAGATCGTATAGGGTGATAATTTCTGAATAGCATAATATAATGTTACAGGCGTTCCTGAACTTAAAGAAGAGTATTGCTGGCTATAACTATAAGATTATTCTTCCTACATATTATACTCGTTTCTTTTTCAAGTCATATGTTTGAATACGAAAAGATGTACAAAGTATTAAGTAGATCTAAACTATATCTCGAGGTTTTGTAATCACTTTTAAAAATCATTAAAAAACGTTGGTACGAAATTTCACTTAAAACTTTGTGAATCCAAACAATGTTTTGTGTCTATAATGAAGTAATAAAATCCTTGCTTTGTGTATAGCTCATCAGCTATAAGAGATCAACCTGTCATATAATTTTTTTTATCTGTCATGTATTATATTGATGTTATTTTATTATTATTACAGACAGATATCTCTAAATTTGCTGTTTAATATTTTACCGGACCTACCTATTTTCTTTAAATAATAAAATAACAAATTATATGCAAATTATTATTATTTTTTTGTTAACCAACACGTTTATTTATTCAAAGATTGAGATAACTTAAACAGAGCAATATTCATGGCTTTTTTTTTTTTACTTACTTGAAATTGATGTAGACTTTTTTACCCTGACCCCAGTTGTCATGGAAAGTGGGCGTCTCCCACAGACTCTCTGACATGCGCACTCGTTTTGTGGGCACAAACAAATGTCAACATTCTTTGCACTTAGTATTTTACTAAGGCTTGGTGTTTTTTTAATGTTATTATAGTGTTTTTTTATTATTTTAGACCATTTAAACACATGGAAACTTTATACTAAGTACCTAGGGAGCTAACTGTTAAAAATAATTAACGGTTAGAACGTTTTTGTATCGAAAAAAAAAAAGTTTTACCTAGGCCCTAGGCCTTCTGTCGGCAATATATTGACTAGGCCTATTGCTTAGCCACTTGGCTTAGCCCTTGATCGCTCGTCTATGTAATTCTCCATAATATTATTTTATGTTTCATAGAAACAAATCCAAGAGGCATCTTCAGGAATACAAAAACCATATATAGCCATAGTCGGCTTAGTCTAGCAGATAGCAAATATGATAAACTTTTTCTTTTAAAATTGTTTTACAGGAATACATTTAGAATTTAGGCCTAGGCCTATATTATGTCGTATAGTCGGCGTATGTGTTCCATATTGAATATAATATATATATTCATATTGTCATTGTGACATTGTGCATGCAATATTATTCAATAAAAGGCCTATAACTAAAAGTAATGAAAGAAAACACATGAGTTTGCAAATATCAAATATATTATAATAGCATGCCTTCATATTCGCTTAGTTATGTCATGCAATCGGTTAATCGCCGCCGCTTTTCTATAGATGATACGACTATATGAGTCTATCATATACATTTGGGTAGGCCTGTTATATTCAAAAATGATAAGTTCACATCAGTGCCGAAAAGGCTAAATTAATGACTAGTAACACCAGCGGCATCACCACGCAGATCAAGATTGGTGGGCAGAGTTTGGAAACAGTAAGCAGCTTCAAGTACCTAGGAGCTATTGTATCCGAAGAGGGCTTCAAACCAGAAATAATGTCCAGGATTGCCCAGACAACAGCATCACTAAGGAGGCTCAAGACAATATGGACAGACAAGAACCTAGCCCTCAGCATTAAAATCAGGCTGATGCGCTCACTGGTCCTCTTCATTTTCTTATAATATAATATATAATATAATATAATATTTTCTTATATAATATATAATATAAGCATATTATGCTTGCGAGTCATGGACGCTAACAGCGGAGCTGGAAAATAAGATAAACGCCATGGAAATGAGATGCTTCCGGACCCTGCTCGGTATCAGTTACAAAAACCATATTTCCAACGAACAGATAAGAAAAAGAATACAACAGGAGCAGGGTACGCCGTACCGGTGCGTACCGTCACAAAAAAGCACTGGGCCTATGATTTATACGTATAGCTTATAATGAATAATATGACTTACTAACTTAATGCTTATAATTAAGGCTTATTATTGTTAATAGGCTATATAAGACTGTATATACTTTTTATAGCCTATTATATAGAGTCTATACGTTAAATAGGATAGGCCGATTTAATAGGCCCTAGGCCTATATACCTATACTATAGGCCATAGGCCTATTTTAAATAATATGGACTATATCCTATATACTTATAATGTATTTATAATATTGAATAATATGTAGTATATACTATATAGGCCTAGGCGTACTGTTATTTTATATACTAACTAGTCTATATGCATACAGTATATATTATAATATATAGGCTAGCACATAGGTTCTGGTTAGGTTAAGTAAACGAAGAATTTCAACGATCTTTAGGCCTATAATGCACGATACCATATAAGAACGTATTGTAAAATAAGTGTTGAGACTTCTACACAAAAAAATCTTAAAAACCAGACCTAGATCTATCTAATCTAAAATGATATTTTTTGTAGCCTATGTTTATTAAGACGAGTTTCTGACACACTGACACAGCGATCGCTTGATCATTAACTGGGTAACCATAGACGCTGTAAAGCCTACAATGTATAATAAATGTGTTATTTTTTGTAACTGGATCAAAGTGTAAAAAAAAAATGCAGTACGCTCCCTGGCTTCTGTGTAAAAAATTTTTTATGAATTCATTTTTTTAAAAATTGAAAACCTAATATAATTACGTATAAAAACCACTAAGCCCCCAGTTAAATAAGAAAGGCGAAGAATGTTTCATTAATAACTTCTGCCCCCCAGCAGTGCGCAGGCTTAGAAGTTGACTTTTTTGGGGGGATTTAATTAAAAAAATGAACAGGTCTATAGGCCTGTCTATTCAAAGAGTTTTTTTGCAAAGAAAATTTATGGTGAAACATACGTTGAGTTTATTTTTTTTTTCTTGTTTTGTAGTTGTGCTATTATACGCCCTTGGTAAACTACAACTCTTCATACAAGTTTTCTCATATGCTACTGAATAGGCATTGTCACTGAGCTTAAAATATCACACACACACACGCACAAAAATAACAAAGAAAGCCCATAATATATTCAGCCAGATCTAAAGTCTAGTACTGTAATCTGGGAATTTCCGTTTTTGAAATATATATTATTTCTTTTTCATCGTCTTAAATTGAAAAACTGATTGTTCACTTTTTAATAGTTAAAAAAAACCACAGCATTTATAGTGTATTGAGGCTGAAATGAATTTCTTTCTATTAATAAAACAACAACAACATTATAACGATAATTTATTCTTCAGTTATATTTTTGGTGTATTTAATGTGTGATCCATACACAACTCTGCCCACCCCCCACCCCCTTTTTTTTTCTCCCCTGAAAGCAGTTAATCTATTATAGATTTCTTTGTCGATTGCCAAACCCGACTATGGTATTTGAGAACCCGATTTTTTATATACAATTATTAGGTGGATGCTGCGATTGAATCGAAATCGTTTTGAACTTGGACTTCATCAAAACCTTTTAGATATGTATGTTGTGAGTTTTATTTCTATAGATCTATTGTTATTGTGTTGTTTTTAATGTGCAGTATGCGTTATGTATTTTGTATTTGTAATGTATGCTTTGTGTGTGATGTAGGCTGTGTGATTGTTATGTATGTTGTGTGTGTGATGAAGCTATTATGTGGCCGTAACGGTGCACGTCCACTCGGAGCTTGCGTGCCTCGAAATGTGGATTTCTCCCTATGGACACTCTATGCAAACTAAACACTGGCTTGTCTCTCTAGAGAATATGATGGCAGAACATTTACATTGGTCTTTGTCGGGATTCTTGAAAAATAAGATGGGTGCACAAGCGCAGGCGGGTTCTCGAGAAGGTAGGAACTGGACCAGGTGACGCTCTTCCGAAGCAAGGAGTCGACATTAGCGGTGTTCCTAGATTTTAAACAGGCCTAGGACAAGGTCTGGCGGCCGGGAATGTTGTTGAAGCTACAGAGGCTAGGTGTCGCCTCGAACATGTACAGATGGATCGGTGGTTTTCTAATCGAGCGCACGGTGGCAACACGTTTTGGGAAATCGATATCCCATAAACGCACCTTGGAGCAAGAACTGTCCAAGGATCGGCCCACTCTTGTTCTTAGCCTTCATCAACGATCTGCAAAACTATCTGGGTTGCTCGAATCTGCTATTTGCGGACGACCCTGTAATATGGAAATAGGGGAGGGATGCCACTGCTCTTGTGCGTTCCCTCCAGCAGAATCTTACTATCATATCCTGCTTTGCCAAGATGTGGGGTCTCGAGATAAACTGCATAAAAACAGTTTATTCACTCTTTACCATTGGCATTGATATACTCAAGGTACCGATCAGGCTGATGATAGGAGACCAGGCTTTGAGGAACGATCCCAAGTCGGTCTATTAAGGAAATACACTTAATCGTAAGCTTTCAATGTATGACCATGTCTGAGAGAAGACCTCTTCTTAGCTGAACATTGTTAAAAGACCAGTACGAGCCCGGGCGCGAAGGCAAGTGTATTGATGACCCTCTACATAATAGCGGTAACGTCCCAAATAGATTACAGCACTCGGTTCAAATATAAGCCTCAAAACTGCTTTGGGGACGTTGGACTCTGTACAAAATCAAGTCCTCAGGCTGATATGTGGTACTTAGCTCGCTTTCGCCTTCGAGACGGTACTCTCTTATTCGGACTGCATCAAAGTGTTCACTGATGGAATTACCACCCACCATAGGCACCGAGAAGCGGGCCGGGTACGGAAGTCTTGTGTTGTACCTAGGGACGGGTACCGGAAGAGAAGAGTTATCAGGGCCTTGTGGGGAAATCTGCTGCTACGATGCAGAGATGGAGGACATCAGAAACGCCATTAAGGCTATCTGGACATGGTTCGATGAAGAGTCGGAGGTGGTAGCATTAAATATATCGTCATCTTCACTGATGCGCTTTCAGTATTCCAGGTCATCAACGGCATGTGAACCTGGCCCGAACGACTCTCTCGTACGCTTATGGCTGTCAGGGAGTCACAGCTTCGTGATACAACTAAATTCGTTCTCCGCGCCCTAAGAGAGTAATCTCGGCTTGCATTCTCATCGAGATGTGGAGTTCAAGTCTAGTCTAGTAACATGGGTGCAAGTGTGCCAGCTATGGCTGGTATGCCGGCCAATTTAAATTTTGGAAACTTTGCCCGCCAGCAATTCGCCGTCAAGTTAACTTTTTTTAATTTCAGGTAGATCTCGTTAAACTGAAATCAGACTTTAGTTGGACAAACTAAATGATCGAATTTTTTCTTTCATAAGAACTTTAAAAGGGGAAATTAAAAAAACCCCTGGAAAATACCAAAGAATCCGCGCATGCGTGATTCTATATATTTATTTTTAGTTCAGATTTTCCCCAGCTTTTGTTTTCATGGCCCGTTATTTTTTTATTTCCGTGCACACAATCCCCTCATCACATATAAATCCTACGTATGGTGTACTTATTGGCTCACGCATAAATATGATCAGGCTGAGTGTACTCGCGTTGACAACATTAAACATAACACATTAAGAAATAACGATAAAGAGTTGTCACGTGTTGTTTTATTACATAGCCTATAATAAAAATTTACATTGAAAGATCAATAGCTTGCAATCACACACACAAACACATACACACACACACACACACGCATCCGCGCGCAAACACACCCAACTTGCCATCGATTTTATTTTTTAACAACACCCCAGTCTTAGCAAGTCTTGATTATAGCGTATGCTATGGCAGTTTTCAGTATTTCAATGAAGGCCTCTACCTGCATACGTAATTTAACTTAGCCTGGCGGCCTAGTTTGGCCGTGTGATGGGGGTTTCATTGAAGAAAGCTGTACTTGGCGAGATCGACCGAATCGATTCGGTTCCAGAGCAGCCACCATGACAAATGTTTAATTTTATTGTCACGTGACTGTGTCGGTTAGAGTCTGCAGTGCCAGTTCAATCAACGACAGTAAGCAGTTGTTATGGCTTTACGTAAAGTGTATTATAGAATTATCAAATTTTTTTTTGGAGTCAACTAAATATGATCATTTTCATGTCTACCTAATTTAAACTGAGTTTAAAAGGCATAATAAATCGTTTAAAGTGGCCTTTAGTTTAGCACTCAGGTGTCAGTCGAAATAAACCACCCAAGCCACTTGGGACCAATAAAACGTTTGGCTTCTCTGACAACAATACAGCACCAATAACGATAATGGTTCAATGGCAAGTGCTTGTTTTTTACCTCAATGGCAGAAGTTGATCATGAATGCTAAGTGTCATATAAAAGTCAACTATGACTCGTGGTTGCTGTACAAAATGCAATGAAACAATAATTTTATTATAACTTTTTGACTTTGACTAACTTTAACTATAACTTCCCTAAAACTGTTTGGCATTGACTTGTTTTTCTTATATCTCATCTTATACAAGTCCAATGCTCCCTCTACACAGAAGACTGATGATGCGTTCTACGCTTCTCAGTATCAATAGAATAAAATACAAATAGGGGCAGTCTATGTATAGAAACACAACAATAGAATCAAACAACCTTTATAGCAAAGTTGTTCGTATAATCTTCTATACGAACTTTTGTTTGCATTATGTTTTTTTACTTCATTTAAAAATTTGTGAATTCATCCAAAAATATATTTTGTTCATTAATTCATTTAAAAAAAAATATATATATATTATTTGCTTCAAAATTATGTCTTGAAAAACTTTTTTTAATTTCGGTTTTTAGGGTGTGGCTGAAAATTGGATAAATGTATCTTTTTGTTTATAGATTAAGTCTATGTGCCACTTTTTAGCTCGATAAGATAACGAAAATCGGGTCAAAAATCCTTCCACAAATATTTTCTGCCATTGTAATTAATATTTAAGAAATAAAAAAAAAAAATAGACAATATATCTAGGAGTCACCTTTGACCCCTGCTTGACCCCTGCTTGACAGGTGGAAAGAGCGGAGAGAAAGGGCGGGAGGGGGGGGAAACAAATAGAACACACCCGAAGAAGGCGCAACAAAAAACAACAACAGGGTCTTGCAACAGGGCACATCAAGGCCCACCACAGGGGCTTGGAAACAGGGCACATCAAGGCTCACCACAGGGGCTTGCAACAGGGCACATCAAGGCCCACCACAGGGGCTTGCAACAGGGCACATCAAGGCTCACCACAGCTTTTAATATTAAAAAAAACAAACAACTATAAAACAAGCTAGTCTACGCAAGACCCTCTCTAGAGTAAGGCGCTAAGCTGGACAATTACCTTTCAAATCTAAAATAAATAACACATGTGGTGCATATGACTAACGAAAGGAGGGGGGGGGATGAAACCAACACCACTAACAACCATTGGAAGTAAAGTAAGTAAACAGTCCTAGTTCTCTAGAAACAGAGAAGCATAAGTAAATATTCACGAACCAATGCACTTTAAAAGCCCCCTTTTGTGTTTTTAATACTAAATACAATAATGATAACAGTCTAACCCATAGCCATAGATTCTCAACGGAGGCGTTATCGACCCTTCCCCATCCTGGGGGGCGGTATTAAGGACTAGTTGGGCGCTGACGTTCCCGGGGGTGATAGCGGGGCTGTGAAGGGCCAGTGGGCGGGACGAAAGTACTTTCAATAATTTTAACACCACTGCTATTTCAATCACTAAAATACCAAAATTTAGATGTGATTTTATTATAATTTGGGTAATCTTGGGCTTTGACAACGAATTAATCGCTTGTATTACTGTTGACTTATGTCCAATGTGTGATTGTGACGTAAAAGTCATTTAAAGCTTTTTTAACATGTACTTTGCTTTGATCTATTGCTAGATTTAGACTGTTTCTGAGAAAGGCAGATAGGTGGATGGGGGGGGGGGGTGATTAGAATATGGAATAAATGTGACATAGAATGCAATTGCTACGAAACACCCAACAGGGCATATGCTCAAAAGAAGTAGGAAGAATCGCACTTATTTGTCAATATCTTGATAGGTTTAAAGGCTAACGAAGCTCTGTGCGTTCGTCAGTTATCGCAGTTTCACATTGGTTTGGTTTTAATTGGAATAAAATTATGTGTTTCAATATGATTTATAAAAAACAAGCTTCGGTATCGACTTGCATTTAAAAAAAAAACATAAGTTGAGCAGTGGCACTATGCAGAGCTGAATTGATCGAAATGGCAGGTGAAGAAGAGATCACATTGTGTGATTACCTAAAACATTCCAATTTTCTTTACAACTTCATGGGTCCATCAAGCTACTAGACGATCAAGCGTTACTTTCATTTTATTATAGAAAGGAAAAATTGCCAATTTAGCTTAAAAGAATAGATAAATGACACTAAAGGCGAATCTATATTACTTTATCTAGAATACTTTTTAGGGGAAAAAAAAATTCCCTCCATCGGCGATAAATTATGGTGCACTCATGAATTGGTGTTGTAATTAAAGAAGCCTGTGCCAGATGTATTAGCTGTGTGATTCGTCGAAAACAAATGAAGAATTAAAATTGACTTTTGATTTGCAGTTGGACAACCACCAATTTCACAAGGTCTTTTGGTTTTGGCAATAATTTTATACTGCCTATCCAGCACCCTATTTAGTGGAACGTGGATTGGATTTTGTTGTCAGAAAAGAAAAGCAAGTTGCAAGTAATGGAGTGCAGAAATCCAAAGGGCTTAAGAAACCGAAAGGGAACCAAACAGAGACAGACTGCTAGCAACATAACAGGCACAAGTTTCATTTTTAATATTGTTTATTTTTAAAAGCCTATTGTGTAGTATATTTTTTTTTAAATTATTTATTTTAAAACAACATTCAAACAAACTATCATGTAACGCACACAAATCTAGTCGGTCTGTACAAATAAGACTAATTCGGGAAAATTGGGGGGGGGGGATCGCTAAAAATGTAAAAAGGGGGCGGTGAGCCGAAAAAGTTTGAGAACCTATGTTACCGAAGAGGGCAAATGAAGAATTTTATAAAAGAAGGAAAAAATGAAACCGCAAAGAAAGATCATGCAGACTTCATTGATCCGTAAAATCGACGTTTTTGTATGCCATTACACAGTGTACATCGGCAAAACAAATAACACAGAGAGAGAGAGAGAGAGAGAGAGAGAGAGACAATCACTTGCCCACTGGTGACAAGGCCTTATTCTTAGGCTGGGACTAAATAATGCAGTCACTGAAGCGTGCATACAATGAACCTAATCTAGCACTGGGACTAGACCAGACTTGTCCTTGCAGGTCACACCATGGAAAGTTGTGCAGACGCCCATTAGGCAGCTGAGTGGGATGGAGTATTAGTGCTTATTTCTAGTATATCAACCTGATCTACATCTAAGTAATGTAAGTTGATTCTTTTTTGGTTGTTGTTTTTTAAGCGAAGGGTCTATTTACCGCATATCACCAGACCGTTACCGGGTTCTGTTCTCTGTTGCTAATATTTTATTTTTATGCCTGCAATTTAAAATTGACTCTAGTTTATAGGCTACTAATAAGCTTTTAAAGGCTGAAACGAATAGAATATATTTATCTTTTCGGAATCATTCTGTGCCATTTAAGATAAAATTATCTCTCTTCAGAAGAATCTCTCCGGTTGATCTCCAGTTTAGCGTTTTAGTCTTTCAATAGACTGAAAAGTAATTCGATACATATGCTACTTCTTATCTTATCTTATATATTACAGACGCTCCTTCTATAAAGAAGATTATAGCGTCCTACGCTCATCCGTGGACCGAGTCTAGTCTTGCATCTTTATTAATGTTTTAAATGATGTTAAGTTACAACCCATTCCATGCCCGAATGTCACTCGGGAAGAAAGAGTACCGATATGCATTTGTTCTCGTATAAGGGAAAAAGAAAGTGTTTTTGTCTTTATGTTTATCTGAGCTTTGCAAGAGGGTCTATATTATATTTGCGTCCTACGCGCATTCGCATTGTTTCAAGCCTTGGAGTTTACAATTTAATGCTGCTAAGTATGTGTAACTATTTAAATGTAATGTCTGTAACACTAGTTGATAACTTTTTTTTTTACCTCTTCTTTTTAATTAAATAACTACAGCTTGGTTATTGATAAATGGAAGAGTCAATCAATGTACTATTGAACCTTTAAAGAAAGCAAAGTTACATTTCGTCTGATTAAATGTCTATCTATACATACATTTACTATTAATAAAGTACAGCGGGTCGAGCTTGAAATATACATTTGTTTGTATACACGCATCATTTTGCAATCTTATTACTTTACATTTATTGAATAATGTCGTATATTTCTATTCTATCGCGCCGAAACGGCCGTCGCGCCAAATGTCACCTAAACGTCCTGCTTCGATAAAAATTAGTCCTTTTTTTTTTTATTCTCTGGAATCAGTCCTGTGATATGCTTGACCTATCAAACCATGACCCCATAATTATCTTGGGAAGAAAACATTTTACAATAGATTGAGGCATTGGGCTTAACGCCTTTATCATTTTTTATAATGACATTTCAAATAGAACATAATCATTTCGAAGAAACCGGTTACATTTTAGTGGTAATCAATGTAATATATCTTGGTTATTTGTGTCTAGCTGCCTAGTTTATCTACCCATCTATCGCTTTATCTGTCTCTCTCTCTCTCTGTATATATATATATATATATATATATATATATATATATATATATATATATATATATATATATATATATATATATAAACATATTATATTTATATATGACATATGCTATGTTTTCTTGTGTAGATTCAACATGAACATGCTAACCTACACGGATTAAATTTTAGGCTACACACCGACGTTATTATCAATAGATTAACACACGTGAACTGATAAGACTTTCCCCCCAAAAAGTTATTAAAATAAAACCCAAAAAAATAAAAAAGTTACACCTTATAAAGGTTTCAATAAATAACTTTCAAAATCTGATTCACTACAATGTCAATAAACTATAAAAAAAAAATTGTCTGCCCAACTCCTCACCCAGCACCCAATAGATTGAGTTTACATAAAACGTCACTTGTGGTTGAATCTACCCATTTTCCCACTTCCTTATTGAAATAATTCAAAGCCCTTTTATAGCACTTTGTAGCAGACTTGTTTGTGAGATATTTTATGACAGTCGTAAAATAAGCCAATTCTAACCAAGCGACATCTGACTTTTACAACAGGCAGACTAAGTCGTAAATAAAACTGTCATATATTAAGTAACTCTAGTCCTTCCGGGTAATCTTATATTATACATTAAACATAATCTTTTACTATACATTAAATATAATCTTATACTATACATTAAGCATAACCCTTTAGTATAGCCTACATTACATATAGGGTGTTTTTTGTACTATACATTAAAACAAATAATGATCCAGACGTTCACAGCGTTTGGTTGATTGTTGTAGCTCAGGAGGGGTCCCTGAGCACTGAAGGGTCTGATGTGTACCTGGCATTAGTGTAAGGGTATTGGAGAGGGGGGGGCATTGGCGGACGGACATTGTCACACAATCCCCCTACTGTGTATGCAATTGCCACGAACAACCATGGTATCAAGGGAATACTCGCTTTTTCAATGCAGTTATGACAAAGAGCAAAATTAAGATAAAAAAAAAAGTAAACAGCAGATCAGAATCTAAATTAAAAGTTTTGGGCTTAAATTTTATCCTTTAAACACCATATATTCTCCAACATAGGAACCGAAGGGTAGGCATTGAAACTTGTGAAGATTGTTCATGTGTGATGTCTCCTGAACAACTAACAACTTTTTGAAAAACAGCTCGCAACAGGCTCTGGCCAGAGAAGACCTCCACCAACACAAAACTTTCAAAAAGAGACAGACCTGGAAACCACCGGCGGTCTTATTGTTTGAGCCCCTCCATTGACCAGTACTGAGTACGAATTAGAAGTAGAAGAAGAAAGAGAACACTATATATATGTAATAATAATAATATTTCAAAGTTTGAATGTGTGTTTAGTTTATCTTGAAAAGAAATATAAGATCTCCAAACTAGAAAAAGGTATACAATGTATCAGAAACTTACCTATATTCCAACTTGGTTCACTGCGCTTTGAATGTTTTATTAGAGTGAGAGAGAGAGAGAGTGAGAGAGAGAGAGGATGAGAATTGAAAAGTCTTAATGAGGTGTGGCCTTTTCAAATGGAAGAGATCGAGAACTTCCGGTGACATTTCCCGCCATTTTCGTAAAAAACATGCTTTTGGTGGTGTTTGAAAATTGATTTCAACCTCAACGGCCAGTTCTGGTCATTTAGAAATATACAAAGGATACAAGATTAGTTATGAGGAATCCGTTTTTAACATCAAAAGTAAGTAGGCGATAATTAATACTCAACGTGTTAGTCGCGTTAAGTTAAATTTAACTTTGTTTATAACATAAATTAGTCAAGAGTTGCGTCCTTGGTTATTAAAAAAACACAATGCGTATATTCATAAAAATAAAAAGAAGAAAATTATTTTGCATCAAGCAAATAGTTTGGGTTTATAAATAGGTGATTCTTTCAATCTAACATTCAAAATCCATCGTTTTATTTTGGCTACATCTTTTGGAAATGAAATAAAGTTTATTCCCCTACAACTTTTCTTACAACCAGTAACATAGCCCAAAGACATGTTTCGAAGCAAATGATCGAATGTGACCGGAAATGATTTTTCCTCGACCTTTTATGCATGCATAATCGTTAAGACTTGTCAATTGTGCATTAACTCATTCCGTGCCAATCCACGATACATCGTCGATTTGTTTCTTCGCTTCTGTGCCGATCCATGATATATCGTCGATTTGGTTTTCATAGCTAATTTCGTTGCTATAACCTATTAATTCGACTTTTTATATTATCAAACGAATGACAGTTCTTTCTGCTTCCTTTAATAATAATAATAATAATAATGAAGCTTATATAGCGCATATCCCGCAATCAGTTCTATGCGCTTAACAATTACATTTACAATTACAATTACAATTACAATTAACAATGATAACAATAACAGACAAATGTTTACAAATGTAAGTGGGCTAGGAGTCAATAATAAACAGGTGAGTCTTGAGTCCGGTCTTGAAAATGTTAAAGTTCGAGCTTTGTCGCAGCTGGAGTGGCAGGGTGTTCCATGTTTCTGCTTGGTTTCCTTTCGGTTTTTAAATAATAATGACGATTTTTAATCATTTTCTGTATAAACTTTCGTAAACAAAGAATAGCCACGCCTACTCGAAATGTTTCTAGGCCTTGGAGCTTGTCAAATATGCTATTAAAATAACTTGTATTGCTAATTATTCATTTCTATTCATCAGATAATAACTTTAAATCATTTAAATCTGGTTTTGAGGACTTTCGGTTTATTTACTAATTAAAGAATCCGACATTCGTTGTTAGGCCTAGGCCTATGAAAAATATATATAAATGTGAAGGATCGCGTTTTCCGGCTTATACCAATATTACAAAAATGCGTATAACTCAGTGGATATGGGATGTTTTCAAAATTCAAAATGCATTCTAATCAGGAATAGATATGCTTTTAGTGGTTTCAAGCCGAATAGGATATCTGCTACGCATACTATAATATAAAAATCTGTTTAGATCGATTTTTTTCGCACCTTTTTTTTTAAAGAAAAAATTTGATCTCTAAAAATTACTAATAAAAATCTAACTATTATAATACTATTGTTTCAACTTCTACTTATTATTATTTCCTGTTGACTTTCATTGAAATTAATATGAAATTCAGGTATCTCGCTAAACAAATACCTTTAGAAATTTTTGAATAAATAAGGGCACCCTAACAAAATTCTAGCGGCCTAAAAATGGCCTGGTACAAATGCTGTAACCCCCCCCCCTTCTCCCGGCACGGAATGAGTGAAAAGAAGACAAATATAAAAAGAAGGAGAGAGAGATAGAAATAATTTAATAGGAGAGAGAGAAAAAAAAAAGATCTGGCGATATATAATTAGAATTCGTTCATTCAAAAGAAACGGGAGATTGAGAGTTAACATAAGGAAAGACTGCAAACAACTTTTTGACTATAGTTTCTATGTACCCACTTCTATTGTGGACACATTTGAAAAGTATATATTTGCCTTTGTGATTGTCAATAAGATTTTTTTTTTAAACTGCAATAGAAAGTATAACTTCAAGAGATACTAAAGGCATGATTGTGAACTTATTTTTCTGCAACACGTTTGAAGAATCTAGCAAACAAAAACAAACAAACAAAAAAAACAACTTGGCTATTAAAAGAAAAGGGAAAAGATCGAAAAGACAACAACAACCAGGGCTGTGGAGTCGGTACATAAATGTTCCGACTCCAAATCCGACTCCGACTCCACAGTTTTTTGTACTTCCGACTCCAACTCCGACTCCAGATATCCACAACTTCCTCCGTCTCCGACTCTTCGACTCCGACTCCACATCCCTGACAACAACCTAACCAAATAGACCAGTCTCAATGGAACAGGAAGACCTTTAAACAACCATAACTAAACATTAATAATTAGAGCCAGAAAACCTCTTTAAATTTTGGTCCGTAAAAATCTTGGTTTTACTGTAAAATTCTAAGACATCTCATTTTTTTATTTTTATTTTCCAAAAGTCGTACTCTTATAGATTTATTCTCCCTATTTTCTTCGTGTTTGTTTTCAAAAGCGTCGATCCGGAAAATAGGCTTTAATGCTGATGAAATCTGGTCGTGCTGTATAAAACCAGATTGTTATGCGCGCGTGACCTTGAAACTGCAGGCATTAATGTCAGGTGTGCCGTTGAATATACCGTGGGGGGAGGGGGGAATTGAAATGGAAAGAAGGCGATGGTGTGTGTCTTCGGGGTTATTGAAATTAATTGAGGCGTGTGTTCGGAATGTATTGGGTGGGGGAGGGAAAATAAATCAGATCAACAACCCTGGTTTTAATGCTAATTGCTTTCAGCGATAAATCGATATGAAACTTCCAGAATGAATCATTTTTTTTTATGCAAGGAGCTGGATCGAGTTTAATTTATTTAATAGCTAATGATGAATAACTTTAAAAAAAAACACTTCGGTAATCATGTTTTTTCTCAATTTAGCCCTAGTAGCATATCACTAAAACTTGTGCCTTCTTACACAGCTTGTACACCGCATGTCAAGCATTTCTTGTTATCTCTCAATTTAGCCCTAGTAGCATATCACTAAAACTTGTGCCTTCTTACACAGCTTGTACACCGCATGTCAAGCATTTCTTGTTATCTCTCAATTTAGCCCTAGTAGCATATCACTAAAACTTGTGCCTGATTACACGGCTCGTACACAGCATGGCAAACATTTCGGAGAAACAATTTTTTATTTTATTTTTTAAAACTATACTGTTGATATGTCGACCGACATATTGGTCCGGTTTTTCTATTTTTTTTCATAAATAAAACCATCGGTTTGCATGGAGTTCAGAACCGGTTTGCAGGAACAAGCCTGATGCCTCCTCTTAAAGGGTAATCTTTTTTATTTTTCTCTGATTAACAAACAATTAGTTTTGCTTATTTCTTATTGTTTACAACCAATTTTATTATAATAAATTCAAGGGCCGGATACACAAATTAGAGTTTAGCGTAAACTTGTTTGAGTCCACCGCGCAATATAGATCGAAATCAAACAGAACCTAACAATTTTAAAAAGTAGTTGACGGCTAACCAGTGCGAACTCTAGGATATATATTATATATATAGAGAGAGAGGGAGTAAAGGTGTGAGTGTGTGTATACATTGATTAAATCAAAATCACGTGTTTTTATTCTGTTTTATTTTACTCTTTCCATGGATTTCTCTCTGCAATTTCCTTCCCTAGCCAAATGGTTCAAGTCCCAAACTGACACGTTGGTGGATCCTTTAACACGCTGAGAAGTTTTAAAAAAACTTTTCTGTAATAAAATTATTTACAGTATTTTTTTTTTTTCATATTCTCGTAATTTCATTTTCTGTTTTTTTTTTTTTTTTTCAATAAGTCAAAAACTAAAAATAATATGATACATTTCAATACTGATTCCTTGTATTCTTATTTTAATACTTAAATATAAGTATTTAGTATTAAAATTATACTGGCAAGGTTTGACTTGGTATGTTTAATTGTTACTAGGGACGATGCCAGGTAATTAAGTTCGCATTTACAAAAAAAAAAAAAGTCGATTACTTTAAAACTGTTTTAAAAGTAAACAGTAATGTGATGAAATGATAACAAATCAAATTGAGCTAGTAGGCCTATTAACTGAAACAAAACCCCTTCAAATTATACTAAAACCCCCGGGCCCAATTTAAATTATAGGGATAGATGTAAACTGTTAATTGAAACGACTAAAAAAACAACAACACAGGATGAAATGATAACAACCGATGTATACTAACTATTGCCCCTGTTATGTTATAGTTTACAATATTATGTCCATTCTCATTGTAAGACTACCCTATATAAATGGCACTCTGTGCATGTGTGTACGTTTCATAAATTGATAACTGATAACGCTATGATCTTCTCACTGGTTGGTTGTCTCGTGTAAGGCATTGTTCCGATTGCGGGGTTGGTTGACAGTTTGCACCTATCGAAACAAAGTCATAATTAATTGAAAAGGGAGTCAGTTTAAATAGTTTTAGCGCACTACATTGGACTTGGTCTATATTTCGTTTATTTGGCATGGTCTTAGATTAGTTCATTGTACAAGGTCTATATTTCGTTTATTTGGCATGGTCTTTGGTTAGTTCATTGTACTATGTCTATATTTAGTTTATTTGGCATGGTCTTTGGTTAGTTCATTGTACTATGTCTATATTTAGTTTATTTGGCATGGTCTTTGGTTAGTTCATTGTACTATGTCTATATTTAGTTTATTTGGCATGGTCTTTGGTTAGTTCATTGTACTATGTCTATATTTAGTTTATTTGGCATGGTCTTTGGTTAGTTCATTGTACTATGTCTATATTTAGTTTATTGGGCATGGTCTTAGGTTAGGCTATATTAATTCATTTAGATTCTATGTATAGTTAGTTAAAATTCTAAATTGGCGCAGGTAATTCGGACCTCCTGTTTCAATATAAATGCACGCATGAAGAGACCGACACAATTATAAGAAAACGAGAAGAAAAAAAATGTCTTGTTAGGAATAAAACCCACGAGAGGATTTAAAAACCACAGAACCACAGAAACTCTATTTTTGCATCCATTTAGTAGAATGTATTTTCTTACTAAACACGACCCGCTTCTTCCCCCGCCCCCCCCCCCTTTTTTTTTCAAAAAAAGCGAAATAAATTAAATGAAAAAAACATAAATAAATATCGATAAGCGATGAAATTATTTTTGAGTCTGCTACCTGGGTGATGAAAACATCCACACACCAGAGGTGGAATGGTATCCAATGGACCTTGTGGGACCAACTCGATGATCTTGACTTTGCCCTTCTCTCTCATACCCAACAGCAGATGCAGGAGAAAACTAGCAATGTTGCAGCCACTTCTGCAAGCATTGGTCTTAATATACACAAAGGGAAGAGTAAGGTCCTCAAGGTCAATGCCACAAGTACTGCACCCATTATGCTGGAAGAGGAAGCACTAGAAGAAGTTGAGAGTTTTGTCTATCTTGGCAGCATTGTGGACAAGCAAGGTGGGACAGATGCTGATATAAAAACAAGGGTTGGAAAGGCACGAACGGCCTTCCAACAACTCAGGAATGTCTGGGTCTCCAGACACCTGAGAAACAACCTGAAGATCAGGATCTTCAACACCATGGTGAAACCGGTGCTGCTATATGGAGCCGAAACCTGGAGAACCACGGCCACGAAAATAAAGAAACTCCAGTCCTTTATAAATAACTGTTTAAGAAGGATTCTTGGGATTAATTGGCCAGACAGGATAAGCAACCTGCAACTGTGGCAGCGGACAAAGCAAAAACCAGTGGAACAAGAGATCCGCCAGAGACGATGGCGATGGATTGGCCATACACTCCGAAAACCTGCTTCTAGCACAACAAGGCATGCTCTTAACTGGAACCCTCAGGGAAAACGGAAAAGAGGCTGGCCGAGAAACACTTGGCGCAGAGATGTGGAAGCAGATGCCAAGGAGTTTGGCTTTACTTGGGGGAAGCTGGAGAGACTGGCCCAGGATAGAGATGCATGGAGGACCCTGTTCCTTGGGGACGAGAAGGAGAAGTAGAAGAAGACTGCTTCTCCAATATACACTTAATAAGCGTGGAAGATCATCGCCTCCTTATTTAAGACTCTACTTTTATAAATCTAGATCTATTGATATACTCGACAACTATGGCAACCGACTATCATCAACATAGACTGAGGTTGTTGTTGTTGTTTTTCCACACAGAATGCTTCGACACTCGACGCACTCACAAGAGCGAAATGTAAATTAACGTTGATAACACAACAACAAACAAAGAAGCATAACTTGAACTGCTATGGTGTTTAATATTCCACGGTCATTAACGCCTGCAAAAAAAAAAAAAGTTTATACAAATTCACCTTCACCTATCCCGTAACCCGAGTGAGGGTCGTTGGGGCACGATTTTTTTTACTTTTGGACAATTGTATGCCGTTCGTGTCGGTCCTGCGCCGCCCTCTGGACTCTGGGAGTCTGCAAAAGACAAGTCGGTCTCTTCTGCCTGCCTCTCTTTCTTCCAGTGAGTCCTGCGCGGTGGTTCTCGCCAGGCCTTCGGATCTTGCCATATCTTAATTAGCTCATGGACATTTGAAAAACATTACTTCTAACAAAAGTAACCGTTCAGTAATAAAACCGGTTTTTCGTGATTAA
Source organism: Anisus vortex (assembly GCA_949126835.1). Classification (NCBI taxonomy): domain Eukaryota; kingdom Metazoa; phylum Mollusca; class Gastropoda; family Planorbidae; genus Anisus; species Anisus vortex. The sequence continues at coordinate 17,641,541 of OX421505.1, forward strand.
ACTGTTCCTCTGCAACGTTTCAGTCAGTACACTATACGCTCAGAACCGTAAGAGTTTGTAAAATAAATTAAAAAAAAAAATGGGTTTGCGACGCTAGTAAATAAAAAAAGAAAAGAGCATCAAGTTTATTGCCATCATTTTTCTGAAAAAAATCCTGATACTTTGAAACGAAAAAAAAAAGCGTACAATTTATATTATAATTTCCATATTAAAATCTTACAAAAACAAGTATAAAACAACACAAAAATAAATTAACTAATATAGCCAAAAAATGTCCATAATTGTTAAACTGTTTTATATTTAGCCAGAGAAAATGGCGAACGCTGCTTCATCGGCCCTGTGGATCACTTTAGTCCGATGGAATACTTTACTTATTTTTTTTTTTTACTGTTTTATATTTAATAATAACAATATGATAGTAACAAAAACTAAAAAAGTCAGACCCTAGAACAACTAACAAAATCAAACAAACCATAAAAAAAAATGTTTATAAAAAGATATTTTAAAAAATGTAAAGTAATACTGATATGAAAAAGGTTCACAAGAAACTATTAGATAGTCTTAAGACGCCACTTAAACAGTTCTAGGTTGAATTTCCTTAGATTTTCGGTGTCCATGAATCGTTCCCTCGTTTCCCCTTCATGGTTGCTGTGTAATCTTGTGTTGTTTTTTTTTTTGTTTTTCTCAATGGAGAAACATTATAATATGTGTTCAAAGTAACAGTCGTGTTATAAGTACCCGCCCTCTTCTTCCTACCCACGACCACACGTATGTGCCCATGGGACTCAAAGGCTGGCGAAGTGTGTAAACCGCTGATACGTTCCCATTAAGAATACACAGACGGGCGAACGCGAGGGGACCTCTCCTGCTGCGGGTCCAAGACCCAATGCACTGCCGATAGGCCACGGGGTCTCGGTGGGGAGGAAGCAATAGACGCAGCAACCCCGTCTCAGAACCACCCGGTGCCTGGATGTCTGTACCTATATTAGAGGATTTGTGCTACCGGTTGACTGTGCAGGTATACGGGCGAGCCACCACGATAATGATCCTTAGGGAAGCTGCAGTGGACATTCCTAGATGCGGAATCCTCACTGTTACACGACACGTGTCGTGGGGTGGCTTAAGCTCGGACAGAGCTTGTGAGTGCCCGCCCTGAGAGATGAAACCTATCGTTACGGCCTGGACAAAAATGCCCTTGGTTTTCGTTCGTCTTTTTTATGAGACCTTATAACTCGGTGGCCAAAGAACCTTAAAGCTGTTTTAACGTTTCTTTTGAAAATGCCACATGTAGCATTCTGTGCATAAATACTGGCACCCTGAGGTCGATTCCAACAAATTGAAATGTTTGGCCCTGGGTCTTGTGCACCGTCATGACAAATGCAGGTGTCATGGGGAAATGATGGCGCTGCATTGTTCTTCCCAGGTAGCACATACGGGAGAATACTATATTGACGCCTTTTTCTATATCTCGCTTTATCATGAATGATTGTGCGAAAACATTATGTGATCGAATATTGCTCTCAACCATATTCACGAAGTTGTTGCCGATGCCTTCGTATGGAGGATGATCGAGTCTCTCAGGGACAGCTTCATCGTTATCTATGAAGTAGATATGGTCATATTGTGGCCGTTCAAATTCACCTTGGGAATTTTGAGTAGCATGGGCTACCATATTCATTTTGCGGTAGACCATTTTTTTCTGCAATAAAGCTGTAAATACCAAGGTTATTGATAGTTCTATTGTCGTCCATGTTAAATGAAGCCAAAGAAAAAGTTGAATTTAAATTTCTGATTCTTTTGTGAATATCTTCCGCGAGCGGAAGACGTCTTATAATAAGAAGCAACACTTCATTTGGAAATTTCGGTGCTTCAAGCTTAATTCGACCATACAGACAGCAATCGCCAAATGAGTTTCGGTTGATTTTAGTGCATACCTTTTCTTCTGGGAAATGCATGGCTTGACAGTGAATACAGACAACATTAAACGAAACTATACATTTATATGTTGTGTTGGTATCAGTAGTGGCTATAATTTCGATGGCGTTGTTCTTCCAAGCGTTGGTGATGTTGATATTGCTTTATTTAGCTAGTCGTTGTGAAGAACGTTGTCGCATGTCCTCTAGTCGCTGCATACGTTCTGTTGTTGTTTCAGTGTCTAATCTTTGTGATTCATGTTGTCGCTTGTCTTCCAGGCTCTGTAAACGATCTGTAGATGTCTAATCGCTGTGATGTACGTTGCCACATGTCCTCTAGTCGCTCAATACGATAGGCAGTCGTCTCAGTGTTTAGTCGCTGTGATGTAGGTTGATGTCCTCTAGTCGCTGTCACGTCGGCGGGATGCACGTTGACCCTTGTCGTCCAGTCTTTATAAACGCTCTTCAGGTTTTTCAGCACCATTAACACTCTGAATGATTTCTATAGCCCTATATGAATCACTTTTGCATGTTCTTGATGACTGGTCCTGATTATTTTCTTCGGTGAGCACCTTGGTTCTTATTACTTTCACTGAGAGCACTTTCAATGTTTGTTCGGCCGACATCACTTGAGTCTCTTCATTGAAATTAAAACGCCGACGTTTTCTTGGGACGTTTTTATAGAATTTTAAATTTTATAGGCCTTTATTGTATCAAAGTCGAACACGTCTTAACCCAGGGGTCGGGAACCCATGGATCGCGAGCCAGATGTGGCTCTTTTGATGGCTGCATTCGGCTTGCAGACAAAGGTTCGATTATTTAAAAAAAATGTTTTTGTAGACTTTTTGATCTACATATTAATTGCATATCAATATTTTATTCTACAAATGAGCTAAAGTTTACTGCAGCTCAGCATCAGAAGTGGTAACGGAGATAAACTCGGCTGACCGAAAAGACAGAAAAATAGCAACCCTGCATTCTTTGTAATTAAAGGGAAATAACTCTTGCACACATTTACTTAATTTTTTTTGTTTTTAAACATAATGTATGGCTCTCACAGAATTACTTATCAAAATGTGTTGAGTCTGTGGCTCTCTCAGACAAAAAAGGTTCTCGACCCCTGTCTTAACCCATGCTTATGTAATCTTATTAATTCATAAAGACTAACATTTTAAATAGGCGCCAACTGCGACCCCGCCTTTTTTATTAGATACGTACGGTATGCCACTGTGCACAACCCTCTACTAAGAGGCCTAACATTGATATAATATTAATATTTCTTTTAAGCAACCTAGATAATGGCTTACCCGAAAGGAGAGGATATAAAAAATGTCGTGGCTTGTAACTTATAAGTTACTGTAGTGTCCATAACAGTAAAAAAAAATTGTGACGTTTACACTGTTAACAATAATATTTGAGTCCTGCTTTGAATATACTGTGCAACAAAAACCTTTTTCTCTGTTTTATCGAATTTTTTCTATGTTTCTGAATTAATTTGAGGATGCTGAGTCTGAGTATGACATTCTTTTTTGTATTGCATCAACCGTTTGATAATTAAAACCAAAAAATCAGTTAAACATATAATTATTATTAATCGTATTGCATGAGATACAACTTTAGTCACTATATAACATTTAGCTACTAGTTCAAAAATGTTATTTTATGTTACAAAACTTCATGTTACGTCACGTTACATACATATAATACATAATGTTACGTTATGTTGTAATGTAATAGTCTCTCACAATCACTAGAAGTGAACAGTAAAACGTGGTTTTCTTTTATAATGTTTGTCATCGCGTATCAAACACCTTGATAAAAGTCTCAAAACCCGGACGAGCCGAAGCTCTAGAGCCGGGGCGTAACGCATTAGAAGTGAGCTTAAAACTCTGTCCGGGATCCAGCCACCCCACGGCACTCCGAAGGCGTGGCGTGACATGTAAAAGGGAAGGATTCCGCAGGCCAGCGACCGTTCGCTACGGTTCCCCTAAGGATCATTATCGTGGTGGCTCTCCCGTATATCTGCATTGTCACCCGGTAGCACAAATCCTGTACTATAGGCACAGGCATCCAGGCACCTGGCGGATCGTGAGATTGGGTTGCAGCATCCATTGCTTCCCCCCAACCGAGACCCCGTGGCCTCTCGGCAGTGCAATGAATCTCGGACATGCTGCTGGGGCTGTCCCTCATGCGTTAGCCCCTCGGTGTTTTCAAAGAAAATTACTGGCGGTTTACACACTACGCCGCTTTGAGGCCCATGGGTACAGTAGTAATCAAACGCCAGATGTAGTCACCCATCATAGCTGCATCCCATCTGTCCTGGTATATTTTCTCCATTGCAAGAATATCCTGATGAAAACGTTCTCCGTGCTCTTCACTCACATCACCCAAATTTGGTCTGAAAATTCCAAGTGTGAATGCAGGTAATGCAGCTTTATTGACATGTTTCATGTCTTTTTCGGTATTTCGAGGTTCTGCAGCTTAGATCTAATAAATTCCATTCTTTCAAATGTGATATCAGAAGTTCTGCATTTGATTTAGTGAGACCTAAATCTCGTACCAAGTCATCAAGTTCTTGTTGGTTAGGGAAATAAGGTGAATCATTCGGTTCCCTGAAACATATGTTCCACAAACATAATGAGTCAGTACAAAGCTTGCAGGATCTACTAGACATATTCGCCACTTCATATAACAGTTGTAATTAGTTAAACTGAAAATGAACAAAAAAATATAGATATCTAGTTAACTCATTCTCTCCATAGCTCTTTTTAAAGGCCTTTAATGCGGTTAGATTTTGCGATGAAAAACTTAGTCTATGCGGTACTGGAAATTCTCAAATTGTTATGTTGTAATGATTTAAAGTATTCCAAGTTATATCTGGAAATGATCAGGAAATAAAATCCCGTCAGTTATATATAAATATATTTTTTTTTGATTTACTTATATTTATTTAGGTCACTAACACAATTTTTAATCTTTAGAAAAAATACTACAAAGTTTTCCTCATTTATAAGGGGACTTGGTAGTCATAGTAAATGTAGTCTAAGCAGTCATGTTCTAAGTTATCAATTTATAAATAAATGTAGCAAGTTTCAAATAAATTGATTGAACGATTTTTTATTTAGATGCTTGAAGACTCCATCGTGCAACATTTGTTAAAAAAAAAATTTGCCAAAATGTGCTAATATTGTAAAAAAATCTCTAAATTAACATAAATAAACATAAACAATAACAAAGGCAGTGACAATTGAATACCTTAAAAACTAGATATAAGGAAAGTAATATGAAAAGTGGGATTATAGATAATAGACACAAAAGTCAGCATATATATAAAATGTTATGTGCGAAATGTTTATATACGAAAACTCCAAAATATACTTTATGCTTTTCCTCAAGAAATCTCGATGATAGAGCAAAACCAATGGTACCATTGAAATCAGCATACCAAAATTATGTCATTAAAACATTAAAAAATTAACATAAACAAAAATGTAGTTGCGTGGTGATATTATAACCGCTCCAGCATTAAGCCAATTCATGTCAAATGTTGTTGCGTGGTGATATTATAACCGCTACAGCATTAAGCCAATTCATGTCAAATGTTGTTGCGTGGTGATATTATTTACCGCTACAGCATTAAGCCAATTCATGTCAAATGTTGTTGCGTGGTGATATTATTACCGCTACAGCATTAAGCCAATTCATGTCAAATGTTGTTGCGTGGTGATATTATTTACCGCTACAGCATTAAGCCAATTCATGTCAAATGTTGTTGCGTGGTGATATTATTTACCGCTACAGCATTAAGCCAATTCATGTCAAATGTTGTTGCGTGGTGATATTATTACCGCTACAGCATTAAGCCAATTCATGTCAAATGTTGTTGCGTGGTGATATTATTACCGCTACAGCATTAAGCCAATTCATGTCAAATGTCGAAAGAGAAAGTGGTGGGGCTGATAGAAAATTTAATATATAGGCCATGGGTCCTTTATCTAACACGTTTATTTTTAGAGTGCTACCCAACAAACATAATGTTACTTTAAATTGTATTTAACGTCAAACAACAAAAAAACGTGCATAGAGAACGGATACAATTCTCTGGACTAGATAAGTACGTATTTTTTTTTATTCCATCAAATGGTTTAGAGCTATTTTTATTGATATTTAATTATATATGGCTTTTACTATGAATATGCCTTTATATATAAAATTGTGTAACCCAACCAACACAATTCTTTTAAAATAGTATTAATATCTTAATATAATGAGCACTTTTATAGCGCAACTATCCATGCTATAATAGCATGCTCAGTGCGCTGTCATCTTAGATGAAAAAAATATATACAAATACATATATCATCATCATCATCAATTCCATGGCCGTTGTAGTCGTTGGGGGAGCGAATGGACACCACAGCAGTCAACTTTCTCCTCTTTTGCCTATCTTGAGCGGTTGTCAACAGTTGAGTCAACAGCAGCCTTGTCAAATACTTTACATTGTCGAACCAGCATATGTTTCCCGTTCCCACAAAATGAGATATAATTGGTTTTTCCAACATTTTAAGATGTATATATATAATTGGTTTTTCCAACATTTTAAGATGTATAGATATAATTGGTTTTTCCAACATTTTAAGATGTGTAGATATAATTGGTTTTTCCCAACATTTTAAGATGTGTAGATATAATTGGTTTTTCCAACATTTTAAGATGTATACATCGTTGGAAATGGCATTGGATGGACTTTATTTTAATACCAGATTTATTATTATACGTCAATATTTAATTTTTCTATGCCACTTAGAACTAGTTAGACATAAACTATAATTTTGAGAAAAAACGTTTTAAAGTTTAAGCTTTTTTTTCTTAAACTTTAAGCTTAAATATTTTCTGATTGGTTTCTATTAATAAATAGTGATGACAAAACACTCCGCTAGAGTCTCCACTTTCTATGCTATATACTATTATAATTAATATATAATATTATGGGGTACTGTCAAGGTTTTACAATATTTTTTAAAAAGTCTCAAGAAAGACCCCCACTTGACAAAAACGCGGTCAGCACAAATTGGTATTTCCGACTTATGTCTCATTTCTTGGGAATGGGTCACATATATACTATTTACTAATTAAAAATAGTTTTTTTTTAAAGCGCAGCTAACAAGCATAATATAAGCTCAGAGCGAATTTAACAACAAGCAACAATAACATGCATTTAACAAGAATACTGTGACGAAGGCTTTTCTAATGATCAAGGAAATTAATTAGTGCACTTATTAATAAGTAGACATCGAAGAAACACAAACAATACTTTTCTAACTTTCTGCTTGTAGACGCGACCGCATCGACTACCCCCTCCTTCTTTCCCTCTCCTGGCCTCTTGGCCTTGTGGGGGCAATCACCTTGGCTATTGTGTTAGTAATAATAATAATAATAATGAGCACTTTTATAGCGCAACTATCCATGCTATAATAGCATGCTCAGTGCGCTGTCATGACATAGATACAAGAGCACAAATTAGACAATGATTACTTAAACATATAGGACTTTAGGTTCTTTTTAAAAGACTTTGCTTCAGTTTGCCTTAGTGAAATAGGCAAATTGTTCCATAATACGGGCGCCACCGCCTCAAAGGCGCGCACTCCAAAGGTTTTCTTTCTATGTCCAATAAGACTTGGAGTCCTAAGTAATGACTTTTCACTTGAACGGAGATCTCTTGCTGGAACATATGTTGTAAGAATGTTTTGAAGATAGCTAGGTGCAGTGCCATCCAAGCAGCTGAATGCCAGGGAAAGAAGCTTAAATTCAATTCGCTTTTGCACGGGGAGCCAGTGGAGATCCCTAAGTATAGTGTTTGTCTAGTACCCTTTGTACGAGAGGCTAGGGCCGACATTAGATGATAAGCTGTTTATTACCTTTTAATTATTGCCTTTGTTGATTTAACCATATTTACTTCCCCTTTAGACCACGCTAACTATCTCTGCGGGCAACCCGGGTTTTAAAAAAAAGGATCTAAGCCGCTCCCCGTCCTATCTGCGTCATAGTGATCACCCCCACCCACACGCACCCCCACTCCACCCCCTTCCATTGACGGACCCTCGTAGCCGCCATCAACAGCATTGTCTGTTTGTTTGGAAATAGGCTCGGGGAAAGGACACGTGACTTTAAGAGTCCGCCTACTTGATCTGATTGGTTCACATGATTTTTCGTGTGTGGACTTTCCTTTGTATATTATAAATAATACCACAAGACGTAACGTTACTTTATCTTGCATTTCGTCCTTTTTAGGACAGGATTCTGTGAAAAGCTGTGTTTGTCTATTAATATTCCTGAACTTTTATTGATTTGTTTTTTTCCACACTTGTAGCTGTTGTGTTCATTGCCAGTTGCAGTTTATTGTTGTGATTTATATACACTGTCCAAGGAATTTTTTTAATTTATCAGATATTGCAGAAGCGTCCGTATCTTGGCGCCGTGGAAATAATTTTGCCTTATAAATAAACGGATGCCTTTGGCTCATTTGTGAACCAGCTTATCGTGTGGATTATTTTCCCCGTACGTGTTTGTGTGTTTTAAGTGTAATATAAAGTAGCCTGTGTTCCATAAAATATAAAAATCGGACAAGTAATACAACAGTTAAAGAATCAGGTCGGCTATCATACTTCATAGACCAACGAGCCAATAACGTTTTGACGGGTAAAGCACAACTGGCCGGAGACTTCGCACTCTGCTGGACACGCAAACCCTTGTCACATCATTACAGATACAATTCTCTAGGTTATTTAAGTAGTCTATATAATAAGGATGACGTGCTAATTGATATTACATGGTTTCTACACCATTGTCTTTTATATATAATTGAGTATCCCTACCCACTTAACCCTTACAGTCCCGGGCGCGTATATAGCGGGACTGAAGATAGCATAGATAGGTAGGTCGGTACGGGAAGGGTTAATTCTGTTATAATAGATCTATTTGTTAAAGCAACTTACTTTATTTATAAATGGATGTAATAAAAATTAATTCTAACTTACAAACAGACGTATGTGATAGTATCAGTATGTAAGCCATCTTCATAAAATTATTATTAGAATATTTCCACAATTGTGTTTTTTTTTCTTCCCAATAGTTTAAAGACTGTATGCTTTGTTGTAGAATAGCCCAACATTTTGATGCAGTTAACTTACTCTATTTAAGCTTATAGTTTACATGTTAAAAATACTTTTTTTATTTTTGCTTTTACTAAGCTAAAATGACTAAGTCTAAGATAAAGCTCTATGCTACTATTACAATAGTGTGCATACTATGAAAATAGAGGCCGACCGAAACCAAATTTTTAGAAACCAGACCAAAAGTTATACATTGACTTTCGGCCCCAAACTGAAGCCAAACCAAAAGTTTACCTACAATTTCGGCCGAAACCGAAAGAGAAACAAATGATTTCAAAAGACTGCACATTATCATTATTATATTAATATATTAACTCGTTTATGGGTACTCTATTTAAGTAAACCATTCTTTGGAGTTATTAAATAATCATTAGGCCTATAGCCTACTAAAAAGTAATTGTATTAACCAAACTACCCAACTAATACGAAGGACCATTGATCCTTAGAACGTGGTGAAATCTTTAAAAAAAAACTAGTTGATTTTGGAATAGCAGAAGTCAAAAGCTGTAGTGTCATGAATTTAGACCTTTATAATTATAATAGGCTATAAATCAGTGTAAGTTAGATATATATGCTGCACACATTAAAATAATATTTGTATAATATGAATAAAATCCCACACATCTATATAGGGTTGACAGACGTCTGGCAAGAAAATTAACCTTTTTTTTTAATGAACCTTACACGCGCTGCAAAGTTGTTGTTTTTAATTGCCCAAATGCAAGTTGCTTTTCAGTCTACATTAAATAAAATGTTGGGTCAGTTTTAATAATATACAATTATTGACAGCTAATGTAATAAAACTGAACTGATGGTGAAACACTGAATATGTCTTCTTTTTTTTTCCTTTATGTCCTCCTTTTGAAGTTCAAGTATCTCGCAACCTTACGTCTATCGGTCTGTTTATCAGTGGGGAAATCCCAGTTTTATTTCTTTTCGAATACGTTTATCAAATAGCTATGCCGACGACTAGCGTTAACAGCTGCGTTTGCTGTTGTATGTGCTTTTATCGCAAATTAACAAGCAATATATAAGTCACCTCTGACAAATGAGTTTTTGAAAGGAATATAATGTTAAGGAATTGTTTTGTGCGAATCAAACAGAATTTTAAAAAAATTTCATCGAGATAAAAGATAAATAAATCGTGGGACACAATTATGAATGATTTCCTCCCGAAATCCGGTTTTCGTTTAATATCCCTACTTCACACAGATTAATGCGCAAGTTTTAAGTAAATGAAAGTATCAATAAGATTAGTAATAGATGTAACACTGGCGCAGTATTTTGAATGTTGAAAGTTAAAATGGATATTCGGCTAATGACCGAAAGTCAATATCAGTTTCGACCAAAACCGTAAGCAAACCGAAAACAAACCTTTTGACTTAGGCTTTTTGCCTACTTTCTGCGCCGAAACCGAATTTCGCTCGGTTTCTAAGTGAAACATTCATAATCTTCGGACTACTTCTAAAACGTTACATAAATGTTTTATTGAATGATAATTTAAGAGTGGGGATTTTTTGTTATGTTAGTCTCCATACTCCTAATAGTATTTAAGTTATAACAAATATAATAATCTTTTTAATTACATTATTTTTCCTATTTTATATAAACCTAATATTATTTTTTTTTATCAAAGAAATCTAAAATAGTACGTTTTGCTATTATAATATCAAGGATAAGTTCTGTTGAGCTATTATGAAGGATTAAATACTATTGTGTTTACATTTATAATTTCAGTAAACTGTTTGCTTTAACTAGTAAAACGTCCCGTGGGAAACTAGGATAATTTAATATTTATAACAGATACATACAAAGTCACTATTGACTTCAGACGAAAGATGTGAACTACCATTGACTAGCAAATAATTTTGTAATCAATACAATACAATTATAATTAAAAATTCAACTAGTTCAGAGGTGAGCATTCGCGTCTAAAAGAGATGAGTAAATAGCGGATCTTTATTGAGTAAATAGCGGATCTTTATTGAGTAAATAGCGGATCTTTATTGAGTAAATAGCGGATCTTTATTGAGTAAATAGCGGATCTTTATTGAGTAAATAGTGAATATGTATTTAGTAAATAGCAGATCTTTAATAAGTAAATAGCGGATCTTTATTGAGTAAATAGCGGATCTTTATTGAGTGAATAGCAGATCTTTAATAATTAAAAAGCTGATCTTTATTGAGTTAATAGCGGATTTTTATTGGAAAAATCGCGGATCCTTATTGAGGAAATAGCAGATCTTTATTTAGTAAAAAGCGAATCTTTATTGGAAAAATAACGGATCTTTATTGAGTAGGCCTAAGTAGAGGATCCTTAATAAATAAATAGAGGATCCTTATTGAACAAATAGCGCATCTTTATTGAGTAAAATCGGAATTTTATTGAGTAAATAGCGGATCACTTGGGCCTAAGAAAAACGTGTCCACACCTGGCCTTTACATTTTTTGAATTAATATGATTTGCCTAACTTTACATTAAACGGTAAGACTTGTGTAGCAGACGTAATAGTATTTAAAAAACAAAAATCAAACAATATTTGAATATTTGAGTATTTAGCAATACATCACGATTATATAATATATATGTATGTGCCTGTGTTGGCGTATGGCTTTTTTTAACATTAAAGACATTGAATTCGGCTCTTACTCCAAAACTAGTTTATTAGATTTGCTTACTTTTATAGATACGTGAAGGTGAGTAATGGTTTACGACCTATCCAAGTATATACATATATATCTGTATGTATCAGTGATAGAGCATAAAGAGATAATGGGATTATCATGTTAATAGGTGCACTGGCTCAACAAGGCTGGGGAGGGGGGGATTAGAGTAGGGGCTCAGTGGAATAGAGGGGGGCTGGGGGAGACCTAGGAATGAAGCCACCTGCTGACTTCTGGGTTCTAGGCTACTCTTTGATTTCTATCTGTCGACGTGCGGTACAAAACACTCTCGTTTTATAAGCTCTGTTTGCTTGGCCAAACCCGTACCAAATCAATAGTGTGCTGCTATAAGTCAGCCTTCTCGTATCGTTATGAAAATAAATCGTGTGTCTTTCCTGTTAGAGGTCAACATGACACTTTTACTCCTCAATATACAGGGTTTCGCAATAATCCTTGATCTTGAGTAGATTTTTTTTTATAAATTTAATATTTTACCGTAGGTAGATTTTACATCATTTTAAATCTTATTCACAATTCACAATATAAGATTTAGATTCTAATCATGGATAAGCGTAGGGCAGACTATCTGATTTCTGGTTAAAAGGGGCGCCCATAGTATGTAACATTATAACGTCACAGTCATTTGATAATCGCCTAAGTCATTTTTTTTTGGGGGGGGGGGGTGAGTTTTCATAACGATACGAAAAGGCAGACTAAAAGCAGTATTATATGGAGAGGCGGATGTACACCTGGAAAGCAATTAAATGAATTAAAGGGATACGCACATTGAAAAATAGATAAAATAGAGAGACTATGGCGAAAAAAGAAGGTTGGTAAAATAAATACGACATTTCAAAGAGTTTAGTGAATTGGATAATATATAAATTATTGTATTCTAACTAAAGAATGCAAGACTGTCTGTAACGATTGGCACTGAAAACAGTAACCTTGCTTATATCTGGAGCGCTACTAGATTCTAATCTAGTTTTTGTGTAAAGAGCAAAGATCTAGTTTCAACGCAAGGGCTGACATTTTTATTGCTTTCTGACATATTTTAGGTCATGTGTCAGACAAACAGGCAATCTGGTAAAAATAAAAGGAAGAAAAAATATTGATTTAACCTCATTTAAAACCCTTATAAAAATGCAAGACTACACTCCAAGCACGGATAATTGTAGGATTACTATTATTTTTTTAACATATAGACGGAACATCAGTAAGAGTTTACTTAGAGTAATAGTATACTGAGAGTAAGAGTATACTAAGAGTAATAGTATACTGAGAGTAAGAGTATACTAAGAGTAATAGTATACTGAGAGTAAGAGTATACTAAGAGTAATAGTATACTGAGAGTAAGAGTATACTAAGAGTAATAGTATACTGAGAGTAAGAGTATACTAAGAGTAATAGTATACTGAGAGTAAGAGTATACTAAGAGTAATAGTATACTGAGAGTAAGAGTATACTAAGAGTAATAGTATACTGAGAAAATATACATTAAGAAAACGCAACAAATCTACATTAGGCTTGGTCAAGATTGTGCCTCCTTAGTGCCACGCCTATGAATAAGGTCAAGCTATATACACAGTGGTAAATTCGTTGACCAAGATTCAAAGGTGAATCCGTTCTTCGTTGCTCTATAACGGAAGTTCCCAGCTTGTGAGTTCATGGGTGCCTGTTTGGAATCCTATAGCAAAACGGAGGCCGCATTTTTAATTATATTCACATTGTCTTAAAATTCTGAAGAGCGGTACAAGTATGAAATAATATTCAAAAATGTATTAAAACAATATTAATGTCCAATCACTTCAATTGTTAGAAATGAAAACAATATGTTTTTATTGCAAAAAAAGGGAAACAAAAATCAATAAACTAATGTATAAAACTAATCAATAGAATCATATTTTGTGTGTCCATATTCTTGAAATTCTAAAGATAGCTGTTTTTTTTTTGTTTGTTTTTTATAAAAGGCTTTAAAAAAAACATGTCGTTGTGGGCTGCATGTGGCACGCGGGACCACCATATGGCAAATCCCTGGTCTAGAACTGTGAGTGATTTTGAAATTAGATCATAAATATATATATCTTAATTGTATATATTATAATGAGCTTTGGGTAGAGGGAACATTTTGTGAGAACCACTTTACCTTTACACACCCTCTGAATCCACCCTCCCCTTAGTGACCCCTACCCCACACCCCCTGAAACCCGCTTCTTTTACCGACTAATAACTAAACCGATGCGTATACTGTTCTCTGGAAAAAAATAATCAATTTTAGCTTTCATTGCAATCAATACAAATTGCAGTTCTCGGCTTTATCGATCAGATATTATCGTTGTGCGCACACAGCGTGTCTCTCTAATTTATTCTGTTTGCATGGTTTCCAAAAGCTGGTTTGGATTTTTTGTCTAGACTATAGAACAGTAGTTGGCAACCATTTTATAATAGTCTGCCAAAGTAGCTTTCTGATTCACTCCGCGTGCCATTGAAAATGCTCTATAGCATAGGTTCTCAACCGGGGCGTTCTCGCCCCCCCCCCCCGGGGGCGGTGAGAAGCTTTAGGGGGGCGCTGACATGCCCGGGGGCGATTGGGGGGCGGTGAAAGGGAAGTGGGCGGTACAAACGTACCTGATATAATCTGAACACCTTATCTATTTGAATCGATTAGTTTTTGGATGAAATGTGATGTAAACGCAAGTGCTGCTAAATATCTGATATCCCATAACAATACATATAAAACTAACAAGAAATAGGAATCGCATTGACTTTTCGATGAAGTAGGGGTCAGTATCTGGCAAATATAGTGTGCGGCTGGCTGGTCCTATTGTTGGTTCACCGGACTGTCGCCCTAACATATGCTAATATTAATGATATTTTGATCTCAGTTTTACCGAGATGTCCTTTAACCCTTTTTTTTTTTTTTTTTAAATATGTTTATTCAAGATTTTACATGTACAATCTCATATATTTTACAATGAAGAAAAGAGGATAGAAGAACAGTACATACATAGTTAAGGGGATAGAAGACAAAATAATTTACGAGACATAAAGTTCTCTAACTTTAAATTTAAATTCATTCATTCTTCTTTTTTTTACATACATGCTTAACATCCATACATATTTAAATTAATTTAAACATGTATTAAACGTTAACATCCATTATTAACTGTAAGATATTTAAAACAACGTAATATGGAGAAAAATAAAACAAAATGTGTAGAAATTATGTAAATTTCATTTCAATTGTTCTATCCCTTGGGATATATATCTTAATTTCAACCACCAAGCGCGATCTTAAGCCATTAGCCGTTACCCCGTCGGCATGAACTTATTAGAGTATTTCAATGAAAAACCACAAGTACCGTTAACGGTATAGATACTTAGTAATCATAATAACTGGGTAGTTATTGTAATGCTTAAAAATATACATAAAAATCATTTACTCATATAATATTTGTTTTATTTTCAAATACTTTTTTACAGTATCATTTCAAAGTTATAAATATAACCCTTTTTTTTTCATAAAAGAAAAAAAATACAGAAATATTAGCTTCAATGAAACGGGTTAATTATCTCCCTTTAATTAACAAATGTTTCCACATTTGATTCAATAGTGATGCCGAACTAGTTCTGTTTTGTAATGCAACAAATATTACTGATTATTATTATTTCTATATATACATTCAACATTATGGTATTCATAACAAGATTTAATTATGAGAGGATTAAATAATTTACGTTAAACAGTTGTAAATAAACATTTCCTGCATTAATTGTTTTGTCCATTTAAGAAGTTAATATGTTAAACATTAATAATTACAGAATTTACACGATAAGGTGATATTAAATAAGTCTCTTATATTTCTAAATAATAATACAAATAAATTTGTTTTAGAATTAATTATATTTATGTTTAATTAAAATTTAGTTGGGGGGCGGCGAGCGGAACAAAATTGTAAAAGGGTGCGATGAGCCGAAAAAGGTTGAGAACCTATGCTTTATAGCATGGGTCGGCAACCTTTTGATAGCGGCATGCCAAAGTAGAATTTCTAGCCCAATCGGCGTGCCAATAGCCAAATAGTCAACCTCTGCCATATTTATTATTTTAAAGCAATAATTAATAAATGTCTGCAGCATTATTTTAAAAAAAGCGCTTTACTAAGAAACCATACAAAAGTCAACACAGAATTACAACAATTAAGTAATATAATGTTCGTATCAATACGCTTAAGCTGCTGATGTTTTTTAACAGTTAATACAAATAAATTTGAACTCAAATTATTTTGTATGCTAATTTGAAGAAGATAAAAAAATATTTGAATGCAATTTGTCTGTATCAATTAATGTGAGCCTCGCTTAATGCTTCAAGAGTTAGGTGACTTTCTTATGGGATTAACAAAGTTGTATTGTATGAGAAAATCTTTTATGAGAAAATATGTTTACAAGTATAAGTTGATCCAATAGATGAAAGTGAAACAAATGCAAAGTTTTTCAAATAAACGAACGGTTTAAGTATAGCTGACGACCTTTCTAAGCAGCTTTCTTCCAGATTGTTTCGCAATTCGGCAAATTTTGATGTCCATAAAGCGGATGTTTTTAATTCAATTTGCTGCATTTCAAAATATACTTCTGCCAGAAAAATCCACTTTGAGTGCTTCATTCTACTTCTTATGTTCATCTATATGTAATGTATATAGACCTGAATGAGCATTAACATTGGGGAAGTACTTCAATGTCTTAGAGTTAATATCAAGGATAAATATGTCCAGTTTCAATCCAAATTCTTTCCAGTAAAAATAAGTAACCAAACTGTTCAAGAATTGTTTGATCGTGTACTTGTAAACGCAAGTTCAACTCATTTAAATGAGTCGTCATTTCTGTCAAAAACATCAGCTTCATCAGGCATTTTCATCAATCAATTCCGAAAAATGTTGTTTCATCAAGGAACATCTTAATTGCTTCCAAACATGAAACGAATTTATTCAAAACTTTACCTTGACTAAGCCAGCGAAAACTGCTATGCTGCAGAAGATCTCCATACTCACTTACAATTTCTTGTAGTAAAGATTTGAATTGCCGTTAAATCAACCAAGAGTGGGAAACTATAAAGTTGACTATTTTAACAACAGCTTCCGTTGCGGAGCACAAGTCCAATGAAGAGATCGTTGCACACAAACTTTCATGGTGTATAATGGAATGGAAGCTAAACAGCAGCCTCCCAATTTGTTTTACAAGAAATTTGACAAATCTTTTATGTTTGCCAACCATCACCGTCTTTGTCATTTTCGGCCATTTTAAGGACACTTATACTTATACCTTGATATATCGTCGCATAATATAACATTTTTAATAATTGTAAAAGTTGTATACATATAGACCTACAGATATGATGAAATTATAATAATTTGAAGAATATCCTCTTGTTAAGATAAAACTTATATATCAAATCGGAAATCCGAAATCGATCAAGGATTTTGTTTATTTTATTAACTATTCTTCAGTTAGTCTGTACCATTTTCTTTTTCTAATTCTTGTCATATTTCAATTAATAATACTTTAAAAAAAAGATTGTAAATCCACGGGCAAAACCGGGCGATTTAGCTTTTGTTAAATAAAAAGACTTGCATATTTTTTAAACCCGATTTCAATATTTGTTTTAAATTACATACCTAACTGTTTTGAGTAAATAATATTAATATTGTTTTTTTTTAAATTATTAGATCTAGATCTATAGCTTTCTGTTCATTGTAGGTTATAATTTTAGCAACGCCGGAGAATTTAGTATATATATATATATATATATATATATATATATATATATATATATATATATATATATATATATTATAACTAAAGAATGCCAGACTGTCCAGTAACTGTCAGCACTAAAGACAATAAGCTTCTTTATAAATGTATCGCTACTAGATTATAACATATAATAATTGGTCATTTATATAGCGCCTCACTCTATGCTAATGCAAGCATGCTCAGCGCGCTCATAAACAGGAAACGAAAAAAAAACAACATTCTAATATAGTACAAGGACTCGGCCGATGGAGGCTTGAAACGACAATAACATTTTAAAAATAGTTTTAAACAAGTTTTTTGCTGATGGCGGTATAGCATACGTAATTAAATATTTCAATGATCTAGTTTCAACGCGATGGCTGACATCTTTATTGTTCTTTGAAATCTTATAGGTGAGATGTCATCAATCTAGGGCATGTACTTGACACGCATAGCGATTGTTAATTGTACCGAGGAAGACTCCCATAAAGGCATTACGAATTCCTTCTATAAGAAAAAAAAAACAGGATGACTTTTATACTGTTAACACGTAAAATGAATTAGAAATCCTACTTTGGCAAACTGTTATGAATAGATTGCCGAATGCCGACACCTGTTGTAGTTGATTTTTAATTAGCCCATGTATAAAACAGTTCGTAACGGCATTAATACAGTTAACAGAGTAAGGGCTTATAATTGGGGTAAAAGAAATTATAAATTATTATTTTTAAGGAAAAGAGAGAGATAGAGAGAGAAAGAGAGAGAGGGGGGGGAAGGGATAAAAGGAAAGAGGAAAAAAGAGAGAGAGAGAGAGAAAGAAATGGCGGAAGAGATTGGAAATGTAGAAAGAGAGAGAGGGAAAATCGCAGGGAGAACAATAGAGAACAAGCGTGAAAAGAGGTATACAGATTGGGGGGGGGGGGGGGGGGGGGGCTAGACCTTATAGTCTCACATTTTACTTTTGTCACCTACTTACTTACTTAGGCCTCGTTACACCTTGCTTACTTTTTTTTCTACTTTTTAAAATTCCATTATTTTTTTTAAGGCTGTAAATAATTTCATGACTTTAACCTTTCCTAAAATGTTTTCAGTACGTAAAATCTAATAATTATGTTTTAGACACATGACAGAGAAGGGTGTTCGATTCTTAGCCAGGTATAATCTTAACATGTTGTTAAATAAAAAGACACTATTATGCTTTTTTAACCCGATGACAATATTTAAAAAAAAATTAGGGTCTTAAATATTTTCAGTAAATAATTAATACTTAAGTTGTTTTTTTTTAATTATAGCTTGCTGTTCATTGTATTTTATAATATTTTTTTTCTATCTGTAGCTATTGGATTATGTATTTTTGCCGCGGGTAACTCCGGGAAATTTAGCTTGTAATAATATTATATAGATCTACTCATCCTACTCGTCTAACAAATAACAACGATTTCAAACAGAAGCCAATGGCTAAGCCTTACGTTCTGTGGCTACAAATGCTGAAAGCTGTTGTTGTTTTTTTTTGGTGTTTCTTTCTTTAATTTTCTTGTGGTTCTTTTTCATTTAGTCTTAAAGTCTAAGTGTATATAAATTGCTTTCCAGCATCGAATTCAACGTTAAGGTTAAAACCAGAGTTTCAGTTTCATATTACTCCCCCCCCCCCAACACATACACATCGCAGCACACACATACAATACACACACACTCGCACAACCTCCCACCCGCTCATTTAGGCCTACACACATACATTCGTGCTCGCTCGTTCCCACACAAACACACACATACACACGCAAGGTAAATCCCACGAAATATTATCAGATGACGAGGATAGTATCGAGTGACGTTCTGGGTGCGATAGTAAAAAAAAAGGGCTCTCACAATATACGCTAAATCTCAATATAGGCCTATACACATCCCAACCCACATCTCGCCTAATTCAAACAGTCAGATGGTAAGCTCCCCACCCCCACCCCCAAAAGTACCCCAAGCGTAGTAGCCATACCGCTAATCATCCCACTGCCCAGCTACAGCTATTGCGGCCGTAGTGTTAACCAGATACCCACCCTTTTGGCTACCGAGTCTTCTCAGAACTCCTGACTGGCGCCTGCTGGCGTCCACAGGTAAGGTTCTCAGCCTTTCGGGTCTGGTTACTTGAGTACACATACACACACATTAATACTAAGGTCTATTTATACGTCTGCCGTGACTGTAATATTAGGTTTCCCCTCTAGACTCTAGACACGGATACATCACGATCAACAAGCCACACATACTGGCGTGTGTTGAAGGAGAGATGGCCGGGAATGGGTAAAGCACTGCCGAATTTACCTATAAAAGTATGTGAGGCATTCAGCCAGGGTCGGTTCTAGGGTTGCTGGCGCCCTGAGGAAGGCCAGAAAACTTCCAACTCCCTCCTTCCCGAATGACAACATCTCTGTTAGGAGCAAGGGGTGTTTGCAACAGGGGGACACAATACGGTCCACAAAGTTTGGCAGCCCTAGAGCTTCTAATGATATTTTTTTGGTCTGAATTCATTGTGTTGTTAATGTAAATAGTTTTATTAGAATGTGTGACTAATCTTGTTGTATCAAAGTCCTTATACGGCTCCATGTAAAAAACTAAAAATGAAGCACGTACGTATAACTGTACTTTATACGTCTAGCGTGATTGTAATATTTTTAAAATATGTACGTATAACTGTACTTCATGCGTCTACCGTGACTGTAATATTTTAAAAATATGTAATAATAATAATACTAATAAGACTTATATATCCCGTTTGAAACAGTTCTATGCGCTGTCAACAGTTACAGACATAGTACAGACAACGAATAAAAGACACAAATGTATAAATGAGAAAAAATAAAATAGTAAAAAAAAAATAAACTGTTAATTGAATAGGTAGGTCTTCAGCTGGCTTCTGAAAGTATCAAGGCTTGGGCACTGTCAAAGTTGTAGTGGGAGGGCATTCCATGCGGACGGACCCACGTATGAGAATACCCGTTCGCCAGCGGACACTAGTTTCACACGAGGGATCTGAAGAGTTAGTGTATCAGAAGCCGAGCGGAGTGGACGAGATTGACTATAAAGTTCGAGACAGGAGCGAAGGTAGTCGGGGGCAGAGTCATTCAGGCACTTGTAACATAGAGACGCCAGCTTGTAGGAGATCCGGTGGTTAATGGGTAGCCAGTGCAGAGATCGGAGCAGAGGAGTAGTATGGGTCGAAATCTTCTTCTTAATGACCAGTCGGGCAGCACAGTTCTGAACACGTTGGAGGCCCTGAAGGGAGGAGGTCGAGAGGCCAGCCAAGAGCAAATTGCAGTTATCCAAGCGAATTTCAGTCTCATATATTTTTTATTGTTCAAATAGAGAAGTTATAATTAAAAGGATGTAGGACATAGTGTCTGAGTGGCGGACGGGGGGGGGGGGGGGGCAGGTAAAAAAAAAGACTTTAAGCATAACATCTGAAAAGGAAAGAAGGGCGAAGTCTACAGATGGAAGTACATAGAATAAATATAAAAAAAAGGGGGGGGGGGGGTATATGTATATGCCCTTAATCATGCCTTTAACATGGTTTGGTGAGGATGACTTATTGAAATAATTTTTTCGCTGTAGCGCTGTTTCCGTTTCTAAAGGTATTTTTTGCTTAACAAATATGTTCGGTGTTTTAAAATATCTATCTAAGTTTTCTTAAGGCTCATTGGACTGTTCACCTTATTTTGGAAATTGCATTGTTTACAAGCAGTGTTCAGATGTCACCGAGTTATTTACCTTGATCGTTTTATTGTTTGAGAATATTTCTTTTTTTTTTTCATTTGCGTATAGGCCTACCAGGTGTTTGGCCGAATGACACCGCCTTAATCTGGCAATGCCGAAGGTCCCGGGTGTGAATAATGGCTTGGATCTAGTTGTTGTTGTTTATTTTAACCCTTCCCGTACCGACCTACTTCTATCTATGCTGCTTTCAGCTCCGCTATATACGCGCCCGGGACTGTAATTGTTAAACTCTGGAGAGTATCTCCCGAGTCTACTCAAAATCTATGGACCCTAACATTAGTTGGGGGCAAAGATTACGGCATCTTGTCGTTGTGATGGCCTCACAATCCTCTAGTATTATTTGGCCACGGAATCTGGCGAACTCTGATTCAGAGGTGCAATGGATCAATTGTTTGTTTCGACATGACTTCTTCAGCTTTTAATACCTGGTGTAAGCCCACATGATGTCAATAAGAGCCGCATTACGGCTTTTCATAAATTTTGATGCTTGACAACACAGTTATATAGTATTACAACCTAAAATCTCCGGCGTTGCCCGGATAACAATTGGATAGGCCTGTATAAGCTACAGATAAAAATTTCATAAACTGCAAAGTACAAAAATATATAGGCCAGAAATAACAATTTAAAAAATATAATTATTAGATTTCATTTACTGAAAACCTTTTAGGAAAATTTAAAGTCTTAAAATCCTTACAATCTTTTTTTTTTAAAGTAACATTAATGGAATTTTTTTTAAAAAAAGAAAAATAAATTAAGCTATCTGTGGGGAATCGAACCCAGATCGCCCGTTTGGCAGTTATCGCGTCTGTTTTATTTCAGTGACCTATCTAGGCATTTGTAGTGTCTAATAATATTCCTGAATAATATTCGTCAATAATATAGGAAAATAAATTATTATTGTTTTTTTTAAGTTTTCTTTTAATAACTTTGTAAATTAAATGCATTTTATTCAGTTTGGATTTTGATATAATAAGCCATTAATTAAATCATGCCAATTTGGACATTTTCTTCCGGCACTTTAACCTTTGATGTGTTTTTAAATTGACCATTGGGGATTTGATTACACACACTTTATATATATATATATAAGGAAGAACATAGCCTAACAATTTTTTTTCTTTTAAAAATCACATTTAAGAAAACAAACAATAACCAAAAACCAGAGGTGACTTCTGGATCTGCCATTTGCACCTCCCTGATATATACATTAAGAAGCAGTATTCCATTATTAAAGTATTCAATAGTACCACGCCTATTATCCACACTGTGGCCTCGCACTCTACTGTTGATATATACTCTTACGTGAATCAGATGTTTGTTTTCTGCCTACTGTGTTAATCATACTTTTATTTCTTGATCTGTTCAAGTGGATCTGGTAATTTTTGTTGGTCGACCTTTTGACCCAGCTTCTTTTTGACCTTTGACCCAGCCTGTTTTTGACCTTTCATCCCATGACTGTGTCAACAAATAGGGCTAAAATGTGAGTGATAGTTTGACAGTTGTTGACAAAGAGGACTGGGGAGATGTCTGGATGTTTTGACATCAACAACGTTAACTTTGTACAGTGAATTAAAACAAAGAGCTAGTATCTATAAACTCTAAAGTAGACCATATGATAAACAATCCTAATTTTATTTGGTCGGACATTAGATAAAGGTATATAAGTATCTAAAACATATAAATATACATGATGTTACATGCTCTAACAATCCTCTTCTCTTAGAGTCCATTCAATATACTATCAATCAATCAATCAAACTCATATCACTTTTTTCGGGTCTTGCGATGATCTCTTCATCTCCAGCCACTATAATATAATACCCCAGCTTCTTTCAATTCTCTGTTCTATTATGTCCTCCATATGGTGCTGAACAGCAGTCTTGATTCTGCTTTCTTTCATTCTAGTTTGGTTTGTTCAACTCATGCCTGAAACCCAAAACACACGAGTTGTCAAGAGTTCGACTCATGCTGCAGCCCACATCAAGTTGAGTCCCAACTTTAAGAAAATAGTTTCATGTTATATTTCCAGCACCACTTACACGTGTTAGTGGTTGAGTAATGGGACATGGTAATCTCTTGGTAGCGGGTCATGTTATCATCCCGATGGTCTTGGGTTCGAATCCTGGAAAAATTAATTATTTTTTTTTACCAAGAACTGGAAATTGAGTATGAGTTTATCCAGCTCAGATATATTATTTTGCCGTTACTAGGAATTCATTAGTGGTTAGGGATGGCGGGCGGGTGAAAAAGGACGGCTGGGACATTTTGCTCGTCAGTCAGTTCTAAGTTTCTGTCTTGGCACCACAAACTTGCGAAAGCTGCTTCACTGACCTCTATGATCTACTCGGAATACTTTACTTTCTTTCGTTTTTTTTTTTTTTTTAAGGCTGGTTGCATTGTTGCTGGAGATTGTTTGCAAAAATCATGAAGGCTAGTGAAAGAACGCTAGTGTGCCCCTTACTAGTATCCCCGCCTAGTACATAGGAAAAATCACAATAGAAACAAATTGTGTGACAATTAATACACTTGAGGGCTGTAGGCAGAACCAACTGCAAAGCTCGCAAGAAAAATTCCTTAACTCTTTCTATACGTTTAGCCACACTGTATGCCGGAACATTATGGCTCGGTTTGAGTTTACGTATTGAAAGAGTTAAGTATGCTGTTTTGCTGTTGCTATTAAAACTGGCACACATGAGATTGTGGATTAGTGAAGCACTTCCTAGCATGTACCTATATATATATATATATATATATATATATATATATATATATAAATATACATATTATCTACCTATACATCTAATATATCTAACTGATTTATCTAATCTATCTAATCTGTCTATCATGTATCTATATATGTATCTATCTACTCTATCTACTCTATATACTCTACTCTATCTAATATATCAATCTATTTAACCGTCTTATCGATCTATTTACTCTATTTATCTATCTAATCTATCCATCTATCAATTCTATCTATATATCTACTCTTTTTATCTAATCTATCTATAAATCACAATTATTATATTATGGTTTCCTCAAACTTCTCTTTAAGGGACTATTTCCTCCAGATGACTCACAGCAATGAGTTGTCAAAGATGTTTTAGAAATCGAAAGCTTTGATGCTCAGAAAATATACTAAAATAAAAATCACTACAAGACCAAATAGTAGAAAGCAAAAAAAACAGCAACAAAAAAAAAAAAAAAGTAAAACTCGTTAACGTTACGTGTACGAGTTCTTAACGACCGTCCGTCGGTCTGTCATTTATTATCGTCTGCTGGCTGGATCATTGAAATACCGCGCGTTATTCGATCGGCATAATCAGGCTACAGCAACGGTGGGGTGGGGGAGGGGTCAAATTACCTTCAATGAAAAAGTGTAGCGCCAGTAGAGTTTGTCAGCGCGTGGGTTTATATAATTATACATTATATATCAATATCTATGGAGACAACAGAAGATAGATACATGTATAGATACAAAGTATTGTGCTCTGTTGCGGCGTAGGAATTTGCGTGTGTTACAACGCTCTGTGGTGGAATTTCAAATTATGTCTATGCTACGGACGGAGTGAAGGTAAATATAAAAAAAAACAATGTGGTGATGTTCTGATCCGGATGGTTAACTTCCAACAATGGTTTCCAGGTCATGTCCAGGAGCGAAGCCATAGGGAAGGGGGGGGGGGGGTGATGAGGGGGGCTAAGCCCCCTCCTGGAATTTAAAAAAAAAACTAACTTTTTCAATAGGCTTTTAAAAAATATGAACTCAAATTTGTTAAATGCTTGTCACGCTAAAGTCCAGCCCCCCCCCCCCCCCCCCCCATCTGGAATTCGGTAAATATTTGTCACGCGAATGTTCAGCCACCCCCTCCCCCTGGAAAAAATATCTGGCTTCGCTCCTGGTTATGACACAGTGCGCGGGCTACCATTTTCTTGTATGGATACGTACAGGACCAATGTATAGTAAAATAAACAAAATTGTTGTTCACTTCTTTCTATTCGCAAATGTAGTTCCATGTAGCAGTGTTTACATTATAATAGACTTAACGTGTTAAACATATCTACAGTTAGGCTTAAAGAATTAAATCTTCACAAAAATACAAGAACGCCAATGTGTTTATTAAGAACAACTGAAGAGTTTTATTAAATATTAAATTTCCTTTTCAACTTTGATTTAACATATACTTTTTATAGTATTCAAGTTAGATGTGTGCGTATGCTGTAGCTTTGATTTGAATTTCAAATTAGATTGGGTAATGAAGAGGTATTTAAATCTATATCGATATTGGTCATTTAAAACTGTTTCAACGCGACTATTCTTCTTTTTTTAAACGCGAAAATTGAAAAGATAATAAGTCTTCATGATTTATCATATTTATGTTGTTGATGATTTAAATGCATTTTAACTATGCAGTATGCTACATAAAAAAGCGTCACAATTGTTTATTTGATAAAAATATGAAGAAATATAAGCATATTTTGTCTACTATATTTGCCATTTGCACTTCCCCAGAGTGCATTTCTTTAAAAACACCGTACCCCAGTCGTGTCCCAGCACTCTCCTGGAATGCAGTTATATTTCGATCTGAAGTTGAATGGAACATTTCTTATCTTATCTTATACATTACAGACGCTCCTTCTATAAAGAAGATTACTGCGTCATACGCTCATCCATGGTCCGAGTCTAGTCTTGCATTTTATTTAATGTTTTAAATGATGTTAAGTTACTGGTTTTCCTGGTTTGTTCGGTCAACCTATTCTTTTCCCGAATGCCACTCGAGAAGAAAGAGTCTTACTTATATGTATTTGTTCTCGCATAAGGGATAAGTAAAGTGTTTTCGTCTTTATGTTTATCTGAGCATTGCAACAGGTTGTTATTGGGTTTTATTTTTAAATTAGAGCTTACAAATTACAAATTATATATTTCTATGGCGATAGTCATAACAAAGTCTTCGAATTTTTCTCCAGAGACACTACAAATATAGACCTATGAGACTTATAGGCTTAGAGCTCTTCCTTTTAGCTAAGTAGCCTAGACATAAATAATCTATGTCGCTACATACTAGTACGGCAGTCAAAGCTAGTTAGTCGATCCTTTTACACTTTAATGATTTCCTGTGCGGTAGCCAAGAGGGGAGATTTAAGGTATCATAATTGTAGACAAATGTTTTGAAAATTTAAGACACATATATTTTTGTCATTTAACAAAATGTATTTTGGGAAGAGTGTGCAAAAAAAATGTATGTGTCAACTGTATTGCCACCAGGGCCGTATTTAGGATTGTGGGGGCCCTGTTCCCGAATTTAAGTGGGGGCCCCTCGAGGGCCAACCCCTGCCTTCCACATATCTCAGAAAAGGGCAGGCCCCACGAGAGGGGGGTACAGTCGGTACGCCGTACCGGGGCCCATAGGAGTTTAGGGGGCCCATGAATATTAAAATTTAAAATTAAATTGGTAATTACGCAAGTAATAGCTTTAAAGTCTTTATTATTTGATCTCAGAATAACTGAGATTGATCTCAGAATAACTGAGATTTATGGAAACATATTTGTCTAATCTGCCCATAAAAATTAAGTGGAAGGGATACGTAGTAATCATACAAACTGGGTAGTTATTGTAATGTTTTAAAATGTACATATACATTCTTTAGTCATAAAATAGTAATATATCATTTTCAACTATCTTGTGTAATTTGATCAGATTAGAGTTGTACGTCATTTATGTTTCTAAAAGAAAACAAAATAGAAACATATTAGAAATATTAATGTAAAGAAAAAGGACTAATTATCTCCCTTCAATTAAATTCTCCAAATTTGATGCTAATAATACCAAACGACTTAATTGTTTTAATATAACTAGTGTACTTCCGAAAATGCTCATCTATCTTAATTAGCCTTAATTTGGGGAACGAGTTAAATGTTTTGAAATTCATTTAAGGGAAAGATATGTCCAAGTTTCAATGCAAATCTATTCCAGTGGCCCAACACTTCAAGTGCTTTTGGACCCAATCTTGTAAATGGAAGTTTAGGCTAATTCACTGAAACGTGTCGCCATGTCATTCAGAAACATTGGCTTCAACAATCAGTTCTACTCTTTCAACAATGGATTCTTTTTTATTAATATACATTTTAATTGCTTTCAGACAAGAAAAGAATATATCCAAGACTTTACCTATACTCCGTATGACTTTTTCCTAGAAGGGACTTGAGAAACTATACAATTGACTATCTTAACAATAGATTTAATAACAGATCGCAATTCCAATGATGGGAGCTTTGCATACAAACATTCCTGAACTAAAACAGTTGACATCGAGTGTGATTCCCATGTTGTTCGCCATGCAGCAACCACTAATTATGCTGACATACGTTGTTTTCACAATATTCTTGTAGGTCTCTCGCGTGCCACTGAAAATCGTTCTGCGTGCCTTAGGTTGCCGACCACTGGTGTACTTGAACATTTAGTTAAATATGCAAAGAAGTCTCTAATTGTAATATAGGGCCTAATTATTTTCGATAGCATTTAGGATATCTTTTTTATTATTTTTCTCTAGAGACACTTGCAAATAATATAGACCTATAAGCCTTACAGGCTTACAGTTCTCCCTGTTAGTTTAGTAGCCTAGGCCTAAATGTCGCTACAAACTAGCACACAGTACGGCAGTCAAAGCTAGTTAGTCGATCCTTTTACACTTAAATGATTTCCTGTGCGGTAACCAAGAGGGGAGATTGAAGGTAGCCTATCATAATTTTAGACAAATGTATTGAAAATTTAAACACATTTTTATTTGTCATTTAACAAAAAGTATTTTGGGAAGAATCTGTACAAAAAAAATTATGTGTCAACTGTATTGCCACAGCTGATCTAACCTTACATTTGACTACACAACATACATTACTGGTAAATATTTACAACTGACAAGAGTAACACCAATAGTTAAATCACTAAACCTAGAAATAATAGAGGACATAAATTATCAATCAACAGTGAGAGTCACTTTTTCCATTTTACACATCTTTGTAATATTATTTGCAAGATCAATAGGCCTACTGAAGCGGAGGAACAATTACAATAATTTAAACTAAGAACTATAATATGTACTTGATTAAAGTATTTTTGTAATAGATCTGTAAGGCTGTGATTGAAATGATTACTCTCATGGTAAATGGTAACACTTATGACAGTTTCACAAAATGGTCCCCAGACCTTTTAAATAGAGTCCTGATTTTCAAACGTATGTAATACAAATAAATCAGATAGATATGACTAGCGTTAGAGCAAAAAAGTGGGGCGGGGGTGGGGGCCCAGAAAAGATCTTGTACCGGCATCTTTTTTTTCTCTCGAGGGCCCTGGAAAAGGGATACATTTATGTTACATTATGTAAAATTTTACATTTTATGTTGCACTTAGCTTGGTTGGAGTGAAGCGCTTTAAATTGTAGGGGAATAAATGAATTGTAAATGACATTTTCAACGTAAGAATGGGGATGTCTCTAAAACATTTCTTTTTGTCATGTGTGGGGGCCCGGCATGGTAAACGGAACATGTGGAACATGTATAAGCACGCCACTGATTGGCACAGCAGATCCAACCTCATAAACGTTTCAATTCTAACTGTAACTTAATATTTATTTGCAATAATAAGAAAATTGTATTTTATGGTAATTTACTTATTTACATTTTGAATTTGTTATATAAAATAAAGGGGTTGGTGACCAAAATTGTTTTAATGCCAAGGGTTTAAAAGTCTCTTATAACGACCTAGCCCCTCCCCTCGCAGTCTATAAAATATTTAAAATAAGGCCTATTTCTACGAACATAACATTGATCTTATATCTCTTTCTCCCCCCTCCCCCCTTCCACACACACGTGTCAACAACTGTTATTGTCACGGTTGTTTATAATCCTCGCCATCCCTCCCCCATCCGGCTTGATAACGGTAAACTAAACGACTTTTATTGATAAATAACAATGTCGCGATTGACTCGCGATACAGTTCCAGGACGCAATGAGAATATCGGGGTATATCCACTCCTACCATAGTGACAACAAACAACAAATTGCGGCGTAGGGTTTTTGTAGCGTGGTGCACTTTTACTAAGCCCTGTTTTGTCATCTTCTTATGAAATGGACATTATCTCACATACACAGGGACAGACGCAGACATTCTATCTCACACATACTTTCAAACACACACTCTCGATAAATGTAGTGACACACACACATATTTTCACTAACTGTAATGACACACGCTCTCACTAAATATAACTACACACACTCTCACTAAATGTAATGACCCAAGCACTCACTATATGCAATATGCAAAGCACACACTTAATAAATGTAATGGCACACACACACACACATTAAATGCAATATGCAAAGACACACACACTCACTAAATGTAATAACATACACTCAATGAATGTAATGACACGTACATACACTCACTAAATGCAATGGCACACACACTCACTAAATGTAATGACACACACACTCACTAGTTGTAATAACACACACACTTACTAAATTTAATGACACACACACACACACACACTCACTAAATTCAATGACACACACACTCACTAAATGTAACAACACACACATGTACTCTCACCAAATATTATGACACACACATGACTAAATGTAATGAAGCGCTGACGCATATGAACTGAAGTGTAGCTGGTAGTGCACATTTTTTTTGTTGTCATTTAACAAAAGTATTTTGGGAAGAGTCTGTAAAAAATGTATGTGTCAACTGTATTGACACAGCAGATCTAACCTTACATTTGACTACACGGCATATATTACTATCGAATATTTATAACTGACAAAATTAACACCAATAGTTAAATCACTAAACCTAGAAACAGTGGAGGACAGGAGGACAAAGAGTAAAGTAGTACTCATACATAAGGCATTAAATTCTAACTTAGAAATACAACACAATAAAAACCAGTTGCAATGCTCAGATAAACATAGTGACAAATACACTTTCCTTATCCCTTATGGGATAACTAATGCAAATAAGTACACTTTCTTCCCGAGTGGCACCGGGCATGGAATGGGTTGCCTGAACAAACCAGGAAAACCAGTAACTTAACCCTACCCGTACCGACCTACTTCTATCTATGCTGCCTTCAGTTCCGCTATATACGCGCCCGGGACTGTAAGGGTTAACATGTCTTAAAACGATAATAAAAATGCAAGGCTAGACTCTGACGACGGATAAGCGTATGACGCTATAATCTTATTTACAGAAGGTTCGTCTGTAATATATAAGATAAGAACAATAGGTATTTAAAATATGAAAATTTGGCAAGGGTAAATTCGTCAACGGTATTTTCGGCAAGGTAATTTTGGCAAAGGTAAATTCGGAAACGGTAATTTCGGCAAACTATCAAAACGGTAATTTTGGCAACGGTAACTTTGGCAAACTTAACATATCCACTGTTTTTATTGACCGTATTGATAAGACTACACTCTAGTCCATGGATGAGCAATCTACGGTATGAGTGCCAGACTTGGAACGCAGTACGGTTTTAAATGACACATGAAGGACCACCAAAAAGGAAGTTTAAGTATCTTCTGCATGAAAAGAGCAGGATGACATTAAGGCCGTTGACACCCTGAAAGATTTAGAAATGCTATTTGGACAAAATATTATCTAAAGTTTGCCGACACCTGCTCTAGTCTACTAAATGAAGCTAATGGCACGAAATGAAGTTAGCATTATAGAAAGTGCCTGAATCGTGACATGTTTGCAATAGCGTAGCCAGAGTAAGGGGGGAGGAAATGGGCCCCAGGCGTCGAGTTTTTGAGAGGTGCTAAAATGACACTACAAATATTTATACATAAAGCATACAAATTAGGTAAAAAAAAAAGTTCATTAGTTCGTGTGACTAAAAATTTAATTTGAGAAAAACATTGAATAAAAACACCGTATTTTTTTTACCATTTACGTTATTTAACTAATGGATGAAAAATGAAAACGAACGTTTTAAATAGGCGCCAAATGTACCTACTCCGTCTATAGCACAAGGAAACATGGCAAAGCAATATTGCTTAAGGTAGATTTTTTGCTCTCCCCCTCTGCTGCTTTAGACACTAGAATGAGACTCGCAGTGTTAACAAAAGCAAACGCTGCCCCCCCCCTACCCGTCTCCTCACCGAGGTGCTGTCAATAAAAGTGTTAGTTTCCAGCCTGGTAGCCCCAGGCTAAGCAGTGAAAACGAAAATAGGTGTGTGTGTGTGTGGGGGGGGGGGGGGCTATTGAGGTAAATGCGGCTCCCATTCGATTTAATTCGTTTTTTTTTAAATCCCAGAATATTGTTGTTACTAGTTAAACAAATCAGTCTTTTTATTAAAACATTGATATTGGATTTCATTTTAGTATTACAATTTTGATAAAATAATTTAGTTATTTACTATTTTTATATATTTAAAATAAATGGCAAACGAGAGTTGTACATAAAACATCTAACAGGTAGCCGAATTAATTGTATAAATAAAAGTACTTTCAATGTTTGAACCATTTTAGTTAGGCTATATGGCACAGTCAGCTACAAATCTCTGTGTGCCGGTACGTTGTTGTAGGCCTATATGTCTAAGTAACGTATACTTAAAATTCACCAATGCATAACATTTCAGTTTAGATTGAGTCTTTTACACAAGTAAATACAAAACGGTTATTTGCAAGTGTCCCTAATACTTTACTTAAGGGACCCCATATTAACTTAACCTTCCAAGGAGAAAACATAGTTAAAAGCCAGGAACTTCATTTAGTAGACCCAGTGGTTTGGCTTTAATCTTGAATTCCAGACGATGCTAATCTGTTGATTTTCCCGACTTTTTCAAACAACCCATCGCATTCCCCAAAAAGCATCAATAGAAAAAGATAATCATTTCATCGGACATCTTATCTTTTTCAAGCTTTAAACAACCATAGTTTACAAAAGATTATTGTGTCTAACGATTATCCTTAAGGAACGCAAAACGTATCATATTATATGATGTTATTTTGGCCATCCGACTAGAACTTATTTCTTCAATGTATCAATATATATAATATGTATTGCACCGTACAAATATTATTTAGGTTATTTCTGCGGTGGGATTTTTAGTTCAAAAAATTTATTTCTTGAAAATGCCCATTGTTTCACAGTTGTCTCATAAACTGGACGTAACCAGGAGCTTGGATGGATAATGGCGCCGAAGCGGATGCTAACAGCTTTCTTTGGAATCACCTTAGGATGTGTGTTACTTATAACAGTGTAAGTATATAAACCATTGACTGTGTTCTATATCCAGCAGTGTAACCATATAAACTCTAATCTGTGTTTTACTTTCATTAGTGTAAGAATATACACTCTTGTCTGTGTGCTACTTCTAACAGTGTAGGTATATACACTCATGTCTGTGTGCTACTTCTAACAGTGTAGGTATATACACTCTTGTCCGTGTGCTACTTCTAACAGTGTAGGTATATACACTCTTGTCTGTGTGCTACTTCTAACAGTGTAGGTATATACTTACTTGTCTGTGTGCTACTACTAACTAGGAATGTTAAACGAAACCGAAAACCGATTTTGATTTTTAAAGCCGGATTTCGGTTTGTTGGTTGGAAGGTAATCGTTATTTCAAGTAGCACACTCTTTTTCTTTTTTGGTTCTGATGAATTTTTTTTTTTTTTTTTTAAATAATGTTTGATTCGCAAAAAGCAATTCTTCAAATGTCTTGCTAACACTAATTAGTCTTGGATAGTGTGTTTCTTTTTGATCTAAATACCAACTATGGCTTGCAATTAAACAATATCAAACCAAATGTTAAGTTATAGTTACAACAAACATGATTTTTTTTTCTTGTCTGCTCATCTTTTAGATGTGCGCTCCTTTTTGATGTTTGCAATGTAAGCTCTTAGAGACGAAAACTAGTTGTTTTTTCCTGTAACCCTGAATAATTAGTCTAGACACAGCGTCTGTGCTCTATTGTTAGCGGTACTATTAAATACACACGTTAGCGGTACTATTAAATACACATGTTAGCGGTACTATTAAATACACATGTTAGCGTACTATTAAATACACACATTTTTTTATTGGTGCTACGCAAAACCTTTCAATACATATTTTACTAGATCTAGTATAAGTCCACGGTGTGTTGTTGGTACTCATTCCTTTTGAAATTGTTATTTCTATCTTAGGCCTGTTCACTTGGACGAAAAATTATATTTGTCTATATTTGTCTGTATTTGTTTTATATAAAAACAGTTTCGATATGGCTAGTAGAATAAATCAAACTTTTGTGTGTGAAAATTGTGAAAAAAACGTCATTAACCCATATTCTGCTGAGGTCGTGAATTTTTTTTCATTTTTGAATATTATTTAGTTTTTGTGCCAAATGGAAGGAACGGCTTTTGATTTTCTTTAAATTGAAAACTTTTTGAGATATTGACGTTATAAAAAACGCCCCATAAGTGGGACAGTAGCAACAAGTGGCCCCGTGTAGATTTAAATTGGGTCAGTTCGTTTTTCATGTTTTCCCGTTTTGAATGGAATCACATTTATAAATTGTAAGTTATGTGCTTCCACCATTCATTTAAGCTCTAAAAATCAATCAATTGGCACTTTTATGGTACTATCCCAGGCCGGAAGTTTGAGAAAATACTATGTTTTATATTTTACAGATTTCTATGAAGACAATAAATATTAGGTTCTCTCCTTTACCCTTTCACCCACCATCCAACAACATGCTCATAGATTTATTATATTTTTGTACAATGAAACATAATAAAGAAATTTAATGACTATGATTTGAATCATATTGATCGTGGTTTACAGTTATGAAAGAAAAAAAAAGTATACAATACGTTTATCTATGAAAATTGATTTCCAAGCTTTAAAAAAAAAGAAATTAAATGCCTCAATAAATACTGATTGTATACAATAACTTAAGTTTTATTTAAAATAATTAATTTTACGCTTTGTTAAAAAGACTATCTATAAACAAATAAACTATAAATGGGCGCTAAACATGCGAGGAGCCATGGGACATAAGATTTTGGCACGTAATTTGTTTTTAGCTACAGTGATGGCACATTATTTTAGTAGAACAGAAATTTACATGATACAGCTGCCCATCAAGACTATGTTTTCTCAGACAAGTTTCTGTTTGCTAAGTAAAGATTAAATCGTTTAGGATCTGTTTATATGCAAATATGGTCCTGGATAAGATGTCAGCTTTGACCACTTATCAGACGAACGCTCAAAGCCATAAAATCTAACTAGAAAAGTGCAGACAATTGAATCGCTAGACAAGCTAAAGATAATTTGACACTACGAGATAATCTCCCTCTGTTCGAATATTTGATTAATGTGAACTCTGATGATATCGGATTTCAGGTATAATCTCCAGAAAATGGTCGGGGTCCTTGAAATGAGATATTTCAACAAGATTTTGATTATCAAAAACGAAGATTTCTGCAAACACTTTATAAAAAATCGGTGCATACAAGAATCTACGAAGCCCATCCTAGTGCAAGTAACTGTGGTTGAATGGACATGACAGTGGAAGGTCTTGCACAGCCCATCTCGCTCGGCACAGAAAAGATATAAAGAAGAAGCGGCCGGCATAGTTATAAGATCTCTTTAAAAAGAAAGGACGAGACCGAAGGGCTCTTTTGTCCAGGGCGTCACGATAGGTTTGGGCTCAGGGGGGGGGGGGGGCATTCCCAAGCTCTGTCCGGGCTCAAGCCACCCCACGACAATCCAAAGGTGTGGCGTGTCGTGTAACAGTAAGGATTCCGCAGCTAGGTTACCCACTGGCTCATTATCGTGGTGGCTCGCCCGTATACCTGCACTGTCACCCGGTAGCACAAATCCTATACTATATTACAGACATCAAGGCATCGGGTGGTTCTCGAGACGGGGTTTCTGCGTCCATTGCTTCCTCCCCACTGAGACCTCGTAGCCTAGCGGCAGTGCAATGAGTCTCGAATCCGCAGCGGGAGCTGTCCCACATGCGTTCGCCGCCCGGTTTGCGGCCAACAGAAGAAAAGGTGGGAGTTAAATATAAATGAATGAATCAGGCTGTTTTTCATTGGCCCCCCAACAGCAGCACAAAATCGTAGCCAGTGGCGAGGGATGACGCAGCAGTCAACAATGGTCATCTCAGCGACTAACCCACGGGTTAAGGGATGGGTGATGATGAACTGACCATTTCAATCATAAAAAAAGTACATGGAAATTTAAATTAAGATCTCTATAAACGAATATAATTATATAAAAAAAACTATGATCTATTTTTTTTTTATGTTAGCGTAGCATCAATATTAACACTATGAACATCAAAGTTAAACAAAAAATACATTTTATTACAAATAAACGACTTTATTAAAAAAAAAAGTCTAACTGAGCTTGCTTCAAGCTACTGTCCCATAAATGGGACGTTTTACACGGGGACATTCGTTATACTGTCCTATTTGTGGGACGCTTGTTTGATACTTGATAAAACGAACCAATGTGATTTTTTAAAATTCCTATTGTTATAATTTATAGATAGATAATGAAATTAAATATTTCATGAGGTTTTATTTCAGAATTTTATCATAGTTGATAAATGTGTACTTACTCAACGGATGGCATTGGCTCTTTTCTGATCTTTTTCAACACAGAAGTTTCAATGGTTTACCAATTCACAATAGTTCTCAACATGATAACGATTCCGTCAATCTAAACTAACTAACATAAATATAAAAAAAATGAATAGGTTAGTTTTAAATCATGACATAAAAAAAAATCTCCAGTCAAAAGTTTCTCAAATATTTGTCTGAATTCCTCTTTTTCTTTCTTTTTGTTGTCAATAACAAAAATTCAAAGTAATTCAGTCACTAAAGATTATGTTATGTTACATCACAGTATCATTCCTCCTTTTTGATTCATTTGACTAGATAAAATATGTTTTACAAAACACATATAATTAATTTAATTTCAACTTTAGTCAGTCTTCGGATATAGTCTACAATATCTTTAAGTGAAAATAAATCATTACACTTATTTCTTACAAGTTCCAATTAGTCAAAGTCCAGTTATAGTTCTTTTATAGTTCTGTCGTGCAGTAACTACTTACATTATCATAAAGTCAATGATAATAATATTATTGAATCAATTCACCATAAAGGAATTTGTCTCTGCTGTATTAGTAAGCAATTCTTTTCTAATTGTAAATTTTATATTTTATCATGTACAGATAAAATACATTTTTCATTATACAATAATAAAACGTATCCCAATGTATAATCATTGAAATCCATCCTTTTTTACAAATCTTCTCATCTTTCAAGATCAAGTCAACTTTCTGAAATAATGTTAGCATTAACAATATCATAGACCATAAGCACAT
Source organism: Anisus vortex (assembly GCA_949126835.1). NCBI lineage: Eukaryota > Metazoa > Mollusca > Gastropoda > Planorbidae > Anisus > Anisus vortex. Next base: position 17,678,242 of record OX421505.1, read on the forward strand.
CTGAGAATCAAGACACAAAATTAATTTGTTATCTGTTCTAGGAACATTTTCTATGGGTTTAGAATGACTCAACTTCTCCAAATAAACTCTTTCATAACCTATAAGGTATTATCTTTCTCAATGCTTTTACTCATACAAATTTTCAATACCAGAAAGGGATTTTGTTTTGATAGTTAGTGACTCATCATTTGTGAATTCTTTATTCAATACATCTTTAGATTCAGGTAAAATTTCAACAATAGGCGTACTAAGTTTAATAACATCATCACCCATGATAATTGTTGTCAGAGCATTAGGCCTTATAATCTTAAAATGACATAATCTCTTAGCCTTGCTTTCATCATAACATGATTTCTTACCAACAAAAACAAAAACATTAGGCCAATAAACTGTATATTTATCTAAGTATTTTTTTCAGCCCAGGGGGTTTCAGTATGGTCAACCAGGTCTTCTGAGGTAGCTTAACAGACGTACGTTCGGACAGGTTGTCTCAAATGCAGTTCAGAGGCCACTAGATTCTCTGGATTGGATGTAGTTGTAGGCTGATGCTCCATGTTCAAGGCGTTAGCTACATGACTGGACAGCGTTAAGGCGAGAGTGCTCTCATCGGTCAGTATGGATTCTGGCTGTTTAGATGCTGTGCAAAGTTCATTTTAGTCTTAGAACAATGTTCCTTCGGTGTTGTTCATCTAGGCATTGTCTTTAGTATTCTAAGTAGACGAGCACATGATCAATATCACATTTTGTTGCTCAGACGTTTCCTTATCTAAGGGTCTAAAACAGTTAGGTTCGAAGTCATTGTTGAATTTTTTGAACATAGGCACATGCACTAATTTAGCTTCAGGAATCACTTGATTCAGTTCTTTTACGACTTGATATGGTTTGCATATTGTCAACTCATCATCTGTATTTTGTTCTTGTAGTCTTACTGTTATGTTTTCAGTTGAAACTAACTTTCTTGTAAAAATACACTCAGGATTAGTTTCTTAAGCTGCATCTGTTTTAACAATGGAGATTTGATTGACCTTTACTATACGTTCAGGATTCAGTCTTTCAGTCGGTTTAAACTGAATCTAATGTTGTCCGAGGTCAACAGCCGAATATCTTTTTTAACTTTCAAAATTCAGACAGCAACGCTAGTGCTGCATCTATTACTCTGCTTATTGATAATACTGAATAAAATTATATATATATATTTTATATATGTATATACCACTGTATACTACACTATATATTCTATGTTAAACGAGAACAAGAATTCCTATTTTCGGTTTTGTCGGAATTCGCAAAAAAATAATTCCAATATGGTGTCCCAAGATATTTTAGCTTGTATTGTCCATGTTTGATTTGTACGAAACAATTCCTTAGCATTAAATGCCTTAAAAACACTAATTAGTCAAATGAGACTCATAGGCCTATTTTTTTTATTTATTTTCAAATCCCGAATATTGCTTGCGATACTAGCACAGACAACAACAAACGCAAATGTTAAGTTACAATTAACGAAACCGTCGGCATAGCCTTTGATCTACGTTTTGGAGAAGCAAACAAAGAGGATTTCCCCATTGATGCTGAACGCTTCATACAGACAAACCGATCAATATACTGTTAGACGTAGAGATGCCAGACGCTTGTACTTCAAAAGGAAGACAAAGAGCGTTAAAAGTAATAACATAATTGGTGTGTCATTTGAATCTTCCCAGTTAAACTTAAACACACAGTTAGTACAATTTTAAAACAACAGCTGCCAATAATTGTCTAGAGGTAAAATTGACCTAAGAAAAAACGGATTGTTCAAACCTAACCCTTCCCGTACCGACCTACTTTCCCATGCATACCTTCAGTCCCGCCATATATGCGCCCGGGACTGTAAGGGTTAAGAAGGCTTTAAATGTAATGTAGATCTAGGTCGAGACTGAAAACTAAGTTGCATTATTGCAACTTAAAAAAAAACTTTACAGCGCATTTTTTTCTTTTCCTTGGGATTTTATTCATTTAGGGCTATAGAAATATTCTTTTAATGTATGCAACTTGTATCATATCTATATTATAAAAAGAGTCTATATTATAAGAATAAATTTTAAATTCATGTCAAAACAGTTTTTTTACTTCTCAAAATAAAAAATCACCAGGTTCCAAGGATCTATGGTCCTTCCTATTAATTTGGTCTAAAACATTATTATTATTTTAGTATATTCAACGCAAATGTGTCTTTTTCGAACTATAACTTATTTTTTCTTGGGATGGGAGGGGAACCGAAAACCGATTTATAATGGCTTTTATAGAACCGAAAATCGGTTTTGAGAAAGACAACGATATTAACACCCTTAGTTCTATAGTTTATTTGACAAAAATGTGCAGTCTTTTAAAATATAATGTTTCGGTTTATCTTACGGTTATTTTTTTACAATTATTATATATTTCTGTTCATTGTAGTTTATACATTTTTATCTGTAGCTATGTTTTTTCCACGGGCAATGCCAGGCAATTTAGCTTATATATATATATATATATTTAAAATAGATCGTGTGTTTATTCAACCAATCATATTAGCACATTTAAAGACACGTGGACGCATTGTCTCACTTTATACTTTTCCGATTTCAGCTCGGACATGTGTCTTCGCTAGCTCTATTAAGACATGAATTGATATATAACACCAATTACATCGCCCTACTTCCAAAATTATATGTATGTACTGATTTAATTACATTAACTACAGTTAGCTGTAGAATACGCAGAATTAGCTTATCAATTTAACAAAAGTTTAGGAATATTTGAGGTCAGTGCAATGCGGTCAGAGCGTTACAGCTACTATAGGCAGAATCGCCACATTGCATTTTTGTCATAAGAAAAAAAGATATTTCATTATGTTATGGGAGTTATTAGTACTTCATGTTAACAATTAAATATTAACCCATGCCATATAGATCTAGTAATGAACTGATTCCAATAAATAATACATTAATATTAGATTAATCTTAAATATAATTAAGTTCAGGTGGACCTATTATTATATTTATCAATGCTGACTGTATTTCGTGCGCTAATAATGTGCTCTTTTTCTATACCTCCCCCCACTAAAAAATAAAAAATAAATAAAAAAAAACAAAAAAAACAAACATTTGTTCTATTTAATTATAACAGAAGTTTTTTTATTTGCTCCACAAAGATATAGTCCAGGTAAACTTCAAAATCTGACAAATATATTGTGGCTACAAGTCTTGCCCAGTCTTAGAAATGCCACTTACGCACAAGACGACGTTTCATCAACACAAACCCTCATCAGCAGCAACACCAGCACCAATGGTAGCTCGACCAGTAGCACGACAACCGGTACCACACTTAGTAGAACCACAACCAGTTCCACAACAAGCAGCACCACCATTACCCTACTAAACAACATCTCGACATGGACGACCACACAGATGAGCATCACTCCGCAAAGGCTTCTTTTGACTTCCAGGTTCATGGGCAGAAACGGCAACCAAATGTTTATCTACGCCACCCTGGTGGGGCTGGCCAGGGCGCAGGGCCGAGAACCCTTTATGAGCAACGGTGGAAATTTGGAGTCGATATTCCAGCTTTCGCACATCAGGAAGGACATCAAGACATCCGGGTAAGTGGTCGTGACACGTTAATTGCACTTTCCTGCAAAGGATCCGAGTTCAAATCCAGATGTTAACGTCTTGAATTTTCTTCATGCCCATACGGATGTAATAGAGACGACATAGCTGTATAAAATGTCCCCTAGGTAGAAGCAGATTTTCTCTCCAAACATAATGTTTAGCTAGGAACCCAAGAGCTTTAAATGCTAGACAACCATGTCCCAAATTTCTGAACAATACAATATTCTTTAGCATCTAAAACTTAAGGCAAAGTCTTACGACTTCTTATATTTTCTATTCCCAGTTGGACCGTAATGAGTGAGCGGAGGTATGCAACATTTGATGCCAAGTTCATGAAATTACCACCTCAGAATATGATCATCAGCGGCTACTTGCAGTGTTGGAGATATTTCCAGCACGCCCAGGAAGAAATTAGAAGAGAATTTACATTCAAATCTGAAATTCAAAATAAAGTTGATACGGCCCTTGCGACTTACAGAAATAAACGAGAGAATCACGTCCTGGTTGCGGTTCATTTAAGACGCGGCGACTTCCTATTGCCCAATAAGGTCAAATTCGGCTACGGGGTTCCAAATGCTTCCTATTTCAACAACGCTTTTGATAAAATAAGATCAGTTTTGACCAATCAAAACATCACGTTTCTTTTAGGAAGCGACGACCTGGATTGGTGTAAAAATAACTTAAATGACAGCAGCATTGAATTTTTGCCCCAGGGTAGTCCCGCCGACCACTTCGCCATTTTGTCCAGTTGCGATCACGCGATCATAACCGGTGGCACTTTCGGTTGGTGGATAGGTTGGCTAGCAAACGGTGTTACCATTTACTATAAGCACTTCATCACTAAAGGCACCCCAGTGCAGGGAGGATTCACCGACCCAGACTATTACCCCCAAGGATGGATCGGCTTGGATAATTGAGATTCATTTTATTCCAGAAATAATACAAGATAATGTTTTTTAGATCATATTCTTATCAAATGACAAGATTTCGCTAATATTACATAACTAATGTTATAAACAAAGTCGGAGTTTTAATTACAATTCAAGAATCAGGCAACACTTTGTTTGTAAATATGTTGCGAAAGCCATCTTCAAATGTATGCATTACTGATCTATCTCCAAGAATTGACAAAAGTCTTATGGTAAAAATATTACAAATGCCCTCAGCTAGTGTATACCTTAAACATTCATTCCTAGTTCTAAAAAATATTGTCTTTTTTTAAAATAATACATTAAATCTTAAATTTTAAGATTTAAGGAATGGTCAATTTGTTATTATGTTGCATCTAAGCAATCAACATATTTGCACACTACGCCTTTATTCCTATTAGTGTGGTCTTGTCTGTTGTACGCATAACAATCCCATTTCTATAAGCAAAAATTATATCTTCCATTCACATTCCAAATATGTTACGAAAGCCATCGTCAAATGTATGCATTAATGTTATATTTCCAAGAACGGGCAACACTCGTTTATTGACCCATATTCTGCTCAGGTCGCGATTTTTTTTACATTTTAAGATATTATTTAGTTCTTGTACAGCATTGGAAGGAACGACTTGTTATTTTTCTTTAAATTGAAAACTTTTTGAGATATTGACGTTTTAAGAAAACGTCTCATAAGTGGGACAGTAGCAACAAGTGACCCCGTGTACATTTATACTGGATTAGTTGTTTTTTTTTTCCTTTAAAGGCTTTGAACGGAATCAGATTATTAAGTGTTATTGTGCAAGTTAAGTTCATCCACCAATCATTTCAGCTCTAAAAATCAATGACACTTTTTTGGTATTAACCCAGGCCTGAAACCTACATTTTTTATTTTTATTTTTTTACATTTCTATGAAGAAAATATTAGGTCCTCCCCTTACCCTTTCACTTACCATCCATCAAAATAAACCTGTAATAGATTTATAATATTTATTATAAAATGAAACATAAGGAAGAAATTTAATGAAAAACATTAATATTTGAACCATAATGTTCTTGGTTTTCAATGTTGGAAAAAAAAAGAAGTGAACAATACTTTTATATAATGAAAAAAAAAAATTTCCTTCTTTTAAAAAAGAATTTGAATGCAACCATAAAGACCGATTGCATACAACAACTTAAGTTGTAACTTAAATAATTAAAGGTTAGGGCATATTATAAAGACTTTCTCACTTTCTATAAACCATTATTCTATAAAAGGGCGCCAAACACGGGAGAAGCCAGATGACACCACACTTTTGGCACATAATTGTTTTTAAGTTACATTGGTGGCACATTCTTTGACTACAACAAAAGTTTACATAATGGCAATCAAGATGTTGTTTTCTTAGATCTGTTTATGTTTCTAAATTAGAGATTAAATGCTTTTGGATCGGTTTATCTCCAAATATGGTCCTGGATCAAATGTCGGCTTTTGACCTTTTTCACACGAACGCTGAAAACCATACATTCTCACCAGAATAAAGCAGACGATTGCGGTGCTAAACAGGGTAAGGATCATTTGGCAATACGAGAGACTCTACGCCTGTTTGAATATTTGAATATACGAGAGACTCTACGCCTGTTTGAATATTTGAATATACTAGAAACTCTACGTCTGTTTGAATATTTGAATATACGAGAAACTCTACGTCTGTTTGAATATTTGAATATACGAGAGACTCTACGTCTGTTTGAATATTTGAATATACGAGAAACTCTACGCCTGTTTGAATATTTGAATATACGAGAGACTCTACGCCTGTTTGAATATTTGAATATACGAGGGAATCTACGCCTGTTTGAATATTTGAATATACGAGAGACTCTACGCCTGTTTGAATATTTGAATATACGAGAGACTCTACGCCTGTTTGAATATTTGAATATACGAGAGACTCTACGCCTGTTTGAATATTTGAATACACGAGAGACTCTACGCCTGTTTGAATATTTGAATACACGAGAGACTCTACGCCTGTTTGAATATGTGAATATACGAGAGACTCTACGCCTGTTTGAATATTTGAATATACGAGAGACTCTACGCCTGTTTGAATATTTGAATACACGAGAGACTCTACGCCTGTTTGAATATTTGATTATACGAGAGACTCAACGCCTGTTTGAATATTTGAGTACACGAGAGACTCTACGCCTGTTTGAATATTTGAATATACGAGAGACTCTACGCCTGTTTGAATATTTGAGTACACGAGAGACTCTACGCCTGTTTGAATATTTGAATATACGAGAGACTCTACGCCTGTTTGAATATTTGAGTACACGAGAGACTCTACGCCTGTTTGAATATTTGAATATACGAGAGACTCTACGCCTGTTTGAATATTTGAGTACACGAGAGACTCTACGCCTGTTTGAATATTTGAATATACGAGAGACTCTACGCCTGTTTGAATATTTGAGTACACGAGAGACTCTACGCCTGTTTGAATATTTGAATATACGAGAATCCACACAGCACCACCCAGAGCAAGTAACTGAGGTTGAATGGACAAGAACCATTGGAAGATCTTGCACAACCCAGCCCGGATAGAAAGAAGAATTGGCCGACAGAAGAACATGTGGAAGTAAGAAATAAAAGAATGGACCAGGCTGTTCTTCATTGACGCCATAAGTCAACAGTGGTTCCCTCAGCGACCAACCCAAGGATTAAGGGATAGATGATGTGGAACTGACCATGTGAGTCCAGGCAACACCAAGGGTTGCAAGACATTGAATGGCTACATCAAATATAACATTTCCTCATCAAACTGCAGCAAGTATGACATCTTGGAATTCATGCAGTTTCCATACCCTACAACAAATGGATGCATACGATCAGCTCTACATATATTTTATACTTTTGCTGAAGTGCGAATTTAAAATGAGGCAAATCTACTAAGAGTATCCATATTCTTACATTGACCACAGTTGGACTATTGATTAAAGGAACGATTAACGTACTCTTTAACGCCAACATTACAGCAAGTTTCTTTCTAAGACCAGATTTCGTGTAAACTATAATAACAATACCTTAGAACAACAACAACATGGACATTTAAAATGAGATATCTATATAACGCACAGAATCCTTTGTAAAAGATCATTTTTTTTATTCAAAATCTTAACAAAAAAATATGATCTAGTTCTTAAATTTTAGCATATCTACAAAATTTCACGCTCTAAACATGAAAGTTAAACAAAAAATACATTTTATAAAAAAAAAAATATATTGTCTTAGATTGGTAACTAAGGATGCTTCTAGCTACTGTCCCATAAATGGGACATTTTACACGGGAGCATTCGTTGCTACTGTCCCACGTGATAAAACAAAGTACCGGTAAATGTCATGTAATTTTTTAATGATTTCTATTGTTATAATTGATAGATAAATGATGAAATTACACATTTCATGTGGATTTATATAAAAATGTAATTATATTTTATAAATGTGTACTTACTTTTGAGCATGTTTTTTTTTCTTCAATTTTTACAAGTTGAAAGGTCAAGCTCATGTAAATCTTATTAAAAGAATTTTTTTTTTCTGCAAGTCAATGTTACAAGTCTAGCTATCGCACAATAATCAAAACTTTTTTTTGTGTTTTTATGAGGCATATAATTATTTAATTGGATTTTTTAAACAATGTTTTCCATATGTGGAACGCTAACAGAAAATGTGTTAAAAATATTGCGAATGCCATCGGCAAATGCATGCCTTAATTATTTTTTTTTACATTCCAAGGTTCAGGTAATAATCTATTACAAAAACATAACAACTGCCCTCAGCTAGTGTCTGCCTTAAACTGTCTTTCAAAATTCTAGAGCTATTGTCTGTTTTTAATAATACTTTGAAAGCAATAAACTATGTCTTCCGTCCGTATTACGTTTTACGAATCAATAAGTTGTCAATTTGTTATTATGATGCATCTAAGCAATCAAAATATTTTGCACTCTCAACCTTTACTCCAAATAGTGTGGACTTGTCTGTTTGTCATGGCATTCCCAATTAAGACCACAAATGTGCCTATTAGGGTTTCTCGCTTGAACATCATATTTCTTCCGTGCCAGATATATTTTAACACCTCAGCAGCTATTTGAATCGATTAGTTTTTGGAGGATGAAATGTGATGTAAACGCTAGTGCAAGTGCTTATTATATTAATAAGAAATAGGAATCGCAGTGACTTTTCGATGAAGTAGGGGTCTGTATTTGGCAAATATGGGGTGCGGCCGGCCGGTCCTGTGGTTGGTTCACCGGACTGTCGCCCTAACATCTGCTAATATTAATGATATTTTGATCTCAGTTTAACCGAGATGTCAATAGTGACGCCGAACAAGTTCTTTTTTGTAATATAACAAATATTACTGATTATTAGATCTAAGACATTTGCAATCAAAATTGAAACAACAAGAAAACCATAAAAACGAACTTTTTATTATACTCCCTTTATTTGCAAACTAAGTTTACCATCATGTAATTAAATAATTGATTGACTACTGCAAATGAAACGTACAGAAAAAATATATGTGTCGCAAATCTCAAAAATATCTCCTTACTCCATATGAACTGTTCTAAAAATAATCTTAGCGCATAATTTTTTTTTTCTAGCTTTGCGCCGAAAAACTATAAAAAGTTGCACAGTCATTTTTTAAGTGAAACCAAACATTTTCTTATACTTTCCTTTTAAGAAATGAATATTGTCATAAGTGTAGTATTATTAAGTTGTTTTAACTGAAAATTTGATAGGATGTATTGTTAGTCGGGGCAAGTCTGCTGTCCAAATTTCAGCTCGATCGGACCACGGGAAGTGGTCGAAAAATCGAAGCCAATTCTTGCACCATTGCAATCAGACAGACAGACAGAAAATGCAACTTAAAATAAAGGGAGTAACAAGAAAACCATACTCCCTTTATTTGCAAACTAAGTTTACCATAATGTAATTAAATAATTGATTGACTACTGGAAATGAAACGTACAGAAAAATATCTGTGTCGCAAATCTAAAAAATATCTCCTTACTCCGTATGAACTGTTCTAAAAATAATCTTAGCGCATAATTCTTTTTTATCTATTAATTCTTACAATATGTTTCCTTTTCAGTCTTCTTTAAAGATAATTAATCACACAAAAAAGTCTAGTCCGCCTAAAAAAAAATTGCGGAAACTATAGTCCAGATGGGCCGAAGGGGGGGGGGAGTTGGCGCTAAAATAAAGTTGGGGGTGGGGGCGGTGAGCGGAAAAAAATTGTAAAAAATTATGTAATAGATTAGTATGTGGCAGCTAAGAACAATACAACTATGTTCAATGAAACGGCACATGTCAACCAAAAGCCTGATTACCTTCCTCTCCCCGCCCCCGTCTTTGCTTTGATCATCTCCAAATTTCTTTCATCAACCCCATCCTTGTTCATATCCATACCATTACCAGCCTTGGCGAAATACAGTCGCGTGTATTGTAATATAAACCATTAGTTTTGTTTCAATAAACAATAGATAGAAGTAGATCTAGATCTATTTACTCTGCTGACCTTTTGCAAACAGCTAAACAGATTGACAAGTCTTAAGGATAATGCATGCATAAAAGGTCGACAAGAAAAACATTTCCGGTCTCATTCGATCATTTGATTCGAAACATGTCTGTTTGCTACGTGACTGGTTGTACGAAAAGTTGTAGGAGATTAAATTTTATTTAATTTCCAAAAGATTTCGCCAAAAGTAAACGATGGATTGTGGATGTCCGATTTGAAGAATCACCTATTGATAATCCCAAACTAATCGCTTGATGCAAACGCATTTTCGTTTTTATGAATCTACGCATTGTGTTTCTTTAATAACCAAGGACGCAACTCTTGACTAATTTATTTTATAAACAAAGCTAAATTTAACCAAGCAGGACTAACACTTTGAGTATTAATTATCGCCTACTCACTTTTGATGATAAAAACGGATTCCTCATAACTAATCATGTATCCTTTGTATATTTCTAAAAAAACAGAACTGGCCGTCGAGGCTGAAATCAATTGTCAATCACCACTTAAAGCATGTTTTTTGTTTACGAAAATGGCTGGAAATGTCACCGGAAGTTCATGATCTCTTCCATTTGAATAGGTCAAACCTCATTAAGACTTGTCAATTTTGATTCTATTGTACGGTATAAGAACACATGTGTCTCTTTCAATAGTAGATTAGAGGAAAGTCAGAAGATCAGATAATTTACCCGTTTACGCTAAAGACACTAATAAAATACGAATGATAACGCAGTGATACACACATACACATTTATATATATTTAGATATTCATTGAATGCATTTAATGTATCAGTTTATCGTTTATTTAGATCTATGTAGTTTTATGCATTTACAAACGAAGACCGCACAGGAAAAAAACGTCACAGTCACATTTTGTAATGTTTGAAGTTACAGACTCAGTCATATATATATATATATATAGTGATATGTAGTATGTACATAACTACTTTTCAAATGGAAATAAACAGCAACGACCATGGGAAAAACAGAAAAGACCAAGACCTATACAAAGAGAAAAAGGAGACATTTGAATAACTCCAAACTACAAAAGTGTGACTCTGTCGTCTTTTCTCGTGTGGTTTTATGAATCTCATATTAAGCTGCTGTAAACAAATACATTTTTTATATGATGAATCATGTATTGTTTCATAATGTTGTTGTACTAGTTTGACAGTGGTTCATCTCATAATAAAACTACGAATAAGAAAAATGTGTTTTGATATAAGAATATTATACCATTATATATATTATAACTGAAACGTGTATGCAACAAAAGTAAAACGGGATTCCTTGTGGTTGCGTGCTATGTTAAGTTACTTTGGGTTGAACAAAAAATGTTGTTGGTAATAAAATGTTAAAGTCCTGCATGAGTTTGTTGTTTTTTTTTTCATTGCAAAACATATTTTGAATTCTAGCCAACTGCAACACATTGCATTTACAGACCTAAGTAACAATATATCTTTACATATATCATAAGAACATTTCTTCTTACATCGTCGAAAATAACTTTACTTACATCGTCAAAAACAGATTAACTTCTTCAAAAACATCTTTACGTTCACCGTGAAAAACAGCTTTACTTACATCGCCAAAAACTGCTCTTTATTTACATGGACAAAAACAACTTTACTTACATCGTCAAAAACAGCTTTACTTACATAGTTAAAGCATATTTATTTACATCGTTAAAAGCATATTTAATTACACAAGAAAAAAGCTTTACTTACATCGTCAGAAACACCTTTACTTACATAGTTAAAAGCATATTTATTTAAATCGTCAAAAACAACTTTACTTCGTCAAAAAAATATTTGCTTACATAGTCAAAAAATAGCTTTTTTTAAATCGTCAAAAACTGCTCTATTTCCAATGTCAAAAATATCTTTTCATACATCGTCAAAAACAACTTAAAATAATAAACATATGTCTCCTGTTTTTATTCCGAGACTAAACAATAATAAACATCATCAAACAATTTTACAACAATTACTAAATAAACCTTTACCTGATTAAATTTTAGACATTTCATAATTATTCTAAGTGCACATTTGAGGATGTTACATTAAATGTACTGGAAAAAATTATCTTTAGATGGTGTAATTAGTCAAAAGTAAATTCTTTGAGCAACTCATGCATGAACCTGATTTAATAATAATAATAATAATATTTGTTTAGCGCTGCCAACAAACATAATGTAAGCTCTGAGCGCATTTAACATATAACTAAGAACACGGACATTACTCTAGGCTAGGAGACAAAGCTAACTGATGATATAAAACAAATATAATAAATGTAACATTAACTGACCCAACCTATAAGTAAGAAAGTAGAAGTATAAATCCTGTTAATTGTTAACTAAGGTAAATGAGTTTTAAAGTTATTTTTGAAAGTATCGATAGAGGTTGTTCGCCTGAGTTGAACGGGAAAATTCCACACCTTCTGACCGGATACTGAGAAGGCTCTAAGGCCAAAGGTCGAAGGAGAGAAACGCGGCTCTTCCAAAAGCGATGAGTTGGCAGAAAGCGGTGTTATTTGAGGGACATATTGTGTATTCGTTTTTTCAGATAGGACGGCAAGAACCAGATTTCTGGCAAGATTAATGTGTCTTGCAATAACTAATTTCTTGCAGAAGCCAGAGGATTTGCCACAACAAATCGTTCGCAAGAAATTATGTTAGTTTTCAATTCTTAAAACTCTTCTACGTGCTCCAAATTCGTGATTTTATTTTGACATAAATAAAGGGAAACCACTAGTTTTTTTTTTGTGTATGCACTTAGACAAATGGAACACGAGTTGCCAACCTTAAAACTATTTAGTTTTATTTTACAGACGAATCTGTGAATCCATTTCGTTGATGTATTTTCTAAGCACCTCTCGTCTATAGGCAAGTCTATATAAATAAATTGATCTTGTCTATTGGAGGCAGTTCTTTAAACATTTTAAAATATCCAAATATTATGTGTGCATAAGTTGAGGGCATACCTTTATGGGTTTCAAAAATTGTGTGATTGAAATAATATGTTCTTTTTTTTTCAATCACGTCAGACCGTTAGTAGGAAGTCGCTCCAGTATCAGGCATCAGGAGTAGTTTGTTGATAACAAGTAGGACCCACTCTCTTTATCCCCCACCTCTCTCTCTCTCTCTCTCTCTCTCACTCTCTCTCTCTCTCGAAGTTGGTATTATCAGGTGACAAACCCAAGCGATTTTATTATACCCCCTGCTCACTTCTCTTCACCCCTCTCCGAAATAGCGGCAAGTTGACGAGCTGCTCACATATCCATCAATGATGACGCAACATGTTTTAGATTTGATTTCCTACAAACAGCTGCTGTTGTATTTGGGAGTGTTTGTGTGTGTGTGGGGGGGGCATAGTGTTACGTGGCAACGGGCTGGGGGCGAATAGTGCAATGTTTGTTTGTGTGGTTGGGGAGTCGTGTGGGGTTAGGTACAGTCAGGGGACTTAAACAGGCTAATTCTAAACTGATGCACTATCTTCCTATAAACTATTAAAAAATTAATATTTTATCTAAATATAAATAGTTAGAACTTAAGAAATTGATTGATTAAACATGACAAATTCTCATTTTATTTATTTATTTTTTAAATCAAGAATGAGGCAAAATGTAAGCCCTATATTTGTCTGGCGTAGCCACGTTTTAGGGGGAGGAAAAAATAGAGCAAGATAAGGGAGGTGGGGGTGGGGGGGGACAGGGAGATGCAAATCGTATAGAAATGAGAAACCTAAGTAAAATCTAAATGTTCTTGAAGGCAAATGGTCTCTTTCGGCGTTGTTTAGATTTTGACTGAAAGATTACAATCAACCATATCCATAACCATATCATATACATTAGAAGGATGACATATTTAGTGTTTCATTTGAATCTTCCCAGTTAAGCACACAGTCAGTACAGTTTTATTCAAAAAGCTGCCAATAATTGTCTAGTGGTAACGTTGACCTAAAAAAAAAAATATTGTTCAAACATAAGCAGGCTTTAAATTTAATGTAGATCTAGTCTTAGACTTAAAAGTCGGTTGCACTACGGCACCTTTAAAAAAACAACAAAAAAACAACAACTTACAGCTCATGGAATGTTGTAAAAAAAAACCTGTTGATTCTTTTCTATGGGATTCTATTCATTGTAAGTTGGTATTTAGTAACTGTTCAACACTTTCACTAACAATCTCTTCGAGGCTTTGACAAAGTTAATAACACTCTCCAGGAACAGTAAAATATATAGATAAGTTTATTCACACACATATATTTTTATGTCCTCATAATTCATGTGAATATCCATGTACAATGAAATATATATATATTCACTCAATACCATTGCAATTTACATAATAGAATTTAGAGAATAGATTCACTGAGATCTCCAATATTATAACCATTACAAAAAATCCACATAAAAAACGTCAGCTCTTTTTACCACAAAAGCTGGATGCCCACTACTGACTAAGGTCGAGTCTCGTAACCTTCCCTACCGATCTTCTCTAATCTTTTTTTCTTCAACACGTGAATTAACAACAAATCACTAAACTGCTCAATAACTATTGTTACGTCCACAATCCCCTTGTGGCCAGAGCTGTGTAGATCTTGCTGATAATTCTCGTTAGTCCTAGGGGAGACTTTAATTATTAGTATTTATGTTTCAGTATTACACGAACTCTTCTTATAGTCCTGGGCACAAATTCAGTATTTGTATTCCAACATTTCCTTTCTTGTAAATTATGGTAGTAGATAAATCTTATAGTAATGTATACAACACAATAGGATAGTAACTTGACAAAGAAGCTTCAGTGTAACTGTTGTTGATAGTTTATTTCAGGTGGTATGTTCAATATATACAATATATCTATTATGTACAGTTAGAATAAAATAGTGCAAACACAAACGTTCAAAGGAACATATTTTGAAACTCTCTGTCTTTCAGACAAAACAAATCATTAAATACTATCCGAGTGGTGCAAGGGACAGACCCACTACCAGTAGGGGTGAAAATCATGGTAACATTACAAAACTCATAACAAAACGATATGAACTTCCCCTATTAAATAATGAGTCGTTCCCAGACTCTGAGAATTTGAGATCAACACAGAATCCCAGCATTACCTAGAACCTTTCGTTTTCCTACTAAACGTCCTAATATCGCGTGTAGTAAGAAAAGAGAGAGAGAGGAGAATAAACATTGCGTGTTCCAATTCTTGGAAAAACAATATACATGACACTATAGTCTTCTCTTGTCATATAATAAATATAGCATGTTTCTTCTATTTAAGGTCAAGGTTTACGCTTCTTTTCATTGGTTATCTCTCTTTTACCATATACTATTTATTATGTTCTATTTCAATCACTGACATTCATATAGGGTTGTACACATATTTTTTTAATGTGTGCAACTTGAAACATACCTATGTTATAAATAGATTCTATATCATAAGTCTAAATTCATAACAAAACTGTTGTTTTTACTTATCTCAATTAATAAACACCTGGTTCTAAAGGTAAATGGTCCTTCGTATTAATTTGGTTTATGAAATTATTAATATTTTTAGTATAATCAACACAAAATTTATCTTTTCTGACCAATAACCTATTTTGCCCGGGGGTGGGAGTGGGGAACCAATAGCCTCTTTAAAATAGGATTATAGAACCGAAAAAAAAAACAAGCTATGCGCCGAAAAACTATAAAAAGTTGCACAGGCATTTTTAAAGTGAAACCAAAATTGTTCATATACTTTCCTTTTAAGAAATAAATATTGTCATAAGTGTAGTATTATTAAGTTGTTTTAACTGAAAATTTGATAGGATGTATTGTTAGTCGGAGCAAGTCTGCTGTCCAAATTTCAGCTCGATCGGACCACGGGAAGTGGTCGAAAAATCGAAGCCAATTCTTGCACCATTGCAGACAGACAGAAAACGCAACTTAAAATAAAGGGAGTAAAAATATTAACATTCCAAGTTATATGGTTTATTTAACAAAAATGTGCAGTCTTAAAAATTATTGTTTCGGTTTATCTTTTGGTTATATTTTTAAAATTAGTACGGCTTTCTGTTCATTGTAGTTTATACATTTTCATCTGTAGCTGTGTATTTTTTTTACACACGCAACACCAGGCAATTTAACATATCTATAAATATATATGTATTGGCCTATATATAAGATAAATGAATTTGTGTGTGTTCAACCAGTCATATTAGTTAATTTAAAGACGTGTGCCTTTATCGTTCTAGAATATTATACTTTTGCGATTTCCCCTTAGACATGTGTATTCGCTAGCTAAGTGTATAACGTTTCGTACTGCCATGCGGGCGACCCGGGTTCGACTCTCCAGTTAGGTAGACTATACCTTAGTTTTGAACAATTTTTTTTTTCCATTATTTAAAAAAAAAGCTTTCTCTTCATTGTAGTTAATACATTTTTTTTCTGTAGCTTATACGGGCCTTTTTTTTTTCCACCGGGCGACGCCGGAGAATTTATCTTGTAAATTATAAAGAGAGTATATCTATAAATAAGCATTCTAAATATTGTACAGTTCTTGTATATAAATTACATATTACTTATCTCCATTGTAAGACATCTACTCTATTTAGACACGAATTGATATATGACACAAATTACTTTGCCTTTCTTCCTAAGTTATATTTATGTATTAAATTAATAAAATAAAATAAAGAAAGATGTATACATACGCAGTTTATATGTATAGATCGCTTATATATTTAACAAAAGTGTCACGCCCTTTAAAGTAGGCTAAGCCAAACATCATTGGTCATAACAAATCAGAAGCTTATAAAAAAAATTGTTTTATCAATTTAATGCGGGTAGAACTACATAACTTAACTAAACAGGATGGCCAAATACACATTGTTTTCAGAAAAAAAATATGTTTCATTATGCTATAAAAATTATTTTTACTTCAAATTAACAATAAAATATAAGTCCATATCATATACATCTAGCAATGAACTGATTCCAATAAGTAATAAAATAATAATAAATTCCTCTTAACCAATAATTAAGTTAAGCTATTATTATTTATCAATGACAATTGTGTTTCATGCCAATACAATGTGTTTTATTTCTCTATGACCTACGCCCCCCCCCCCCCAAAAAAAAAAAAAAAAAAAAAAAAAAAAAAAAAAAAAAAAAAAAAAAAAAAAAAACTTTGTTTGTCTTTAATTATAACTAAGGTTTTGTTTTTCTCTCCACACAGATATAGTCCAGATAAACTTCAAAATCTGACAAATGTATTGTGGATCAATATATTGCCCAGTCTTAAAAATTCCACTTACGCCCAAGACGACGTTTTATCAACACAAACTTCCATCAGCAGCAACACCAGCACCAATAGTAGCTCGACCAGTAGCACGACAACAAGTACCACACCAAGCAGCACCACAACCAGTACCACAATAAGCAGCACCACACCAAGCAGCACCACAACCAGTACCACACCAAGCAGCACCACAACCAGTACCACAACAAGCAGCACCACAACCAGTACCACACCAAGCAGCACCACAATTACCACATCAAACATCATCTCGACGTCAACTACCACACAGATGACCTTCCCTCCGAAAAGGCTTCTTCTGACTTCCAGGTTCATGGGCAGGAACGGCAACCAAATGTTCATCTACGCCACTGTGGTCGGGCTGGCCAGGGCGCAGGGCCGAGAGCCCTTTATGGACAACGGTGGAAATTTGGAGTCGATCTTCCAGCTTTCGCACATCAGGAAGGACGTTGACACAACCGGGTAAGTGGTCGTTATACGATAATTGCGCTTAAATTGTCCTACAAAGGAACCGAATTCGAATCCAAGTTTTAATTACATGACTTTTCCCCATGCCCTTACGGGTGTATTATAGTCTACCAAGCAGCATAAATGTTCCCCTAGGTAGAAGCAGATATGCTTTCCAAACATAATGTTAAGCTTGGTATCTAAGAATGTTAAATGCCAGCCAACAATGTCCCAAATTTCTGAGCAATACAATATTATTTAGCATCTAAAACTTAAGGCAAAGTCTTACGACTTTTTATATTTTCTATTCCCAGTTGGACCGTAATGGGTGAGTCGAAGTATGCAACATTTGATGCCAAGTTCATGAAATTACCACCACAGAATATGATCATCACCGGCTACTTGCAGTGTTGGAGATATTTCCAGCACGCCCAGGAAGAAATCAGAAGAGAATTTACGTTCAACTCTGAAGTTCAAAAGAAAGTTGATACGACACTTGCGACTTACAGAAATAAACGAGACAATCACGTCCTGGTTGCGGTTCATATAAGACGCGGCGACTTCTTATACCCTAACGGTGTCAAGTTCGGCTACGGGGTTCCAAATGCTACCTACTTCATCAACGCTTTTGGTAAATTACGGTCACTTTTGACCAATCAAAACATCACGTTTCTTTTAGGAAGCGATGACCTGGATTGGTGTAAAAATAACCTAGTAGACAGCAGCATTGAATTTTTGCCCCAGGGCAGTCCCGCCGACCATTTCGCCATATTGTCCAGCTGCGATCACGCTATCATAACCAGTGGCACTTTCGGTTGGTGGATAGGTTGGCTAGCGAACGGTGTCACCATTTACTACAAAAACTTCATCACTAAAGGCACCCCAGTGCAGGGAGGATTCAACGACCCAGACTATTACCCCCAAGGATGGATTGGCTTGGATAACTGAGATTGATCGATTTTCAAGAAGAATAAAAGATGCAGTTATTTAGATCATATTCTAACGAAATGACAAGAGTCAGCTGATATTACTTACCTAATGTTAAAAACAAAGTCTGAGTTTTATTTAAAATTAAAGTATCAGGCAACACTTTGTTTGTAAAATACTTGCGTAGGCTATCGTCAAATGTATGCCTTAATGTTCTATCTCCAAGAATGGGCAACATTTTTATGGTAACAATATTACAAATGCCCTCAGCTAGTGTATACCTTAAACATTCATTCCAAGTTCTAGGGGCAATTAACTATGTCGGCCTTTAATCTTACATTTCAAAATTCAAGTAGTGGTCAATTTGTTATTATGCTGCATCTAAGCAATCAACATATTTGCACACTACGAATTTATTCCAAATAGTGGAATACTTGTCTGCTGTACGCACAGAATTCCCAATTCTATAAGCAAAATTTCAAACCTTCCATTTACATTCCAAATAGTGTGGCCGTTTCTGTTTGTCATAACATTCCCAAAAAGTCTGCTTTCAACTTACATTCCAAATAGTGTGGCCTTGTATGTTTGTAATAACATTCCCAATTCTATAAAGAAAATGTCTGAATTCAACTCATATGTCATATAGTGTGGCCTTGTCTATATGTAATGACCATTTCTGTACCCATGGACCTCAAAGTTTGTAAACCGCCGTTACATTTCCATTAAGAATGTACCGGCGGACGAAATCTTGGGGAACAGGTCCAGCTGCGGGTCCGAGACCCATTGCACTGCTGAAAAGCCACGGGTCTCGGTGAGGAATGAAGCAACGGACGCAGCAAACCCGTCTCGAAAACCACCCGGTGCTTGGATGTCTGTATCTATAGTATAGGATTTGTGCTACCAGGTGACAGTGCAGGTATACGGGCGGGCCACCACGATAGTGATCCTTAAGGGACCACCGCAGTGGATAATACTAGCTGTGGAATCCAAACTGTTACACAGAACGCCACGCCTTTGGCGTGTCGTGGGGTGGCTTCAGCCCGGACAGAGCTTGGTAGTTCCCCCCCCCCCCGATCTCAAACCTATCGTTACGCCATGGCTTTTTTAAGAGACCGTATAACTAGGTATGTAATAACATTCCAATTATGCACACGACTCTGCCCATTAGTGCTTTGTGAATCAAAACAAAATAAACAAGCGATCATCTAAATCCCAAGATAGGTCTTTTGGTCAAATATAGTGCTGCCAACAAATTATCTATTCATACCGATTCCTACCGAAACTTAACATGCTGGTGTTGTTTTGTTCTTTTTGTTTTAAATTATCAGTATGTGCATGCTAGACATATAGGTAATAAGCTATATCTAGCCTTTAATAAAAGTATTATGTATCTCAACTGCAATAATTAAAAGCTGTTGCTAAAAAGGAATCGAGATTTATAAGTGTCTAAAAAAACAGACGAGCCTGCCTAACAATGTTTTGGGCTGGATCGGGGGGGGGGGTACACAAATATCCTGTCCTAGTCTAGCCAACCCTATGTGTAACACAGGCTACGCCAACCGCAGTGCATGCACTACACTTGTCTTTATTTGATCGTATCATTGTTAACGTGGTGGCTCGCTCTTATACCTGCACTGTCGTCCGGTGGCACAAATCCCAGACTATAGGTCTGGACGTACAGGTACCACGGGGCAGGGTTGAGACGGGATGTCGCGTTCATCGCTTCCTCCTGTTACGAATATCGGTCATAAATGAATGACGTAGTAAGGCATTGACCTCTTAACAAGTGCGTATCAGAGTCCAAAGCGACCAAGGTTTGACCTTTATGCCCTGAGGGCAGTTTAAATAAAATAATTCGTTCAAATCCCGTGGAAATTGGGGGATAATTCTGGATCGTAGTAATTATAGAGAAAGAGGTTAAAATGCGTATTAAGACCCTGTAGAATCTTCGATGATCGTTTTCTTTGTAAAGTCCCGACCTCCTTAAAGTTAGTTCAGTTTAAACGTTTGTAGAGTGAAGTCGCTATATTCATACATGTACATATAATACCATTTTTATTGATACTTATGTTGCCACCAGTTGATGAAGTTTATTGATCGTTTATATTGAGTCTACAATTTAAATAAAATTGTTTATTCAACAACTGGAGTTGTTTGATCTATCGTTGTTGAGAAAGGTGTTGAAGATAATTATCACGAATATAACTACATTGCTGCATAGACCTGTCAGTCAAGGAACCCCTAGCTTGGGCTACAGATTAGCAGAATCTAGAGACTTCTAATAAAGATACAACTATATTCATTGAATCCGATTTAACGAGTCGTAATAATAGTCATCATAAAGAGGTCCATAACACTCCCCACAGAGCCTCGGCGCCTCCGGGCAGTGCAATGAGCGCCCAACTTCGTATCAAACGCGTATCGATGGTTTCCACACTTCGCCAGCGACGAGGCCCATAGTTACGGAAGCATGTCCTTACCAGGTCTTGTCAGATAAATCACCCGGTTACGCAACAGACAATAACAAAATACGACTGCAAATGCAATGATGCAAACACGTCTTTCTTAATATGTCGTTTTTAAAATATTTATGTATATTTTTTTATGTATGTATTATATGCAATGAATATATTAGTTTATTGTTAATTTTTATCGTTTTAGTTTTATTCATTTTCAAACGAAGACTGCACAGGAAAAAAACGTCTGTTACCGCCCCAGTCATATATATATATATATATATATATATATATATATTCATATACATGTATATATATAATATATACCACATAGTAATACATACTATGTACTGAATTACTTTTCAAGGGAAAACAAACGGCAATAACCATAGAAAAAAACAAAAAGACAAAAACCCTTACTATGAAAATAGTCAACATAGTCCTATGTTAAAATTAGAATAACTCCAAACTACAAAAGTAGTGATTCTGTAGTCCTTCTCCGTGTGGTCTTCTCAATAACATTTTAAGCTGCAATATAATTGCAATATAACGAATCCCAATTTTTATGATAAATTGTTTCTGTTTAATATCGTTATTGTAGTAATAGTTGATCTATTGATAAATCTACGAATAAGATAAATGTGTTTTTATATAAGAATATACCATTATATATTATTATAACTGAAACGTGTATTAAATAAAAGTAATAAAGTGGTTGCGTGTTATTTGTGTCGTTTTAGGTTTGAACAATAAATACTGTTGGAAATAAAATGTTAAAGTCCTGCATGAGTTTGTTGTTTATTTTTTGATTTGTTTCAATTCCAAAAACATATTTTGAATTCTAGCCAACTGCAACACATTGCATCTACAGACCTACTTAAAATAAAGGCCTACCTTCACATATATAAAAAAACATCTCCACTAACATCGTTAAAACATGTCTATTTACATCGTCCAAAAACAAAAATTTTCTGACAGCGTCAAAACAGATTTTCTTTGTCTAAAACATCTTTACTTACATAGTCAAAATTTACGTACATCGTCAAAAACAGCATTTTATACATTGTAAAAAAGATATTTACTTACATCGTCAATTTTTTTTATTTACATCGCCTAAAACAAATTTACTTAAATAGTCAAAAACATATTTTCTTTGTCAAAAACATATTTACTTACATCGTCAAAAACATCTTTTTTTTTCAGTGTCAAAAAAACTTTACGTTTTCAAAAAAATTTTACTTCGTCAAAATCATCTTTTCTTACATAGTCAAAAACAGCTTTTATTACATCGTCATAAACAGTTTTACCTACATCGTCGAAATGAGCTTTTTTTTTTACAGTGACAAAACTAATCAGACTACAGCGACAGTGGTGATGGGGTGGGGTGGGGGGAGGGAGAGATGACAGTTAAAGAAAAGTGTACCGCCAGTAGATTTTGTTAGTCCCTAAACTTATAAATATATATGCATTATAGATCAATATATATCGATAGATAAATAAATAGATAGATACACAGTATTGCGCTGTGTTACATAGGTATACGCGTGTGTTTAACAGTCTCCGGCTGGAAGTACATATGTACATACGACAGACGGCCAAAAGGTAAACAGTTTTTAATAAAGGTGGTCGTTGTTAGATCACGGTTCTGCGAACACGGTTCAGATTTGTTTTATTTAAAAAAAATGGCCATGTCGCAGTTCGTAGGTTACCATTTTCTTGTATGCATACCTACAGAACCAATGAAAGGTAAAATAATCTAATTTGTTGTTAATTTCTTTATGTTACCAGTTATGCCGTGTTTACGTTCTAGACTTAAAGTGGTAAACATATCTACAATTAAATCTACAAAAGAATGCAAGAACGCCAATGTGTTTAAAAACAACTGAAGAGTTGTTTACTTTCTTATTAAATTTCATTTTCACATGTGAGTTAACTTATAATTTTGAGTCAATTATATTTAAATTAGATGTTTTTGTGAGAGTGTAGGTTTGATTTGAATTTAAAAAAAGATTAGGTAGAAGAAGAGGTATTTATATCGAAACGGGTCATTTAATTCTGTTTTAACGCAACGGTTCTGATATTTAATAACGCGACAATTCTCATATTTAAAGACGCGACAATTATGTTATTCAATAACGCAAAAAAATCTACTACTTATTAACGCGTCAATTCTACTATTCAATAACGCAAAAATGCTGCTTTTTAATAACGGGACAATTCTACAACTTAATAACTATCTACTTTTTAAACAATTTCCTTTAATATAACTTTTTTTTAAAAGATAGTAGGCTAAGGATTTAAGGACTTATATTTTAGACGCACGCGGAAGACGAGCGTTTGCTTCTCATTCGCAGGGATGGTTCTAACTTAAAAAATAAATACAATTTTAATGATATGCTTTTTTTTAACCCGATTACAATTTTTTTAATTACTATCTTAAATGTTTCAGTAAATAAGTAATAATACTATTTTTAAGTTATTATAGCTTTCTGTTCAGTGTAGTTTATAACATGTTTATCTATAGCTTTAGGCCTACCTAATATAAGCCTAGGCCTAGGTATTTTACACACCGGTATAAATGCGGCAGAGGGCAAACTTCGCCTTATGGCGGAGGCTAAACGAGCAGCGAAGAAAAGTAGGCTGCCCCTAACAATCTCCAACGGTCCATCTTTCAAGTGCCAGAGATGCGACAGAGCCTGTCTCTCAAGGATAGGTCTCCACAGACACAGTCAATTTTGCAGGGCTGGCCAAATCACAGGAGCGCAAATCTAATCGTCTTTCGAGACTATGGTGCCAATGAAATGAGGATGATGATTAACGCAATAATTCTGCTATTTAATGACGCAACTATTGTAATAATTAATAACGCGGCGAATGTGCTTTTTAATACAGGCCTACCTACCTTTACAAAAAAATGTGTTATGTTACGTTTTTTCATCCTTTTTAGGACCTGATTACATAGGTCCGAATATTAGCAAAACAAAAACGAATTTGTTGGATCATAGGCTTAGAACCGGTTTAGTCAATGTAGGCCTCTATATCATTAAAATTTGTGAAGTAGGCCTATTTCTTCAGGGCTGGGGAGCCAGTAGAGACCTATTTTTTTTATTTGTACACGCGTCATAATCATTTTTGGTATATAGATAGTATAAACAGGTCCTAGTAAGTATACGTTTAAAAAAATGTTTTGATGGTTGCGATGGAAATGGCAGCCATTTTGGATTTACTAGAAGTCGTCATTCTTTACATTAGATACGCTAATTTAAAATTCATGTCATAGAAATGTACCATATCAAGCATGACTTATCTTATAAACAACAACAACAAAAATTCATATACATTCTCTTCATGGCGCATAACTTGCTGAACCCAAAACTCTCCCCCTGTGACGAAGTGTTTGCTAATGATCAAGGAAATTAATTAGTGCGCTAATTAATAAGTAGACACCGAAGGAAAACAAACATCAATTTTCTACATACCGGATTGTGGACGCGACATCATCGCCTATCCCCCCCCCTCTTTTTTTTCTCTCTCATGGGCGTGTGGGGCAATCACCTTGGACACCTTTTTTTTCATATCCTTTGTACGAAGGTAGGGCCGCGAGTCGCGTAAACGAGAGTTTGCAATTGGTTTAGAGATTATAGAAAATGTCAGCATTGAAGGGGGCAATAATCTCCCTTTGTTGATCTAACCAGAATTACTTCCCACTTGGACCGCCGCTAGTATATTGGCGGGCAACCCGGGTTTTAGACAAAGACAGACCTAAGTAACTCCCCTGACCTACCAGCGTCATAATGACCCCCCCTCTCCCCCCACTCCAACCCCTTCCCTTGACGGACCCTCGTAGCCGCCTTCAACTGCATTGCTTTATTGTTTGGACAAAGGTTCGGGGAAAGGTCAACTGACTTTTAAGAGTCTGCCCACTTGGTCTGATTGGTTCCCATGATTGATTTGTTGTCTGCCCATTCTTTGTATATATGTTATAGATATAGGCGGCCCGAGACACGACCCTTTCTCTCTTGCTTTAGTCCTTTTTAGGACCAGGATTAATTTTCTGGGATTTGTGGAAAGTTTTGTTAGCCTATTAATATTCCTGGACCTTTATCGATGTGTTATTTTCCAACCTACTGGCTGTTGTGTATTTTGCTAGTTGCCGTTTATTGTTGCAAATTTATATTCAATGGATCATTGTCATAGGAATTTTGTGAATCTTAATTTATCAGACATTGTGGAAACGTCAGTATCAGGGTGCCGTTGAAGTAATTTGCCTTTGGCTCATTTGTAGACCAGCTTATCGTGTGGATTATTATCCCGTACGTGTTTGTGTGTTTTAAGTGTAATATAAAGTAGTTTGTGTTCCTCAAAATATATATATATATCGGACAAGTAATACAATAGTTAAAAATCATTTCGGCTATCATACTCCATAGACCAACGAGCCAACAACGTTTGACGGGTAAAGCACAACTGGCCGGAGACTTTGCACTCTGCTGGCCACGCAATCCCCTGTCACATCAATATCCCCCCTTTCCTTAATTTTTCCAAACCTGGAATAACAAAAAAAGGTCTTTTATTATTTTTATTTTTCTATTTTTTTGTTTGTTAGGCCTACATATTATAATAGACTAGTGGTCATGCCCGTCAAAATGACGGAGAAACGAATGACTACAATGTGTATTGTTAAGAGAGAAAAAAAATTACAATAAAAACTAGAGTGACAACGTCTCTTTTCGGTATTTAGTTTTTGTTCTTTTTAATTGTTTCTGGTCGCCCTGACCCTGGCATATGCATAATGATTGTTGCTGTCAAGCTTCTGGTACTAAAACGTAGCGAACAGTTACCACATATAATAAAAGTTTGAACTATATTGACAGGAGTTTAGTTCTCAGGTTGCATTTTATATTCTTGTTTGTGTCAAGTTCACTTAACTGATCGGAACTGGTCTAGAAATAGAGCGTACAATAGAAATATTGAAGGATTGCCTAAAGCCTAAATGTAACTCTTAAAAGAAATATTTGAAATCCAAAATATATTTACTTTCTATATCATATGTTCTCAAACTGTTTTTGCCTTTCTGGATGCGGTAGAAAATATATTTATTTTTCTCCAAGCTCAAACATTACATATCGATATCTAGTAAGATTTTACAAACAGGCAAATTAAGTTATAATTGAGCCCACTTGATAACGCCTCTCTTTTGTGAACACGTTTTGTATATAGTTCATCAAGATCGCTACACTCTCACTCGTTTCGCTCTAGGGATAAAAACTAACAACAACGGTTTCCATGTATATTTATAATGGACCCTTGTGCTCTAGAATTAGCAGTCTCTGAACAAGAAGGAAAAAAGGACTAAAAAAAATGAAAAATGAAAAGATACATTGTGTCTCGTGACTGGAATGTATATGATAAGATTCTGGAGGCACGGTGGCCTTGCGGCAGCGCTTTCCGCTGCCGTACCGAAGGTACCGGGTTCGAATCCTGGTGCAGGCTAGGATTGGTTTCCGGGTCTGGAGGGTGTACATGAGTCTACACAGCTATGATGCGTACCTGACCTTAATTATGTTTATCCGAGTGTTGCAACAGGCTGTTATTGTGTGGTGTTTCTAAATTAGAGTTTAATGCCTTTGTATTTTTATAACTTTATTCTTTGCCCTTCTTTCCTCTAGTGCAGGGGTCGGCAAATTTCGCCAATAGTGTGCCGGTCTCTAATTTCTACATCATTCAGCGTGCCAACCTGAAAATCAAACTTCTCTACTGTATTGTGTATTCAATTTTATAACACAATTTATTAAGAGCATTAGAATGACCAAGATCAAAGCAAAAGTATTTTTATAGAGAAAATCGTTAAGGGTTTTATATTTCATTACTAAACTTTCACATTAATGGTTAATGCCTAAAACATTAATTTAGTTGTCAAGATTTCATTCTAGCACTTGCTAAAATTAATTTTTGTTTCCGTCAAGAGGCGCTTTGAGCTCTTTCCAACTCCTTGCCCCTCATGTGTTTAAATGGCGCAAAGAGTCGGTATCTTCACTAATAGCCGTATTGACTTCCCACCCCGAAAGGCGGGTCATGAGTCGTGGATCAGTTGGTTCCACCCTCTGCACAATCAATCTTACGTCAAGCATGAGAGCCGAGTGCAGACCAGCTGAAGTCCAGGTCGATCATTAATGAGAGCCAATGCGAGAAAATTGAGCAAGCTCCTAGACTCGCCGGGCTCTGAAAACATACCGCTACCGGGTGTATTGTCCCAACCGTTCCCTCAAGGTGTCAAATCGACCGCCTTTTGAGATCAGAACGTTCGACAATCTAACAGTGATACCGCTCTCAATTTTAGAAAAGCCAAGTTGAGCTCTTTAAAAAAGCCCAGAAAAGCCATGTTGTAATAAAAATGGTTTATGTGACCTACTTTATGCCCCCCCCCCCTTTTTCAACTCCATCCTTTAGCAACGCTCCCATCCCCCTTTTTCTTTCTTCCAAAAGAATTAAACAAATTTAAAAAAAGATAATTAACTTAAGTTTTGGCAAAAAAAAAATTCTTTGTAATTTATTTGGTTCGAAATGTAATTTAATTACAGATCTAGAACTATAATTTGTTTACTTTAACTTTCGATATGTCTACTTAAAAAACATAGGCCTATTAGTTTTTTTTTTGTTTATGGTTAACTCGTGCACCAGTACAGTGTTCAGGCATTAAATTCTAGGACCTAAAAATAACAATTTAACCTTTTGCAATAGTCAGAGAAAAATAAGGACAAATACACCTTTCTATCCCTTATGCGAGAACAAATGCATATATGTAGCATACTAATACTCTTTCTTTCCGAGTGGCATCCGGGCTTGGAATGGGTTATCAAACCGCGGAAGAGCCTAGGACGCAATAATCTTCTTTATGTAGGTCAGTGACTTAAATTAAAAGTGTGATTAATTGCTTTGTGCTGTATGAGTGGTCTGTTTTGAATGTGTTTCTGTGCTCTGAGCGTGTTATGATTTGTGAGAATGTAAGTAATTGACTTTTAATGTAAATGTATTTTATTATTTGTAATATAGATATAGACTTGGGGGACTGCTTGGTATAAAAATGATGTATGTAAATATTGTTTTGTATTTTGTAAAAGCCCTGAAACGAGGTTAAGCGGCTAGGCCTTGCGTCATTTTTCGGAATTCTTTCTCTGATTATTTTAAATTGGGTTTTCGTTAGTGTAGTTTAATTAAAGTAATAGGTAGAATTTTTATTGTAGTTTAATTTAATATAGGGTTGTACATAAGGTAAATTTGTAGATATTTAGCAATTAGAGATTTAGAAAAAGGATTAGCACTTTAGTGAACAGGAAATAGTCATTTTGAAATTAGTTAGAACGAGATTTGGACGGGTCATCAGAGACGTCCCGTCAGCGTCTATAAATAGAGCAATCAATCACTTCCGTCAGGAAATGGCCATTTTGTGTGTGACCACTGGTCAGTATATGGCGTAGTTGTGTGTGGCTTGTTCGGATATGATGTGAGTTGAGATTTAATTACTTTTTAGAATGCTTATTTTATTTTATGCTATGTTTAATTTGGTTATTTGATGCATATTGTCCACTTGTCTATGACAAGTGCATTGATGGGAATGGATTAAGTTAAAGGTTTGGGAAGGAACATTAGCCGCAATGTTGGCTTCTTCTTTTTAAATGTATATTTCTTTTTAGTTCATGTATATTATTATTTTTATGTAATGTAGCCTTTAATGGCCGGCATGGGAATAAGTTATGGTAGATGTTTTTATTTCATGCTTGGTTTTAACTGGTATGTATTAACCAGTGAGTGGCCTAACTCTGTGGTACAGAGTATAGAGCGGTGTTGTCTTGTTCTAGTCTTCATTGACTAGAGCTGGGTTGATTCTTATGTCATAATTCATATTATGTTATAAGATGTACAAGGAGTTATAGGTTCATGTTTTAACTGGTTATAGTTGGAATATGCTATGTAGTTTTTATTTACTGTATATAGTATATATATATATATATATTATGCTTATGTATATAGATGACCATGTTCTAATGTGTATTTTTATTTCTCTATTTCTATTCTATTATATTGTAGGTCGTAATGTCGGCCTATGTTGGTTTTTAGTGGGGAGTTGAAGTTTGTTTTTTTTAGTAGGGAGTTAAAGTTTGGTTATTATTTGTGAGGGTTTACAGTATGTTTAGAGTTTAGATAGTATAGGTTTATTGTTGGGGTTTAATTTGTTTTTTTATGATTTTTATGTTCCCTTTAATGGGACGAGTGAATTTCCATGAATAAACAGTAATTTGTAATTTGAATATGATTTTAGTGTTTTCTGTTTAGTGTTCAGTGTTGTTGGTCTGTTTAGATTGTAATAATCCTTCGGTCCCAACGGAAGTGTCACGGAAGCCCAAAGTCCCCTCGTGCCCTAGTTTAGATGTATTTAACTTTTATTTAAGTAAATGATTGCTGTCCTTTACCCACAACCCTCTTTAATTAGTAGTAACTATGAGTAAAAAATATAACCGCCCTCCCCTCGCCCCACCCTGTTACATTTATAGAAGGGGCATCTGTAATGTAGCCTATAAGACAAGATAAAAAGCCTGATATATTATAGCCCCCTCACCAAACAGTGCACAATTTTACTTAGGCAAATGGTTGCCCCCCCCCGTTTCCCCTTAAAATTTGCGACCCTTGACCCCTCCTTACATTACACAATTTGTTTCTCCTCCCACCTCGCATCATTTGTTGTCTCAACCTAAACCAGTTTATCATACATAAATATTTTTATATTGTCATTTGTCATAACCTATAATATGGAATTTTTGATTCACTCGCAATAAGCGGCTGCAGGGGTGTTTACCATGATGTCTGATCAACTTATTGTGTGTTGCCAAATGTGAGATTAGATAAGTTATACACCTCTTCACACACACATCCCCCCTTTTATTCGTTGCCACCTCATCTGGGCCTACTCACTAAATTTCCAGCTAAAGCAGCTCTGTTATAAGCTACGATGTATAACTATCGTATGGATTATGGGCCGTCGCTGTTGACACTATGAGCGTTGACAAATCTGCAGTACAGTTGACACATACATTTATACTTTTAATAGCTTCCCAAAATACATTTTTGCCGCTTATAAAATAAAAAATGCTAACATTTTCTTGAAAAATAAAAGCCAAGATAAAAACTTTAAAAAGCCAAGGTCCTCGAAAAAAATGCTAATATCCCACGTTCGGATCAAAAAGCCAAGATCTTAGTGAAAAAAGCCAAGGAGGGGTATCACTGCACTCTAATCCTAGTCGAAAAGCCGAGAAGCGATAGCAGTGACTTTTGACACGCTGTGTAGAGTAACCATAGTCGTTTCATTATATTTTTATCACATCTTGAGATTATTCTTCAAGTTTAATTATGACCACCTAGATCTCAGGGATACCCACTAATAATCTGTGGAATAGATTGGTAGTAATCATACATAGTGAGTAGTTAATGTTGTGTTTTAAATTTCTAAAATTTACATTTAATTTTTTAACGTATAAAATACTTTTATAATTTTCAACAATTAAAAATAAATTTTTAGCTATTAAAAGTTATAATAGTAAGCTGTTTTTTTATTTTTACAAAGTAAAAATTAAAACGCAAATAAAAACGTGTTAATTATCTCCCTTTTTTTTAAAGTTTCCACATTTGATTCTATAGTGAAACCAAACAAGTTATGTTTTGTAAAATCAGAGACTATAATGCATATGGACCGCTTGCTTTAGATTTTTCTACTCTTATCTTCTTGTTTTGTAATTCCCGATTCTAAATAAAATAGTTGCTATACAATTTCCGTTTTATTAAATCGCATTTTTTCGACTTCAAATGAATACTTGTAGGGCTATTATTCCTATTATTATTGACTATAATAAGATGAACCGCTTGCGCTATTTTTAGAGCTTATAATCTTTTTCCGTGCGCATACAACACTGATCTATAAATGTTTCCGCTGTATACAACTTTCCATTTTAATTTTACTTGAGAAAATCAAAGCGTTCAAATAAAACGGAACTAGTATAGCAACTACTTTCTAGCAACTACTTTATTTAGAATCGGGAATTCAGAAAATCAGTGTTTCGAGTCTTCATATAGCCTCACCATCAACCACCCACCTACACACGAGTAATACACATATATTTATAATAACGCACTGAACTCTCCGGAAAGTTGACGGATGCCGCCACGCCATTGAGTTATCCAGGAAGTACAATAGAATAGAAATGTTTACATATCTTTGAAGAAAACTTTACCTTGCTAACGCACCTTAATGTTATATTATTGGGGAAATGTTCAATATAGACGTGTTGAATTGGTTGAAAATATTCCCTATTCACTTTTCTGTTTGTCACTTTGTACAGCAGGGGTCGGCAATCAACGGCACGCGAGCCATACTTAGCACACAGAGCGATTTTAAGAGACACGCGGAAGACCCCTGCCCCCCCCCCCCTCCAAAAAAAAAAAAGAAGGCAATGCAATTCTCTTCTGTACGAAATTGAGTGCTAGAGTAAGATGACTTTTATGTTGTTGGCACGCTGAATGAATTAGAAATCCCCACCTGGCACACTATAATCCAAAGGTTGCCGACCCCTGTTGTACAGTATTAACACAAAGTAAAGTAAAGTATCCCGGCAGACATGATTGATCCAACGGCATACTAGAGATTGTGTGGTTTCAAACCCAGGCCCTTCGGTACGCCATAGTAAAATACATAGTAAACAATTTTACATAGTAAAAATTAAAAAAAAATTATTATTCATTAAATAAGAAATTAGTTACAAGCCGCGAACAAGAGGCTGTAATAAACTGCATTAAAAGAAAAGAAATTGAACGGAACTGGTCTAGAAATAGAGCGTACAATTGAAATCTCTATGGATTGTGTTTGCTATAGTTATTTTCAAAACTGGAGGGAATGACTGGGTACATCCGGATAGGTACCTGACACTAGCTGATGAAAGTAGAGTTCTTACTGTACTTGACACACAAGGCGTGTCTGTCTTATCCGTTACAATTCTTTAACCCTAATCCTAACTAGGGATGTTAAACGAAAACCGGAATACCGGATTCCGGTTTCAAAAACGAAAACCGGTTTTAATTTTCAAAACCGTCTTTCCGTTTGTTAATTGGAAGTTGGAAGGTAATCATCACTTCAAGTAGAAGAATCTTTTTTTTGGTTCTAATGGAAATAATTTGAATAAATAATGTTGGATTCACACACTAAAATTCTTGAAATGCCTTGCTAACACTATTTAGTCTTAGATATTGTGTTTCCAAAAAAACAAACTATGCCTTGCGATAATCTTTTTACTTGTCGGCTCATCTTTTAGATGTGCGCTGCTTTTTGATGTTTGCAATTGAGAGACGCAAACTAGCCCTTCCCTGTGACCCTGAACAATTCGGCTAGACGCCGCGTCTGTGCTTTATTATTAACGGCACTATTAAATACACATTCGTTTGATTTGTGCTACGCGAAACCTTTCAATACATTATTTTACAAGTTACCATATAGGCCCCTATGCCTCTTCAAATGCTTCTTAATAATATGGTCAACGATAATCGGTAATTTGATTATCACTAGTGAAAAGTTAAAAGCTTGGCCTATTATCGGTTTAAATCAATGATCACATATGTTTTTTAGTTGTAAATAATTTCATGGTAAAGAGTACAAAATTATATTGTATTCACACAAATCAATCCCTTGAATGCCACGCAAACACTAATTAAGTTTGAAGTAGTTTTTAAATAATATATCTACAAGACTACGCACATTTGGATTTTCCGGCCTGTGACTTGTGACATTCCGCGGGGAGTGGGGACCGAAATCTGGTTTTAAACCGGTTTTATAGAACCGAAAACCGGTTTTGGAAAAAAAACGGTTTTAACATCCCTAATCCTAACGACTATATAATTCTTTACTTTGAAGGGCTATGGAAGCTCCAAATTGAGACTCACTGTAAAATTAAAACACGTTTAGTTTTTATTGGCTGTTGGGTCGGATAACTATTGTAGATATACTCACACTCTGTTAGGCCGCCTGGTCCTGAGGCTAGTACACCGGAATTTCAACATAGCGGCTTTAGTTCTAGTCCTACCGCCGACCAGACTAGAACTACACTTGACTGAGGTTGAGATTACCCTCTTCGAACCCCAGACTTCAGCACCACCACCGTCAATTTCGCACCTTCGTTGATGTACACGAGGATCATCCTGTCTAAAGCAGCCAGATCCTACGGCTCAGGCACCAACCAAAGACACTAGAAAGTACGAGCGAGAAGC
Source organism: Anisus vortex (assembly GCA_949126835.1). Classification (NCBI taxonomy): domain Eukaryota; kingdom Metazoa; phylum Mollusca; class Gastropoda; family Planorbidae; genus Anisus; species Anisus vortex. The sequence goes on from OX421505.1 coordinate 17,711,801, forward strand.
GCTGTCGTCCTATCGTCCTACGCCGTATGCAGTGGTTTAGTTTCACTTTGTTGAAAAAATCCACATGGTCGAGAGCAGACCACAGAATAGGTATAAAACAGAATGCGCAATCCCTATATACGCAGTCACTAAAAGTGAATCTCGATTCCGCCATTTTTTTTCGACGCAAGACAGCGGTCGATAGAGACGCTACTATATTAAAATGAGAAAAGATATCTAGGCATACCATAAATATATACAATAGCCTATATAATATAGAGCCTATATTTTATTTAATACAAGTGAAGAGCTTTTTATCAAAATTTAGTTAACATTAGATTTTGATAGTAAATAGTGTATTCAGTATCTGAATGTTAATAAAATCATTTAAACAAAATATCAAAGATAACTTTTAAGTAATTAGTTCAATATTTGCACTAAAATGTGTGTGTTTATTGGAGGACAAATCCAAATCTCGTAGCCATTAGAGATGATTTTATTTCCGGCAACATAGGAAAGTGACGTAAAAGAAAGAATTTAGACTAGGAAAAATGAATATTGTCACATGTTTTGAATCTTTTTCCGGTTCTTATTTTTAACAAAATGGTTAAATATAGATTTATAGCGTCTATTTTTATTTATTTATTTTCTTTCTCAAACGTCACTGCCGTATAAGACTATTCCAAATTTCGTTCCTTTGAGAAAAACCTCTTCACTTGGTATTTAAGGATTTTCTCTATTACGCTCCTTTTCTTTTGGTCTTAGTCTTGATAAGGCACTAAATAAATTGTCTTATAAAAATAATATAGTTGATCAGTTTGATTTTCAGGCTGATGGCACGCTGAATAATTTAAAAAGGTTGTAATAAATTAAATTATTGAAATGCAATTTAAAGAAAAAAAATTGAAATAGCCAAATAAACTGCTTAAAGCAGCTTAAAACTTTTGACCTAAAAAACTTAAAAAAAATGTTTTATAATATATTGTTGTTTTAGTGCTTACAGTTTGAAATATTTTTGCTACCTCTGGGTCATGCAGTTTGTCCAGGTCAAACTTTGGCCTGGTGCACTTTGTTTAGGTCATTCTCTTCAAGTGAAGCAGGAAGGACATCATCACTAGATCATGGTCGCTTCCTATGTCTGCCCCTTATCTATATAAGTGCACTTATCTATATATAAAAGTCCGCATTTACTCCTACAATTTAATTGCTTGAGCACTACATATAATATAAAAATGGTTATTTATAAAGAGCTTCTATCCAAGATATTTTAGCAAACTCAGTGCGCTCTAGAAGATCTTTACGTCCTCTAACTATGAAAACTCCTGCAGGGCGGCAGGTATCGGTCGGTGGCAGGGATACGCGACGTGTCAGAAGTTGGTTTTGGTTATATATACATACATTATATATATATATATGTATATATTGTTCAGTGTTACCAATTTACAAAACATGTAGGCCTTTTTATATATATATATTGAAACAACAACACAAGTTATTTCGCCATACTTCCTAAATAATATTTATGTATTGATTCAATTCTATAAACTACATTAAAACAAAATGTTTTCTTTTTTATAATAACAAAATGATTTTTTTCCTTTCCACACAGATATAGTCCAGATAACGTTAAGAGTTTCAAAATTTTTTTGTGGACCAACATCTCGCCCAGTCTTAGAAATGCCATTTACGCCCAATACGACTTTTCATCAACACAAACCCCTGTCAGCAGCAACACCAGCACCATAAGTATCACACCAAGTGGCATCACCATCACCCCGTTGAATATCAGCTATTTTGCAGAGACGACCAGCCTGATGAACATCCCTCCGAAAAGGCTTCTTTTGACTTCAAAGTTTAAAGGCAGGACGGGCAACCAAATGTTTATCTACGCCACTCTGGTCGGGCTGGCCAGGGCGCAGGGCCGAGAACCCTTTATGAGCAACGGTGGAAATTTGGGGTCGCTCTTCCAGCTTTCGCACACCAGGAAAGACATCAACACAAATGGGTAAGTGGTCGTGCCCGAAGGATCTGGGTTTGAATCCAGGTGTTAAAGACATGACTTTTCCCCATGCCCTTACGGGTGTAATATAGTCTACCCAGATGTATAAAAGTTCCCCTGTGTAAAAGCAGATATGTTCTCCAAACGAACTATTTAGCTTGAAACCCAAGATTTTTTGGAATGCTAGACAACCATGTCCCAAATTTCTGAACCACACAATAGTCTTTAGCATCTATAACTTAAGGCAAAGTCTTACTACTTCTTATATTTTCTATTTCCAGTTGACCCGTAATGAATGAGTCGAAGTTCGCAACATTTGATGCCAAGTTCATGAAATTAGCACCAGAGAATTATTGGAGATAATTTAAGCGTGCACAGGAAGAAATCAGAAGAGAGTTTACATTTAAATCTGAAGTTCAATTGAAAGTTGAAACGGCACTTGCGACTTACAGAAATAAACGAGACAATCACGTCCTTGTTGCGGTTCATATAAGACGCGGCGACCTCCTGAAACCCAAGAACGTCAATTTCGGATATGGGATTGCGAAATTTTCCTATTTCAGCAATGCTTTTGGCACAATGAGGTCACTTCTGACCAATCAAAATATCATATTTCTAATAGGAAGTGACGACCTGAAGTGGTGTAAGAATAACCTAAATGACAGCGACATTGAAATTTTGCCTAAGGGCAGTCCCGCCGACCACTTTGCCATTTTGTCTAGCTGCGATCACGCCATAATAATTGGCGGCACGTACGGCTGGTGGATAGGCTGGTTGGCAAACGGTGTTACCATTTACTACAAAAAAACTACATCACTAAACACTCTCCAGTTCATGCCGGATTTAACGACCACGACTATTACCCGCTTGGATGAATCGGCTTGGATAACTGAGATTCATAGAATTTCAAGATGAAAAAAAAATAAAATTTTATATCATATTCTTGCAAAAAAAAAATATTTCATGTCAAATGTAACAAACAAATTCAGAGTTTTATTTACAATTTAAGATTCCGGCAACATTTGTTTGTAAAAATATTGCGAATAACATCAGCAACTGTATGCCTCAATGTTCTCATCATAAGAATCGGCAACATTATTTTGGTTAAAATATTGCAAATGCCATCGTCATATGTATGCCTTAAACTTTCATTCCAGGTTCTAGGGGCTATTGTCTGTTTTTAATAATAATCTAAATGCAGTCAACTATGTCTGCCTTCAATATTACATTTCAAGATTCAAGGTGTTATCAATTGGTTATTATGCTGCATCTAAAGACTGAGAACTCACCTATTTCGTTAGCAATATTTGCTACATATTTTCATTTTCATCTGTTGTTGTCGTTTTAACGGGAAATTAACGGGATATGCGCCACATAAGCATCATTTTTGTTATTATTATTATTAAACAATCAACATATTTGCACCCTACGCCTTTATTCCAAATATTTTGGACTTGTCTGTTTGGTAATAACATTATCAGTTCTATAATCAAAAAGTCAGCCTTCAACTCACATTCCAAATAGTATGGCTTTATCTGTTTGTAATAACATTCCCAATTGAGCATACAACTATGCCCAGTAGGGTTTCTCGCTGATATACTTGAACAACGGCTGCAATATCGGAAGAAATCCACAGTTAAATAATTGGCAAAAGTGGAGCTTCGGCAGCCTTTCGTGGATCAAACAAAAGAAACAAGCAATCATCTAAAGGCAGCTGCCTTTAAATTTCAACAAACCATTTTGATTCGGTGGTCTGTCTTTGATCAAATATAGTGGTGCCAACGAATTATCTTTTCTTACTGAGACATAATATGCAGCTTCTGTTTTTGTCCTTTTTTTAAAAAACAAATTATCAGTATGTGCATGCTAGACATTTTGGTAAAAAGCTAGATCTCGCCTTAAATAATATAGTATGAATCAACTTCAATAATAAAAAATCCATTGCGGAAAAAGAAACGCGTTGATAAGTGTCTTAAAAACAGACGAGGCTACTGGCTATTACGTGCATGGCGTAAGGATGTTTAGTGGTGTATATAGGAAGGGGAGACACACCAATATCCTGCCCTAGTATAGCTAACCCTTTGCGTAACACAGGGTACCGCCTCCTCAGTACACACACTACACTTCTCTCCCCACCTGTAGAATTCCCATTCGAAATGTGGTGGCTCGCTCTTATTTCTGCACAGCGGCCCGATGGCACAAATTGAAGACTATAGGTCTCGACATACAGACACAAGTGTAGGGTGAAGACAAGCTGTCGCGCTCATTGCTTCCTCCCCGCATTTCTGTGCTTTTAATGAAAGCGTATTAGTGGTTTACACACTTCGCCCGAGATAAGGCCCCTGGGTACAAAAGCATGCTGTTACCTGGTCTGTCAAAGAAATCACCCGTTTACACAGCAGACACTAAAAAGTACGATTACAAACGCAGTATTACACACATGTCTTCTCAATATGTTTTTAAAAATTATAAATATGTATGTATATTTATTGAATGCATTAAATGTATCAGTTTATTGTTAAATTATGCATTTACAAATGAAGACCACACAGGAAATATACGCCAGAGTCACATTTTGTACTTTTTAAAGTTACCACCCCAGTCATATTGGCTCTGTAAGATAAGATACGATTTATGTATTGTTCCAAACAAACCAAAAATTCGTCCTGATTACAGATGTTTTGTCCTGCATATTTTAAACAAAATAAAATGTGTAATGTAATGTGTATACAATTACATAAATATTCTTATAAAAATAGACAACCGCATATACAATCACACAATTTATCATGCAAGAAAAAATTCCATAAAAGTCAGCTGTTGTATTCTGGCTGACTGAAGTCTTGACGATATATTTCTTGTTGCCTATAGTAAATAGTATAGCCTGCGTATAACGAACAATAATATTATTACAAGGCAATTTATTCACCATAATAAATAATGGATGAGACCTTCTATTTATATCACACAAGTATAATTATAATTTATAATGTTATTACGGCTAGAGCCCCCATTCAATTTATGAAAATGATAGTTATAGTATTGTTATTGTTAGTGTGAGTATCCTTGTATTAGTGAAGATCTTATTATATCATTCTGAAGTTTATTTGTAGTTGTCTAGAGTATTCCTGGTTCTTATAATCCCCTGACAATTCACAAAGCGTAGTTTTAGAGTTTTCAGTTGATTTACTTCATGTATAATTATTTGTGTGGCTCATATTATACAGCAAGAACCTCGATGTTGCGTGGTAGTGTAGATTATTAATATAGTTGATTAAATATTACACATACACACATGTATATAACTTTGAAATATTGACGTTAACCAAGTTGTGTAGAAAGCAACGATAAATTTGGTTTAATTTACAACATCAATCCAGTAGGAATCCAAATAATATTATATACACAATCAAGAAATACACATATTCCAATTAGTAATGAATATCCTCAATGAACATATAGCATTGTAGTTAATAGTAGAATAATAAATTTTCCATATTACAACTTTAATAGAAACGATACTCAGAGCGGAGAATATTTGATGTTACTACATCGAATGTACGCCAAGAACTAAACTAAAAGTGTCGAATCGCGTAGAAATATATCATGGGTCAATCGTTGGAAAATCCAGCCAACCTAGTGACACGAGAATTTTAATCAAGCCTGCGTGCTGACTGCGTGATCAGAATGTCTTTATTAAGAACAAGCAATAATGCTCTAACAAAATAAGGAGAGACCGGACGGCCTTGACACGCTGTAGGTGCGTGGGCAGGTCATGTTTTTATCGAGGTTAATAAAAAAAAACAATAATGCTCTCATTAGGTTAGGAAAAACCCGGGGGAAACCTTGAGCTGAGAAATATTTTATATCGTTTAAACGCAATTCGCTTAAATGATTTAGTTGGTTTATTAACATTACAATGTAGGGAATTTACGTTTCGTAACAGTCGCCCGTACCAAAAGGAAAAGAACATTGCATACTAAACAATAGAAGTGTGCAATTTCTTTTAGAACCGCCTGCACTTAACTTTAGTTCTAAACAATATACAAAAAAAAAACTGACTCCACCTGGGTAGTCCGTTAAATAAGACAAGTAAGGGAAATAATTTATTCTTTTAAACCCTCATCATATAGGATCTCAAGTTATCCTTAGACCATAACACATGTTCGCGTTATTCTAAAAAAATTATACTCTCTGAGATATCATTCCTCATAAACATCATCATCTTATTTATAAGGTAAAAATCAACATAACTAATGTTGTCATATTAAACAATTCAATCATTAATTAATTCAACTTAAATGAAATTAATATTTAAATAAACTTAAGAGTAAGAATTTAATCTTAAGTGTGTAAGCATGTGAAGTGTATGCACATTACTCTATTTTGGTTTTTACATAATCACAACTATAGTTTGATTGTTTCAAAATAAGGATGTACATTTCTGTTCATTCATTATCTTACTAATAAAGATAATTACGTTCATAAATCCATAATATTTATAAGTAACATATTAGGTTCTTTCTTTTTTTTCTACAACAATAATAATATTTGTTTTAGCAAATCGAAATATTCATGGCATAAAATAAGGCATAAGATATTGCATAAAATAATCACAACATATTCATGTATTCATGCATTTATATTTTAAATGATCCAATTCTCTTAGTTAGGATTATCAGAATATATACATGAAGTTATCTATTTCTTTATACATTTGTTACATGCGCGATAGGGTGTCCGCGACGATGTTATCTTTTCCAGATAAGTGAGTTATTTTTAAGTTGTAAGCTTGAATAAACAAACTCCATCTTAGAATGCGCTGATTTTGTTTGATGCGGGAAAGAAATACTAGTGGATTGTGATCAGTGAATATCTCGATTGGGAACTGAGAACCATTTACATAGTAATTGAAATGTTTCAATGCTTGGATAAGTCCTAGTAATTCCTGCTCTATTGTGCTATAATTTACCTCATGTGGGTTAAATTTTTTTGAACAAAAGCTAATGGGATGTTCAAGTGAATCATCTCCTATTTGTGAGATTACCGCGCCCATTCCTGTATTACACGAGTCTACCGTTATTCTGAAGGGTTTAGTATAATCAGGTGAGACTAATACTGGTGCCTTGGTCAGTATGTCTTTTATATTATTAAAGGCTTGGTCACATTCCTGAGTCCACTTAAATTGATTTTTCTTTCTCAAGAGATTTGTCAAAGGGCAAGTGATAATAGAAAAGTTTTTACAAAACTTCCTGTAGTACCCGGCCATACCCAGAAATCCTCGAAGTTGTTTCTGCGTTTTAGGGACAGGGAATTCCTGTATAGCTTTGACTTTGGCATTCACTGGTTTTACTTTGCCATTACCCACTACATGACCTAAATATTCAATTTCTGCATGGCAAAATTGACTTTTAACTAGGTTTATAGTAAGATTAGCCTGTTTTAGTTTTTGGAATAATAGTTTCAACTGATCTAGATGATCATTAAAGTTATTACTGAATACTACGATATCGTCCAGATATGCATGGCATTGTGGGATATCATGGATAATAGTGTTTATTAGTCTTTGAAAACTAGCTGGAGCATTGACCATTCCGAATGGCATTACTTTAAACTTATATAATCCATCAGGAGTAACAAAAGTTGATACCTCCTGAGCCCTATCTGTCAATGGGATTTGGAAATAAGCTGTTAGTAAGTCAATCTTAGTCACATAGTTTGCAGTGCTTACTCTATCGATTAGATCATCTATCCGTGGTATGGGATACGAATCTGTTTTTGTCACTTGGTTTAATTTCCTATAGTCTACACAAAAGCGTAGTGAACCATCAGATTTGGGGACCAACACACATGGGGATGACCAATCACTGTTACTGTGAGTAATTATATCATTGCTCAGCATATAATCAATTTCTTTACGGATGTGTTCAAGTTGAATGGGATTAACCCTATACGGATGTTGTTTGACAGGTTTAACATTATCATCTTTTAAAACTACATCATGGGTAACCAAAGTTGTTTTGTTAGGAACATCACCAAACAAATTTACATGATCATAGATTAAACCCTTGATAGAAGTCTGTTCACCTGAGTCTAGATGTGCCAGTTTATCATTGAGGTTTTTAAGTGCTTCGGTGTTTTGAAGTTTACTTTCTATGATTGTCTTTTTAAATTTAGGCGGGGGTGTTTCAACAGTTTTGATAGCACTCACTGGCCTAATGTCAGTTTGTTCTTCCCTAACAACATAAGGTTTTAGCATGTTTATATGGCACAGTCTCTGTGTTTTCCTTCTATCAGGGGTTTTTACAAGGTATGTTACATCACTGATTTTATCTAAAACCTGATATGGTCCTGTATATTTTGCACTCAGGGGTTGTCCAGACAATTGGGTCAACATGAGGACTTTATCACCAGGATGGAAACATCGGGATCTGGCCTTGACATCATAGTACCCTTTCATTCTTTTCTGAGCCTGCAAAAGATTATCTTTAACATGATTAAAAGCATGATATATTCTATTGCTAAATTGTTCCACATAAGCTACGAGTCCAGTCTCTTCATCAGAATTTAACAAGGTTTCCTGCAACAGTTTTAGAGGTCCTCGAACTGAATGTCCAAACACTAACTCGAACGGACTGAATCCAAGAGATTCCTGCACAGTTTCTCTAGTCGCGAAAAGAGCGAATGGAATACCGCGATCCCAGTCTTCAGTGTTCTCAAAACAGTATGTGCGGAGCATTGTTTTCAGAGTCTGATGATATCTTTCTAGGGCACCTTGGCTTTGCGGATGGTACGCAGTTAAAGTTGCATGTTGGATGCCTAGTTTCTTTAAGACCTGGTTAAACAGCTTTGATGTAAAGTTAGTACCTTGGTCTGACTGTATAGTCTTTGGAAGACCGTATCTTGAACAAAATGCAATCAGTGCGTCAGATATCTTATCTGCGTTAATGGTGCGTAGCGGAATAGCTTCAGGATATCTCGTGGCAGTGCACATTATAGTGAATAAGTACTGGTGTCCTGTCTTTGTTTTAGGCAAAGGACCTACACAGTCTATTAGCAAGTGGCTAAATGGTTCTGCAAAGGCAGGTATTGGCTTTAGAGGTGCTACCGGTATAGTCTGGTTAGGTTTACCAACTATCTGGCATGTATTGCATGACTTGCAGTATTTTGTGACGTCACGATGTAGTCCAGGCCAATAGAAGTACGGAAGAATTCGACGGTAAGTCTTGTTCACTCCTAGATGACCAGCATATGGTGTGTCATGAGCCATGTGTAAGATGTCATTGCGATATATGGCTGGTACCACAATCTGACTTCCTTCTCTGCAATTGTCATTATCACATTTCACATCTCTCCATTTTTGCATTAATATTCCCTCCTTCAGAAAAAATCCATTTCCTTTAGTTTCTGCCTCCTGTTCAGTTATCACCTTTTTCTTCAGGTGTTTAATTCCTGAATCTCTATTCTGTTCTAATAGGAGTAATTGTCGAGGTGACAAATTACTTTCAGTAGTCTTGACTGAGGGACCACTCAAGATGTCAGCCAGGAAAGTTGCCTGTAGGTCAATTTCTGGTTCTATTTTTGACTCTGACATGGTTTCGACAGACTTTCGTTGTTGGGCCATACCTCTCGTGACGATGCATATAGGTTTGATAAAGCTCTCACTTTTATTGAGGTATTGTTTTTTCTTGGATATGGAATGCACCACATCTCCAGCAATATCATTTCCCAGTATTAAAGAAACGCCTTTAAACGGAAGTGATTTGTATACACCCACAACTACATTTCCAGTGAAGTACGCACTCTTCAGCTGTATTTGATGCAAAGGAACTTGTACATTTTTCCTTGATACACCTTGAATAGTAAGATCCTGTCCTGTATATGTCGATTGTGACGTAGGAACAGTATTCTCTAAAAGTAGTGAAACCTCAGCCCCTGTATCACGGAGTATTCTGATGTTCTTTTCACTAGTGACACCATTTATTATGGATGACACGGTACCTTCTTCAATGAATGGTAAACAATTGCTTGGTATCTCAGTATCGATGAGATCTGTATCCAAGTTATTTTTGTAAGAGGTATGTTTAGTACTCATGGTGGTTCTATCTGATATAGACTCCTTGGAACTCAGATTAGAATTAGAATTATTGAAAACCATTGTCTCTATTTCAGGAACTATTTCTGGCTTCAAGTTTCCAAGATACGTGTGTTTTGTCAGGTTATCTGCATTAGCACTAGGTATCTCTGTTTGAGTTCTAACATCCTTCTTTACATTTACATGAGTTCTTTGTTTTGGCATTGCTACATACGATAAGACAACATTCTTTTTATTCGGGTTCCCATTCAATATCCAGCACTTTTCCTTAGTATGTCCAATTCGTTTACAATGGCTACAGGTTGGCTTGGAATTTGTTGGACCTTCATTGCTCTGCTGATGTCTCTTTGATTGATAGGATTCATTTGGATTTATGGTTTTCTTTTCTACCTTCATATCTCGATTCTGGAATTTTGATTTATCAACTGTTGTAAATTTATTGCTGGAATGGATAATAACATATTCGTCTGCCATTACTGCTGCTGTTTCTACTTGTTCTACACCTTTGTCTGCTAAATGTATTCTTACATCACCTCTGATGTTATTGTTAAAGTCTTCCATTAGCATAAGATTAGCTAATTTATCAAAGTCTTTGTTTACACCTTTGGATCGAATCCATCTTTCAAAATATTTCTTTTTCTGTCTTAGAAAATCAACATGGGATTGTTCCTGTTCTTTCTTAGATTCGCGAAAAACTTTTCTATATTTTTCAGGTGTTAATGCATAACTTAGCAGTACTCTATTCTTGATCAGTTCATAATCATACAATTCCTCTTCAGTAAGACTTAATACAACATCAAGTGCCTTTCCTTTGTTCAGAGCTGAGCGTAGAAGTATAGCTTTCTTGCCTTTGGGAAATTGATAGTCTCTAGCGTTTCTCTCGAAAATCATGAAGAACTCTTCCACCGAATCATCTTCAAAAACTGGAATATGTTTCTTAAACTTATACAGTTCTGTATCTGCTTCAGAGCTTGCATTCGAATGATTTGACGTACGAGACCTTGCTATCTCAATTCTTTCTTGGCTTGCTATTTTCTCTCTTGCTATTTCTAACTCAATTCTCTTGTTTTCTCTTTCCATCTCAATTCTCTTGTTTTCTCTTTCCATCTCTAATTCCATCTTTCTTAACTCAAGTTTAAATTTCAATTCTTCACTTAAGTCACCAGTTGTATGCTTTACTCTTTGTTTTATAGGAAAAGGTAATTCATCATCTGATTCATCATTAATGTTATCATTAGCAGTAGTTTCTTCAATAATTAGTGTACCTTGTTTTCTTAAACACTCAGTTACCTCTTGAAGTAATTTAGTTTTTGATGGCCTAGTTTCTGTGATAGAAATGCCCAATGATTTAGACAATTCTTTTAATTGTATCATTGACATTTTATTAAGCTGTTCTGAGGTTAGATCAAATATCTCTGGATCCAATGTAAGATTATTTGTGGCTTCCATTTTATATATTATTAAGAGTTACTATAAATCTTGTTAATAATACAATAAAGAGTCCAACTTACTTTCTGTCCTTTGAATAATTCACTACACCACACAGTTCAGATTTTTCACAACAAGGTCATAAAAATAATACTTTCTTAGAGTTACTTTGTTTGATAAGGTAATACACAAGATAATTTTCCAGGCTGAATAGTTAAGTTTTCCGATTCTCAATAGCAATGTTCAATTCAATCACAATCTTTAGTATTTTGTATATTGTTCATATTTTCCAACACAATCCATCCAAGTTACGAGTATGTATTACGGCAGTTGTAAATAGTTTGTGTAAATAGTATAACGATTCTTGAAATTGAAGTAAATCCTCTAAACGTTTGTTAGTAAATCACTGACGAGCAAAACCCATTTTATTACAAGGCAATTTATTCACCATAATAAATTATGGATGAGACCTTCTATTTATATCACACAAGTATAATTATAATTTATAATGTTATTACGGCTAGAGCCCCCATTCAATTTATGAAAATGATAGTTATAGTATTGTTATTGTTAGTGTGAGTATCCTTGTATTAGTGAAGATCTTATTATATCATTCTGAAGTTTATTTGTAGTTGTCTAGAGTATTCCTGGTTCTTATAATCCCCTGGCAATTCACAAAGCGTAGTTTTAGAGTTTTCAGTTGATTTACTTCATGTATATTATTTGTGTGGCTCATATTATACAGCAAGAACCTCGATGTTGCGTGGTAGTGTAGATTATTAATATAGTTGATTAAATATTACACATACACACATGTATATAACTTTGAAATATTGACGTTAACCAAGTTGTGTAGAAAGCAACGATAAATTTGGTTTAATTTACAACATCAATCCAGTAGGAATCCAAATAATATTATATACACAATCAAGAAATACACATATTCCAATTAGTAATGAATATCCTCAATGAACATATAGCATTGTAGTTAATAGTAGAATAATAAATTTTCCATATTACAACTTAAATAGAAACGATACTCAGAGCGGAGAATATTTGATGTTACTAGATCGAATGTACGCCAAGAACTAAACTAAAAGTGTCGAATCGCATAGAAATATATCATGGGTCAATCGTTGGAAAATCCAGCCAGCCTAGTGACACGAGAATTTTAATCAAGCCTGCGTGCTGACTGCGTGATCAGAATGTCTTTATTAAGAACAAGCAATAATGCTCTAACAAAATAAGGAGAGACCGGACGGCCTTGACACGCTGTAGGTGCGTGGGCAGTTCATGTTTTTATCGAGGTTAATAAAAGAAACAATAATGCTCTCATTAGGTTAGGAAAAACCCGGAGGAAACCTTGAGCTGAGAAATATTTTATATCGTTTAAACGCAATTCGCTTAAATGATTTAGTTGGTTTATTAACATTACAATGTAGGGAATTTACGTTTCGTAACAATATATAGTGATACATAGTATGTACTGAACTACTTTTCAAATGGAAACAAACAGCAACAACCATAGAAAAAAAAAAAAAGATAAAAACACATACAATAGAAAAAGGTAGACATAGCCCTGCATTAACTTTAGAATACCTCTGAACTACAAAAGGTTGACTTTGCCGTCTTTCCCCGTGTGATCTTCTCAAAAAAACGAATTCAATTTGTATGATATCTCATTATTTTGTTTCATAATGTTGATGTTGTAGTTCGACAGTTGTTGATCTTTTTAATAACACTAAGAAAACGGAAAATGTGTTTTTATATAAGAATTTAGGGGACGACCATTACACATTATAACTGAAAAGTGTATGTTATAAACGTAAATGAGATTCCTTGTGCAATAAATATTGTTGGTAATAAATTGTGTTGATAAATTTATATATCTATATCAATATATCTATCTATCTATCTATCTATCTATCTATCTATCTATCTATCTCTCTATATATAGATATATGAATGATTTCGTCTCGAATTCCGGTTTTCGTTTAACATCCCTGCTTCACACAGATTAATTCACAACAGCTTAACTAAATGAAAGTATCAATAAGATTAATATCAATAAGAATAATGGATGCAGCAATAGCGTAGCAGTCTGAATATTAAAAGTTAAAATAGATATTCGGCTGACGACCGAAAGTTGGTTTCGGCCGAATATATATATATATATATATATATAACAAGAAATAATGTCTTCTACAGATAGAAAAATGTAATCTAAGGGAAGTAACAACAGCAGCCTTTATCCATTTAAAAGAGTTAATTCCTATGTGTCTGGGTAAATACTCTAGGACTGATGGAACACATGAAGTCAATGAGAGCCGAATTCTTTTTTCTTTTTGTTTTTCAAAACCGAAATTGCTTTACTGTACGTGCATTTTTTGTGACCTAATGTGACCCTAATTGTTGTTTGTTTGTTTTTTTTAAAATAATAAGCCTTTAGTTTATCCTGAACCAAAGATTTGTGTCTCATAATAAACTTCTTTATATTTGCTAAACTGATTTTATTTTTAATATACTTAATGTTAACTTCGCTTATCTTGGTTTCTGTCTTCCCTCTTTCCTACTAATTGTTTATAAGTTTAATTAAACCCAGTTCTAGTCATTCTATCGAGCTGAAACTTGGACTGTATACACGTGTTTCAGATAACAAAACTTACCCACCAGCTCCGCCACATACCCTGACAAAAAGGAGGTCATGCTCCGTATATTTAAAACGGCTCTACTTACATTGTCAAAAACAGATTTACTTACTTCGTCAAAAAATATGTGCTTACATCGTCAAAAATATATTTACTTACATCGTCAAAAACAACTTTATTTACTTTGTCAAAACTATCTATTCGTATATAGTCAAAAATATATTTATTTACATCGTATAAAACAGCTTTACATTCATCGCCAAAAAGCATTACTTAAATGGAAAAAAAAGATATATCGTCAAATGTTTTTTTACTTAATTAAAATCAGTTTTAATTACTTTGCAAAAACATACATTACTTACATCGTCAAAAACAAATTTACTTACACCGTTGAAAAAAAAGAAGCTTTGCTTACATCGTCAAGATCAACTTTATTTACTTCTCAAAACTATCTTTTAGTGCATGGTCAATAACAGCTTAACTTATATCGTCAAAATTAATATTTATATTGTCAAAAACATCTTTATTTACACAGTCAAATCAGTTTTAATTACATCGTCAAACCATTTTTTTAATTTCGACAAAAACAGCTCTTATTGCATAGCCAAAACATTTCTTACATTCTCAAAAAAAAAGCTTTACTTACATCGTCAAAAACAGCTTTACTTATATCGTCAAAAAAAGCTTTGATTACATCATCAAAACATGTTTATTTGCAACGTCAAGAAAAACTTTACTTTAATCGTCAAAAGAAAGATTTACTTTGTTAAAATCATATTTTTGTACATCGTCAAAAACAGCTTTACTTATATCGTCAAAAAAAGCTTTGATTACATCATCAAAACATGTTTATTTGCAACGTCAAGAAAAACTTTACTTTAATCGTCAAAAGAAAGATTTACTTTGTTAAAATCATATTTTTGTACATCGTCAAAAACAGCTTTACTTACATCGTCAAAAACAGCTTTACTTACATCGTCAAAAAATCGTATATATCGTATCGTATAAATATCGTATAAAACAACTTTACGTATATAATCAAAATCAGTTTAAATTACATCGTCAAAAAACATCTTAATTTACTTTGTCAACATTATCTTTTCGTTTATCGTCAAAAACAACTAATACTTATACAGTAAAAAAAAAGCATTGCTTACATCGTCAAAACATCTATATTGTCATCGTCAAAAACATCTCTACCTACTTAGTCCATCACATCTTTAAGGGTGTTAAAGCGACAGAACGTAGGTCATTGCTGCAAAAGTCTTTTTCTTTCTTTGGTACGGCCACAATCTCTGAAATTTTCCAGATAACAGGTATATTGTGATTTCCCAAAGATTGATTAAAAATGAAACACAAAAAAAGGACAGATGTTCCGCACTAATCTTTACTAGTCGCCCACTTATTCTGTCTGGTCCTTACGCTTTGGCTATGTTTACTTGTTTAAACAATAACGTCAGAACATCTACACTGAAGCCTTCTTGACATTTATCTAGAGCATAGGTTCTCAACGGGGGCGTTATCGCCCGCCGGGGGGCGGTGGGATGCTTTAGGTAGGCGCTGACATTACCAGGGGGAGATTGAGGGGCGATTGGGGGGCGGTGAGGGGCAATTGGGCGGTACATTTTAACACCTCAGCTATTTAAATCGATTAGTTTTTGGATAAAATATGGTGTAAACGCAAGTGCTGCTGAATATCTCCCAAAAGTAGGCATACATAATATTATAAACTTATAAGAAATAGGAATGGCAATGACTTTTCGATGAAGTATGGGGTCAGTATTTGGCAAATAAGGTATGCGGTCGACTGGTCCTATGGTTGGTTCATCGGACTCTCGCCTTAACATCTGCTAATATTAATATTTTGATCTCAGTTTTACCGAGATGTCATTTAATGTGTGTTAAATTTGTGTATGTACATCTGATTTATTGTTAAGAGGTATAGATACGTAGTAATCAGACAAACTGAGTAGTTATTGTAATGCTTTAAAAAATACATATCAATTATTTAGTCATAATATAATATTTATAAAATGCTCAAATACTTTCTACAGTTTGATCATTTCAAATTCTAAGCCAGTTATTTAAAAAAAAAGAAGAAAAAAAAAACAGAAATTTAGCTCAAGTGAAACGGGTTAATTATCTCCCTTTAATTAACACGTGTTTCCACATTTGAACCAATAATGATGCCGAACAAGTTCTGTTTTGTAATGTAACAAATATTACTGATTATTATTATTTCTTTATATACATTTAAAAATATGGTATTCATAACAAGATTTAATTATTAGAGGATTAAAATAATTTACGTTAAACACTTGTAAATAAACATTTCCTGCATTAGACTAATTGTTTTGTTAAGGAGTTTATGTTGTAAAAATTAATATTTACAGAAATTACATAATATAATGCTATTTAATAAGGATCAATATTTCTAAATTAATAATACAAACAAATTTGTTTTAGAATTAATTTTATTTATATTTAATTAAAGAAGATTAGCGGAAAAAACTCGTTTAAATGTAATTAGTCTGTATCAATTAATGAGTCAAGTGTAGATAACCTCTTTGTATGCTTAAAACAGCTTTCATTAATTTGCGATAAGATATTTAATATATGTTCACAGGTGTAAGTTGAACCAAAAGCTGAAAGTAAATGAGCGAATGCCAAGCAGTTGGGAATAGCAGATGACTGTAAGTGATGCATGACTTGGTGTGAAGTTATAAGGAATAAGTTTGTGCAATAGGTGCGATTAATGAGTAACTAGGAAATGTGTGTTTGACGTCATGTAATGTTTACTTGGGAGAGAGAGATGGTAAACAAGGACAGTGTATGTTAGGCCGTGGAAGAGTGATGTTCTTGGTCTTGATATGGTAGTAGTAACGAAGTGTAGAAGTGATGGTGATATACAATACGTTGATTAAAGTTATTATCCTCAAGTGAAGTCTTATCAAGTTTATTGAGTTGTGTTACTACATGTTATGAAGATCTCTCAGTTACAAAATGGTGGAGCAGCAGTAGAAATCAAGACCATAGAGAGACACATCACAGAGCCTACTTTATGTACAGTTGTTGGAACTGTTGGAAGTTGACCTGCCTGCCTGTCTTGGAGGAGGTAACTTGAGGGGATCGACGTTTGATTGCCCTGCGAGTCATTGTATATGACTGGTGGATTTATTGATTTGTGGAGTTGCACTGTGGGTCATGGTATATGACTGGGATGTTTATTGACCAGTGGAGCTTTTTGTGAGTTGTTGAGCAACCCTGTGGAATGGTTACAGAATTGTACTGAAGCTGATGAGCTGCGAAGTCCGAAGCTGTCTTGTGGGTGTCCTGAAGTTGTACTGTCGTCTGTGAGCTGTACTGACGAGCTGGTATCTATCTGGTGTCGAAGTCTGTCAAGGTCGACGTCGTACTATCCGGTTTGCCGTGGCTACACACTATTGCCTATTGCCAGCCGTAACTGCTTACGAAAGCTTTCTGGCATAGTAAGCGGGCGTCATTGCATCGTTGCAACCGCTGATAAAGGCATACATCGTCTGCGTCCTTGTGCAGAGGGCATATTATTGCGGGCGTCATTGCATCGTTGCAACCGCTGATAAAAGTATACATCGTCTGCGTCCTTGTGCAGAGGGCATATCATCTCCTGGCGCCGGATGTGTAACTTTGCTGTTGATCTCGTTTGCTGACTGTATACAATACGTCGGTGGAAGTTAGTCAAGTTCAACTGCAATTTTGATAGGTGATTTCAAGGTCGACGCAACGGACGCTGGTTGTAGACTTGAAGGTTGGGAGGACACTCAAGGTTGATCCGTTGGATGCTGTGGAACATTTGACGTTGATTTGGTTGGACAGAGCTATCAAGGTCAAGGAATTTGGACGTTGGACAAGGGACGTGCGTGGACCTGGATTGGAGACAGCACTACTGAAAGCTAAGTTAAATATTTTTTTTAACTTGTATGATAATACCTAGGGTATAATTTATTATCATTGCTATATGTATATTCGTATATTTGTATTCTGTATTTTGCGGGCGGTTGGATGGGATTGTCGTGAGGCCACATAGTTTATATCTGGGTGACCCCATGACAATGGTACTCTATTAGGTTACTTATATGTATTTTTCTTCATTGGGGAGATTCGTCCTTTGAAAAAAGGATTGTGCGGACTTAGACTGTGGGTTTGAGTGGGCTTCCCAACGAATTAAAGTATATGTTATTCGTTTAGTTTGTTAGCGTGCTGGTATCTTGTTTTGGGCAGTTTTGTTTAGCGATTTGTGTCAAAACATTAAGTATAGTTTACTTGTGTGTATTCTTCTGTCTTTCTGCTAAACTATCTGTGTATCTATATATGTATTTATTTTAATAAATTGGATGATCCACAAAACTTTGTCGCGAATTTAAAGTCTGATCTAATGAATTGGATTGAAATGTCTGAAATTAAGCATGAGTTTGGTAGCATGTTAGAACTCTTATTAGTAGACAAAGTGCTGAATATGGTGACACCTGAATTATATGCATTTATAAAGGGGAGAAAGATATATAAAGAAAAAGATCTAGTAAAGGCATTGGCTGATTTTAAAGATAGCCACCCAAATTCAAATTTAGCTAAAAATGAGACCAGTAGTGGAGAGCTATTTGTTATGAGAGGTGTAAGACAGAGACATAGTAGTTTACCTTCCCGGATGGATAGGTTTAGAAAACCTGGTACTTTTGGTATTAAATGTTGGTCATGTGGTGATGTGGGTCACACTCAGGCTAGGTGTAATAAAAAAAATCAGAATGACAACTGGCACAGGAATAATCAGAGAGGTTTTAGAAGGGGTGGATGGTTTAATAGGTCGGGAAGAGGCCGGATTAATAACAATAGAGATTGCCATGTTATAATTCAAAGTGACCGGACATCAGACTATAGTCCAGAGTCCAGAGGTGACAGAGGTAGATCTAGAGATAGGGAAGAGGCCAAAGGTGTTAGAGATAGATCTAGAGATAGGGAAGAGTCAAGAACTGGACATAGGGAAGTGTCGAGAGATGCTAGAAATAGATCTAGAAATAGGGAGGAAATTGTATCTACGGTTTTGGATAATACAGGAACATTGGTCCTTTATCCCGCTTTTGTGAATAATCAGATTACGCACATGCTGAAGGATTCGGGGTGTAGTACGGTCGCGGTGCGGAATAGTTTAATTAAACGAGAAGATATGACTGACAATAGAAGAAGAGTTAGGTTAGGAGATGGTTCTGTGGTTGATTGTAGAACCTCATTTATTGATATTGACACACCTTGGGTTAAGGGACGAGTGGAGGCATTGGTTATGGAGTCGCTTCCAGCACCATTGGTATTGGGAAATATTCCAGAAATGATCCAAGACAATTATGACAAATTATTAACGGACTGGATGGATAGAAAGCAGGCACAATTTAAAATTATGTTGCCTGGTAAACATGTACTGTGTGGTATGAGTGAGCCGGAAACAGACGTTAGGGAAGTTAGTTTAGTGCATGAATATAATATGGTAGATAGTTGTAGCGTGATGACTAGGGCACAACAGAAGTACGAAAATAAAGAAAGAAAGGTAGAGATGGGTGTGAGTGTGGAAACTATAATGAATGTTACTAAAGAGCAAATAATTGCTCAGCAACAAGATGATGCTGAATTAAATGTGGTAAAAGAAAAGGCTAGAGTGAGTAAGAATAAAGGTTTTTTTTATATACAGGGAGTGTTAGCTAAACGTAACTATAACATAGGGCGTGATAATAAACCCGAGTATAGAGTGGTGGTTCCGAGGACTTTAAAAAAGTTAGTTCTAAAAGCAGCACATGAGATTCCGTTAGCTGCGCACATGGGTCATAATAAGACGTGGCAAAGACTTAGCCGACATTTCTATTGGCCAAAGATGCATGAAGATATAAAGTCCTATGTAAAGGCATGTCAAATATGTTGCAGACATAATAGTCTGGATGCAAAACACAAGGCTCCATTACAACCGATGGATTTAGCCTTGGGGCCGTTTCAGAAAATCGCAGTAGATATAATAGGACCGACTGCTACTATGACTGATAGGAAACATAGATATATGCTTGTTATAGTAGATATGTGTTCGCGTTGGATGGAGGCTATTCCGTTGAAGAACATTTTGGCAGACACTATATGTCATGCGATGTTAGGAGTTTTCACAAAATTTGGGTTCCCTGAAAAAATATTGTCAGATAATGGGACACAGTTTAGGTCTCAACTGACAGCTGCATTTGTGGAGATGTTACAAATAACGCAAATATTTGCGGCTAGATACCATCCGCAATCGAATGGCGCAGTGGAAAGGGCTAACAGAACTGTAAAAACTATGTTAAGAAAAGTAGTGCAAGATAAAGAGAGGGATTGGGATAGATTTTTGCCTATGGTGGTGTTTGCTTATAATGAAACTCCACATGAAGCTACTAACTTTAGTCCGTTTCAACTTATTTTTGGAGCAAATCCGAGAGGTCCGTTAGATATATTAAAAAACGAAATAATTACTCCGGATGTAAAGAATAAATCTGCGTATGATATGATTACGGAAACTAGAGAGGAAATTGCGTATTCAGTTAAGGAGGCCAGACATAATTTAGAGAAAAGTAGTGAAAGACAGAGAACAATTAAAAATAAACATAGGTTTTTAAGACAACTTGATGTAGGGGATAAGGTATTAGTGTACTTGCCGAATGGAAGTAGTGGAGGACAATCGTGGCAAGGACCTTACACAGTAGAAGAAAAACTCAGTCATGTAGACTACAGAGTTAATATAAAGGGAAATAGCAAAACTTTTCACATAGATTTACTGAGACAATATTATATTGATCTTGTGGTGTCCAATATTGCAGTGGAAGAGAATAGTGATAATGTGACAATACACACTGTAGAAATGGGAAATAGTAAAGATAGCGATATAGTGAATGCTATAAAGTTTAATAAAGATATTGCCAGTGAAGTTAAGAAGGAATTAATACAATTGATTGGAGAATATAAGGATGTAATTTCTGAATTACCAGGACAAACTAATGTCATTCAACATGAAATTAAGGTGAATAGTGACAGTTATTTGAAGCAGAAGCCATATCAAGTACCATATCATTATAGAAAAGATGTAGAAAAAGAGATACAATTGTTACTAGATAATGGTCTAATACAGAAATCGCAATCGCCTTATGCATCGCCTATAGTCATAGTCAAGAAGAAGAATGGCAAGATTAGGTTATGCTGCGATTTCAGAAAAATTAACCAGATAACGGTAATTGATAGGGAACCGTTACCTAATCCAGAAGACTTGGTAAACAATATGGCGGATGCAAACATATTGTCACACTTAGATTGTACAAGAGGATTTTATCAGATTAGAATGAAAGAAAGTTCTAAGAAGTATACTGCGTTCACTACGCATGAAGGCTTGTATGAATGGAACGTGATGCCGTTCGGTTTGGTAAACAGTACGGCAACGTTTGTGAAAATGATGAATATCATTCTACATAAAGAACCATGTATCAGACATTATGTGGATGATATATGTGTGTATACTAGGTCCTGGGGAGAACATATTAAAACTTTGAAACGGTTATTTGGGATACTTAGAAAATATAATATTACAGTGTCGCCAGAGAAAGTAAAAATTGGATTAAATCGACTGGATTTTTTGGGCTATAATATTGGGCAGGGACAAATACAACCTACAAAAGAATTAGCTAAGAAAATTCTTGATATTGAGAAACCAAAAACTAAGAAAAATGTTAGATCGCTTATTGGATTGTGCAGTTTTTATAGATCGTTCATACCTAACTTTGCAGAGGTAGTTGAACCTTTAGGAAAATTAGCTAATAAGGACAGTCCTGCAAACATTGTTTGGACGGAGGAATGTGAGGTAGCTTTAAGTAAAATTAAGGCTGTTTTTCAAAATGAAGCTATACTAAAACCCATAGATTTAAATAGGCACATGACTTTAGCTACAGATGCCTCGAGGATAGGGGTTGGGGCTTGTCTTATGCAGTTACATAATGGGCAATTTCAGCCTGTATTATACTTAAGTAGGAAGCTCTCAGAAGCGGAAAAGAGGTATTCGGTGATTGAGATTGAATGTTTGGCAATTTTCTGGGCAGTAACGCGGTTACAAAAATACCTACTGGGAACTCAGTTTGATATATTGGTAGATCACAAGCCTTTGGTAAAGTTTAATTGTGACAAAGTTAAAAACAATAGGGTAACCAGGTGGGCACTGGTATTGCAGGATTACAAGTTTCAGATTAGGTCAATAAAAGGTTGTGATAATCATATTCCGGATATACTATCTAGAATGGGTAATGATTATGTGTAAATTTGGTTTAAGGATAGGGATTGTTGTAGATAATATTGTAAATAGTGTTTTTTATATTATTATTTTGAGATATTAACAAATGTTACATTTTTCACAGATTTTGATTTGGTTATTATGATGATGATATTTTGATGATGATGATGATGATGATGATGATGATGATGATGTTATATTGCCACACATTGTACCCAAGTCAAGTTATATGTTCTATATTGGTGTTGTGGTTAAGTGGAAATAAAATGGGTGAACATGAGTAAATGAGTGAATGAATTAGATGTGATCATTTTTTTATTTAAGTAATGACAGTTATATTGATAAGTTTGGGATGATGACTGCTTGGGATACAGGATAGACATCATTTTTCAGTGTTATTATTATTATATTATTCATGATTAGTTATTTTTATATGATAAAAGTTGTTGACTTGTGGAGAACATATGTTGGTGTGCAATTTACATTTTACAATACTTTGTTTACTAGGTGCGTAATGGATGTATTGAAAGGAAGTGCATATTTGTTATGATTTGTTGAAAATTTTAAATAGAGTTGGAGCATTTGTATAATAGCAGATGTATATTTATAAGTTTTTAAAAAAAAAAAAAAAAAAATATAAAAAAAATACTAAAGGTCTTTTTAAATGTGAGAAGGAGGGTGTAAGTGATGCATGACTTGGTGTGAAGTTATAAGGAATAAGTTTGTGCAATAGGTGCGATTAATGAGTAACTAGGAAATGTGTGTTTGACGTCATGTAATGTTTACTTGGGAGAGAGAGATGGTAAACAAGGACAGTGTATGTTAGGCCGTGGAAGAGTGATGTTCTTGGTCTTGATATGGTAGTAGTAACGAAGTGTAGAAGTGATGGTGATATACAATACGTTGATTAAAGTTATTATCCTCAAGTGAAGTCTTATCAAGTTTATTGAGTTGTGTTACTACATGTTATGAAGATCTCTCAGTTACAATGACGATATACTTTTTTGATTGCCAATTTTATAATTTTCTGTTATGGCTTTGACTATGCCTTTGTTGTGCTTATGTACTTTGTGGCACAATAAATATTTTTCATTGACGAGTACTACAAGCGATGGCTACTGCACTCAGGGGTGCGTTGGTTAGCAAACGATGACTGCTTAAACATAATGTATGAGAATTGGACTCGGTGCTAGAGTTTTTGAAAAGCAAATGGGATTTTATGGGAGATAATCAATAAGTTTCTCTAGGTCTGTTAGCTTTGGCAACAATTTTGAATTGCATTCTTATCTCCCTCTTTTGTGGAAAGTGGATTTTATACTATTACCATTAGGTAAGTGGGTGCTAAAATTAAGTTGGCGGGGGGGGGGGGGCGGTGAGCGGGAAAAAAATTTAAAAGGGGGCGATGAGCCGAAAAAGGTTGAGGACCTATGATCTAGAGTTTAATTTAAATTGTTAAAAGATGACATTATGTCTTGGTGAATAGATCTAAAATCGTGACAGTCAAAACGGCAGTAAAAATTATTTAGCTGGTTGATAAAAGTATTAATATCTTCATTCATACACAGTGTGCTAACGCTTGGGTACATAGCCCGTGATTTTCTTTAGGCCATCCCAGCATGCTTTTGAATTGTTCATACGAAAGAAACCTTTAATTTAAAAAAAATAATATTTTTTGCCTTAATGTATTATATTTTTAAGTTTTTGTTCGGCGGAAATAAATTATGATGTGCCATTCTTAAAAGCGGCTCAGTATTTTGCTAGGCACTGATAGCAGCATGTTTCCACACTACGCTTTACAGGTCTCTAGGTCTCCTTTCTTGTGGAGTATTACCAACTGGCACTTTATCCAGTCTACTGGTACTTTGCCTTTCCTCCTTTAATCTTCTGAAGTAAAGGCAGCAACATATTATCTCTGGTCGATGAATCTGCTTTAAGCGCCGCTGAAGGGGGGGGGGGGGGTCCATCTGGACCAGCTACTTTCCAATTTTTCAGATACTTCAAGGCTTTCGTGACTTCTGCCTTTGTTAGAGGAGTAGTGTTGACTTTAAGCAGTGAGTCTGCAGGTGGGATGTCAGGCTTTGCTAATGGCGGGGTGCGATGGAGGTGTTCTCCAAAGTGTTCAGCTCATCTTTGTCGCTGGTATTTATCTTTGTTAATGGGGTTTCCTTCTTTGTCTTTAACCAGTTTGCTCATGTTTTTCTTCTTGTTCGAAAGTGTCCTGGTAACCTTGTATAGAGTACTGAGGTTTCTTGTTTTTCTACTGTTAGTTTGGCCTCTGTTGCAAGCTCTTCGTAAAAAAAACACTTTTGTCTCTCCTGGCACATTTCTTAATTTCTTTTTGTTGGTTTGTGCAAACTGATCTCGGAGAACTTTCTTTACCTCTTCATTCTCGCTGCAGTTTATTTTTTGCTTTATTTCTCTTCTGCTTCTAATCATCTGCCATGTTTTACCAGAGAATCATTCATTCGATTTCCACTCCTTTTTTCCCAGCACTTTTTTGCATGTGTCAGTCAATGTGTCTCTTAAGCCGCTCCAGTGTTTCTCTAGGGATGTTTCTTCTGTCATCAGGCTAAGAGCTTCAAATCTGTTGTTAAGGGAAGTTGAGAAAGTTTTGTTTTTTTCAAACGCTGGGTTTTAAACTTTATATACGGTCAATTTGCAATGTCCGATGTCCCTATACTGGCATACCAGGAAATGAAAAAGCTGACAGACTGGCTAGAAAGGGAGCTAGCATGGACCATTATGAAAGACCTGTCAGCTACAATACAGTGTGCAACATGCTAAAAAACAACTTTAAGGACGAATGGCTAAATCAATGGGCTCAGGGAACAACTGGAAGAAAAATGTACAAAGAAATGAACCACCATAACAAACAAGACAACATAAAGTTCCTCCCACGCAAAAACCAATACACTATATTCCAGTTGAGAACAGGACATATTATAGCACTCAATTCACACCTGCGTAGAATAATCGCAACTCACCCACCTAACTGCAGGAAACTGTGGACCACTTCCTGTTTGAATGCCCTAAGCTAACCTACCTCAGATACACCTTGCTCCCCCCTTCCTTTACCAACACACTATATAGCAGTATTGAATAATATGTTTGTCTGAAATTGACTGCAAGAGAGTGAACAGCTCTGCAGACTGGCTAATAGAAGAAGAAGAAGAAGAATGTCCCTATAGGCTCCCAGCTTGACTTTAAGGGTTCCCATCACTAAACGGTGGTCTAAGGCTACAAAACAAATACTTACATGTGTTGTAATTCTTTCAACTAGACCAAACTTTTTAAATTGAAACTTAAATGTGAAAGAAATATTTGATGATCATTGTTTGCTACACTACTCCATTATTTGCTAATAATGTTATAACAGTAACATTATGTTTCGACTATACATACGGTTTCATTAAGATCAACAAACAAAACACATTGACGTGGGTTGACGAGAGATGGCGGGAATGTTGTATGGGAAGAGCCCTGCCGAATTTACATTTAAGTATAAGTAAAGTCTGTGATGCATTCAGCCAAGGCCGGATCTAGGTTTGCTGCTGCCCAGAGAAATGCCAGAAAACTCTATCGACACATGGTTTCACTTGCAACTCCCCTTTCCGAATGATAATATCTCCGTTAGGAACGAGGTGTGTACAGCAGCCGGACAACACGGTCCACCAAGTCCTTAGGTGTGGCAGCCCTATAGCTTCTAATAACATGTTTTTGTCTGAATCCATGGCGTTGTTAACGTAAATATCTGATTTAGTATGTGTGGCTCATCTTGTTGTATCAAAGTCCTTAAACGACCCCCATGACTAAACATGTAGCACACCCCAACGCCACACGTTACATTTAACATTCGATCATCGTTACGTGTCTTAAAAAGTATATTTCTCTTTTTTTTTTTAAAGCCACATTGAGTAAAAACAAATAATTATTTATTGCCCTTGTAGCCTACTCTGTAAGAGCCTTGATTGTGCCCGTAAGGAAAAGGAAATGTACAACTGTCCATTCTGCTGGCACCTGTGGCTGATACTACCTTTAGAATAATATAATAATAATAATGCTTATAATAAAGCATGAGACATCAAGGCTACTGCGCTCTCCATCACAGTCACTCCTTCAAACTCCCAGTGTGGCTGGACACAAAAAGAAGTACATGAGAATTCGCTCATTTGAATCTGTGGCGCCTTCTTCATAGAACAGTTTACACAGAGAGACACTGAAAGAGTCTGAGACAAGAGAGTCTTTTAAAACGAACTTATAGACCTTTCTCTTTGGCTAATATATCTACCACTGCAATTCACATCAAGAGGGCACTGAGCATGCTAAATTTGATAGCATGGATAGAAGTGCTATAATAAATGATCATTATTATTATTATATACAATACAGAAATGCTAAGAAAATGAATTCGTAAAAGCTCTTAGCCTCGATTCCGGGCAATGGCAAATGGATTTTTTGTATTGCAGACTCGGGAAGGCACCCACCGAAACCGAGATCGCAAAAGTAAAATATGAGACAATAAGGCTACGTGTCTTTAAATTAACCAATACCATTAGGGATTGGAATCCAACCCACACTGTCTACTTAGATTGCCAACATTTTACATTCCGTATTCCTCCAACGTCTGAGTTCGGTGGTTATGGAGGGGGAGGGTCATTGGGGAAAAATGATGGGAGGTTGAGAGAAGAGAGTTGCGGGTGAAAAAAAAAAGAAAAAGAGAGTTACACTCCCTTGTGGCGACCACTTAAAAATTAATAGACAACTATATTTTAAATAACCCAATAGTTGTGAGAGGTTTTTAGGCGACGAAAGATTGTTGGTGTTTCTGTTTTTTTTTCTTCTCAAGCTAGTAATTTCGTAATCGGTTAAAGGAAAAACAAGTACATTTTTAAATGATTGAGATATTTTTTTTTTAATTTGAACGTATAGCTAACTGTACATTACTCGCATCCATGGTCGTCTTTCAAGACTTTATAAAAAATACATTTCTATGAGCATAAAGGATATTTTATAATTTTTTGTTATTTCTATTCATTTATTTAAAAATAAGGGCTAGTTGCCTTGGGGCGGTCAACCGTAAATTTCAAGCGCTCCTAAATAATTGTTTTCATCACACACCAGTAAAAATGATGTAGGCCTATTTACTATCTTTAAGTGTGTACTTCTGTTCTAGTAACGGACGATTGTGAGCAGACCGTAGTCCTATATAATGTTTCTGTTAACCTATACACATTGTCTCACGACCTCAGATAAAAGTGAGAATGTTTGTCTAAACCTCTAAACTAAGACCAAATGTGTTAACAGACAAGTGAAAAGTAGAAGACCTTTTTTTATTGGTGAAATGGCCACAGTTGAATAAAAAGCAAGGTGGGTGGGGGGGGGGGGAGTGGAGAGAGATTCGAACATTGTTGGTAGTAATGGGTGCTGGGCTTATGTGTGTCAAGGTGCGAGGATGGTAAAGGTGAAATGACTTATATACTTAACACCCTGAAAAGGGAAGAATGGCGAAGTCTAGAGATGGAAGAACATAGAGGGTGTGCATTTATAGGGCCTACGTCTTGATGCTTGCCTTTAACATGGTTCGATGTGAACGACTTAGTGAAAAAATGAATTAATTGTAGCGCTGTTTCCTTTTCTAAAGTCTTTACTAACAACTGTGTTCGGTGTTTTATAATATGTAATTTTTTTCTACTCAGGTCCATTGGACTATTCGCCTTTTGTAACCAGGTAGTTGTGGATTCGTCTCAGTTACACGTGTGGTGGAAATTTCAACTCACACCCTTGGCTTCGTTGGTCTGACGGTATCTCTTGAAGCCAGATGGCATCCTCTAGTGTAATATTTCAAATGTATATTTGCCACATTCCCTAATACGTGGCTTCGTAAACGTCTAAGGCTAACGATCAATGTCACTTTCTAACAAAACAGTAGCAAACGCTGTCTTCTTATGATGACAGCAGGGTGCATTTATTTAATACTAATGTTGCAAATGACAGCGAAATGTTCTGGGAAATAATAATTCAATGATGAAGGTAAAATATTAACAGAGGCAAGCGATTAATGAGTGTGCGAAACTACAGAACTAACTGGTATACAAACTGGTAAACTAAGTAACCTAGGTAAAACAATATTTATTAAAACTAGATCTGACTTACTATTTAAAGTGAATGTGTGTCTTCTTATGATATAAGCACAGGAACATAATTTCAACTTATATAGAACAGAGAAAAGAGGGAGTATAATCTATACCACTGGTTTGACACTTGTAACAAAATTTTGAGAAAAACAGCTTGGACTCATAGAGACTGAACTAAATGCATAACCCATAGTTATTTATGGACATAAAGGTTTACGGCTAAAGATTACCTATTAAAGTAAACTCCAACCTGTGGTAGAGGTGTGGACAAAGAAGAGTAGAACAACAAATCATGGAAAGGAAGTGGAGATGCATTGGACACACCCTCAGGAAAGATAACAACGACAGAGCTAGACAGGCCTTAGAACGGAACCCCAAGCGAAGATAGAAGAACTGGAAAGAGCTGGGAAGAATTGAAGCGACTTGCAAGAGACTGTGGAGAGGGGCGTGCTTTGACAGAAACAAGAAACACCAAGGACAGAGGATGATGATGATGATTTAGGTAGAGGTTGATGGTCTATAGTGACGGGTAGAAGAATTCAGGTATGATAGAGTAGTATTGGGAGGTAAATAGTCACTTGAGTGCTCTGTTTACCTTTGAGAGGAGGGGGAATTTGGAGTGCACTTACCGGGAGACGCTAATTCTGCTTGTCTTAACTGTATTACGTTCTCAGCCTTAATTTGGGCCAACCTAATTTGCATTTCTTTCTCTATCTCAAATTTCAACTTTTCCTATTCTGATTCAATTTGTAAAGTTTTATGTTCTGATTCAATGTATAACTTTGCTTCCTCCCTAAACTCAGCTACCTGATGTATAATATACTCTGTTACGTACTAGATTCATCTAGATTGAGTCAAGCCTTTCCCTTGTTTATTTGTTGTGTTTTTTTCTGTCTCTATACTCTATACAGATGTGTGCTATTCTCCCTACCGATATTTACCCTTCACCCAGTATATTAGTTTCTTCTCTGTGTTGTAGGCTGGTTGGATGGTCACGCTTGAGCGCACATCTAAGAAAGTTTATATTTTATTTTTATTTTATTAGTCGTAATAATTAGTTTAGCGATATGTAATTGCTTTTAAAATATCATTCATTGACTTTTTAACAGTTTTTACATTCACCAAGCGTTTAACTGTAGGTATAATGTTCTTATTTATTTGGTTTTAATAAGAATTATACGTCATCAAACATTAAAACATAATTTATGAAGCTTTGCCACTACTCTAGGCTTTTTTTTTCATTGAATACTGAAAACAAAAATATTAATTTCAATAATGCTTTGACGATGTTTTTTTGACACTAATTATTCATGTTTTTTTTAAGTTTTAGGATTTGTGCTTTTTTAAATTTCATTTTTAACCTATCGGTAAAATTGTAGAGTCGGTCATGCTGCTATGAAAACGCGAAGCGACGAAAAAAAAACGATTAGTCATTTAGCGTCACGTGACAAAAATAATGAGGACTATGGCCGTTTTACCAAAGTAAACAATGGACTATGCTAGTTTTATCAAATGATTTTTTGTATGCTATGTCTAATTTCTCGGTAACTTGATCGATTTAGGCCATGAGACTTGGTCACAATGTAGAGAGACATATGACGAATAATTGACAAAAATGTGACGATGCCCGTTCTTTAAGTGTAGTCTTTATAGATTACAGCCTTTACTTGGGATTGGTTAGTGGTTGGGGATGGAGGGTGGGTAAAAAAAAAAGGGCGGCTGTGACATTTTGATGGCCACGCAGTTCTAATGTATTTCTTGGAACCTCAAACTTGCGACATCTGCATCACCGACCTCCATGATCTACTTAACTTTCGTTTATTTTTGTATTATTTTTTTTAAAGGTTGGTAACATCGTTGTTGGAGCTTGTTGGCAGAAATCTTAAAGGAGAGTGAAAGAACGGAAGTGTCCCCAACCCTCCTGTCACAAGTTATGCTCTGATTAGGCGCAGGTTGTGTGTTCATCAGACTAGTGTGAGGTTCGTTGGAGTATGAAGAGTCGACAACGTTCAACCCTCTTTATATTTGTAGACATCTCAGCGAATGAGTGACGAGAATTCAGCTGCTTGACAACATTTATTGATAAGTTCCAATGTATATATAATAGGTTACATACAGCCAATACATACAAATAGAGGTAGATTGGAGTCGCTCGAGAACACTTTAGTCGGCTAACTAAAATGGCTCGGGATTCATACTATCAAGGAACTCCAAACTGTCCACTGTGTATATGATTCTGCTCAGACTCATGACTCTGACTGCTACTCTCACACTGACTGTCTAAACAGAAGCGTCCCCTGTCTATTTATCCCACCTAATTATCTGGCTCACAGCCTTGCAAGAAATATTCTGGGACAAAGGACCCTATCATGTTACCCTCGGCGACTAGCGGTCTGTACACGGCATCCAAGTTTAATATTAATAATTACAGAAATTACATAAGCTTAATATGGTGTTGTTAAATAAGCCTCTTATATTTATTAAATTAATTATACTAATACATTTGATTTACAATTACTTATATTTATGTTTAATTTAAAAAGATGGGCATACAAACTCTTATTCCTAATGGAAATGTTATTTTCAATTAAAGCAATTTTAGATCATCACAGTATAATGGCAGCTGTAGATGCCGAAAATGAGGGATCGGCCATAATATATAATACATTTTGCTTGTTTGTACAAGTGTTATGTTATTAATGTCGCTACAATGAAAAAAAAAAGTTTATAAATGCACCAAATTGTAAAATCCGATATTTCCCACTTGGTTAATCTTAACAAATTATAAACTGAAGAGTTTATATTTTTAAAACATATAATATAGATCAGTGCTTAAAATGCAAAAACATTTTTATAAATATAATTTTGGTAAAAGCCGAACTTCTTATATGTGCTACATTTCAAGAAGAAGAGTCGTCAAAAATATACTTTGTGGCCAGCCTAAAATTTGAGCCAAAATTAAATTATTTTTAATGCCAAACTTTTTTTTGTTTTTGTATTAACATTTTTATTATCGATTGCAATTATACTACAAGGCTATGTGCAAGACTGGTTATTATTGTCGTATCACTGTGCTTTTTAGCCTTCTCATTTGTATGTTTTGTTTTCTTATCAAAGTAGAGTTTATCTTTGATTTTCTTTTGTTATTTTTTTATAAGATATTGTAATTTTCAACTTTATTATAAAATCCTTAAATTTTTACATATCTTAACCGTCTTTTCAATATACTATTTTCTATTAACGAGCCAAACTAAATAATAAATCCGTTTTTCTAATTACGAAGCGCTACTCTATCTATAAATCTACTTTATATATCTATTTATTTATCTAACTTTATACTATATCTATTTATATACTCTATTTATCTATCTAATCCCACTTATCCCTTATTATTATATAATATGGTTTCGCAAACTGCTCTTTTTTTTTTTAGATTGTTCCCGCCAGATAGCACACAGCTATGAGATGTCAAAGATGTTTCAGGAATCGTAAAGTTTAAAAAGTAAAGTACCCTTCGGACCAAACTGATCATAGGGCTGGTGAAGCAGCGTTCACCAGTTTCTGTGGCCTCGGCATACTAGCACAATGCCCAGCTGCCTTTTATTTTCCCCAACTAAGGTCAGGTACCCATCAGAGCTTAATAGACTCAAAGACACGTTCAATTCCTGGGAATCAAATCCTAGCCTCAACCAGGATTCGAACCCAGGACCTTCGGATCGCCAGTCGAACGCGCTGCCGCTCGTCTACCGTGGCCCATATCGTAAAGTTTAGTGCTCAGAAAATTACCGAAAAATAAATCACTACAAGTAGAAGAAAAAACAAAAACCCACACAAAACAACGAGATTAAAACCGTTGACGTTACGTGGACGAGTTCTTAGCGACTGTCCGTCGGTGTGTAGTTTAGTAACGTCTGATGGCTGGGTCATTGAAATATTGCGCTTCTTTGGATCGGGTTAATTGAACTACAACAAAGTTGGGGAGGGAGGGGGAACTAAAAAAATATTTTTTAAAACGTGTACCGCCAGTAGAGTTTGTCAGTCCATGAGCTTATTTTTATGTACATTATATATCAATATATGGCCGAAAGGTTAAAAGTTTTAAAAAAGTGTGGACTTTTTCGGACCCGAATGGTTAACTTGCGAACAAGGTTCAGATAAAAGGGCCATGTCGCAGTGCGTGGGTAAACATTTTCCTGTATTATTATAGCCTACGTACAATAAAAGGTAAAATAAACTCATTCGTTGTCTACTTCTTTCTGTTCACACATGTAGGTTCTAGTTCCATATAGCAGTGTTTACATTCTAGACGTAACGTATTAAACATATCTTCAAATAGGCTTAATGAATTCAATCTACACAAAAATACCATAACGCCAATGTGTTTAAAAACAACTGAAGAGTTGTTTTTTTTCCTTATTAAATTTCATTTAATTTCATTTTCAAATTGGAGTTGACTTATAATTTCGATTGTCAATAGTATTTAAATTAGTTGTGTGTGTTTGTGGCATGTAGGTTTTGATTTGATTTTCAAAAACGATTGGGTAAAAGAAGAGGTATTTATATCGAAACTGGTCATTTAAATCTGTTTTAACGCGTCAATTCTACAATACGATAACGCGACAATTATACTACTCAATGACGCGACAATTCGGCTATTCAATAAAGTGACAATTCTACTGCTTAATAACGAGACGATTGTGATATTTTATAACAAGACTATTCTGCTTTTAATTAAAGCGACAATTCTATTTAATAACGATCGATTATACAACATAATAACGAGTTAATTATGCTATTTTATAACAAGACAATGTCGCTACAATTCTGTTATTTAATAACGATCAATTGTAATACATAATAACTTATATCTTATAAGCTCCAAATACTTCTAGTTTACAGAAGATTACTGTGTCTAACGCTTGTCCTTAAGGAACGCAAACGCATTTCAATCTTTCCAAGTTTAATATTACACGATATATTTTTATTGTATTTAGGCCCACAGGCTATAACTTAATTCTTCACTGTATCAATTTATATGTATTGCACGAAAAAAATGTATTTATGTAATTTCTGCTTGGGTTTATTGTTCATTCAATTTATTTCTTGAAAATGTCTATTGTTTAGAAGTTGTCTCATAAACTGGACGTAACCAGGAGCTTGGATGGACAATGGCGCCAAGGCGGATGCGAGCCACTTTCTGTGGAATAACCTTAGTCTGTGTTCTACTTCTAACAGTGTAAGTATATGCACCCTTGTCTTTGTGATACTTCTAACAGTGTAAGTATATGCACCCTTGTCTTTATGATACTTCTAACAGTGTAAGTATATGTACCCTTGTCTTTGTGATACTACAGACGGTGTAATTATATACACCCTTTACTATGTGCTACTTCTAACAGTGTAAGTTTAGTATTTACATTTAAGAAGAATAGTGTCGAATCGGTCAGCTGAGTGGTCTCTAAACATCTAGCCGCATTCTTTTACATTTCATCTTCAAGACGTTTGTGTATCCATCTTGCTATCATTTGTTGTGTGAACGTGTAGAGTTTATTTTAATCGGTGTGAATTTCTTGTATAAAAAGCTAGCCTCCCCAACTTACCCTTATATTTACAGCTGTACCCCATCCCCAGCGTGACATATTACTTTAAGACTCCCTCCATCCAGAGTTCGGATAGGACTGTGAATTACATACAAATTGTTAGGAAGTAAAAGGACCATAACATAAGCAATCATACCACTAAATAACAAGCCACTTGTGTGACTTCAAAATCCACCCATTGTGTGAAATCGGCTGCAAACTACGAGCACCTTCAGTGGCGTAGCCTGGTTTTGACGCTAGGGTGAGCGAACTTTTTGGAAAAAGGCCCCACTTTTAGAAATTTTTCCAGATTTATAGAAAAACTAAGAATTCGTACGTATCAAGTGTTATAAAAAAAAAACTGTGCCTCGGGATACACACACTGTAGGCCTATAATAGTGCAGTATTTATTTAACAATCCACGATTTTTACTAGACCTAGTTACTATTAGTGATGGGAATTTATGCAAAATTAATTGCATCTACTGCTCATTTTCGGGATGAACATCTAGACATCTAGTGTAGAAAAGTATTTTTAGAATCAATGCGACTGCATTCGTCTTCTTTTTCATTTTTAAAGAGATTAAAAAAGACAACAACCTTTTTTTAGCATGCGAGCGAGCGTACTCTTTCGGGGTTCGGGGAACAAACTCTGCAGTGGCCACGCTCCACCGTAAAAGTTAGGCACACACGGTTGACCGTTCCTGTCCACTATAAGTTCCTGCTTATGACCTGGTATCCACTAGAGCAGGGGTTGGCAACCTAACGCACACGAGAGATCTCCAAGAGGTATTTTATTATTGATGAAAACAAAAACAACTATATCTTCCAGTAATATTTATATTGAGTGAAATCAATTTCACAACATTTAACTATATCTACTTCCCTTTACAAAGGCATATATTAAGATAGATTGTTGAGCTTTTTCAGAAGCACATCGAAGCACTCAAAGCGGAGTTTCAAGACTTTCAAATTGATTTTTTCATACCTAATCAAGCATACTGGCTTAATCTTACCACGATCTTCTTAGATGTAGATACTTTTTTTTATATCAATTGTTGGGATATTGGCGATTTTAAAACGTAGCCAGTTGAATTTTAAACCTTTTTGAAATGGGAATCGAAATGTGCCAAACTGTTTAAAAGATAAACTCCTTACACTTAAGGTTGAATGGATAAATAATTAATGCAGAAAAAGATTATGTACAACTGTTTAACGTAAATTAATTTTATACCTCTAATAAATAAATCTTGTAATGAATACCACAACGCTAGTTTATGTAAAGAAATTATAATTAGTCAGTAATATGTGTTATATAACAAAACATAACTTGTTTGGCATCAATATTTAATCAAATTTAGAATCTTTATTTTAATTAAAGGGAGACAATTAGCTACATTTTTTCCGATAATTTCTTGGAACATGCATTGTAATGTGAAGTTTAGACAAATAAATTATTATAAAAACATTAATTATAATAAAAAGTAAGTCAAATTTAAATAAAGCAGTCACAAATAAGAAGCTGCATATCTACATATCAATTCAGATTTGTTCAGACAGGCTTCAACAATATGGGAAATGTGAATATAAAGTGAATACCAATTAAACCATAGGCTATACATAATATATAGCTTGGTCATGTTTCCAGGATGGAGGATGGGCGAATCCCAAAAGACCTGCTATATGCTGAGCTCGCTGAAGGCAAGTGAGCTACTGGCCGCCCCCAACTCAGGTTCAAGGACGTCTGCAAACGTGACCTAAAGGCTATAGATATAGAGGTCGGAAACTGGGAGAACCTTGCTCAGCACAGAAGTATACACCGGTATAAATGCGGCAGAGGGCAAACTTCGCCTTATGGCGGCGGCTAAACGAGCAGCGAAGAAAAGTAGGCTGCCCCTAACAATCTCCAACGGTCCATCTTTCAAGTGCCAGAGATGCGACAGAGCCTGTCTCTCAAGGATAGGTCTCCACAGACACAGTCAATTTTGCAGGGCTGGCCAAATCTCAGGAGCGCAAATCTAATCGTCTTTCGAGACTATGGAGCCAATGACTGACTGACTTGTCGCATAAGAAAACACGTATAATAGAGCAGGTTGACTTTTAGGCTGTTGGCACGCTGAATGATTTAGAAATCCTAGCTTAGCACACCATAAGCAAAATGTTGCCTACCCCTGCACTAGAGTGATACCTTCACTTCGTATCAAATTAAATTAAACTAAAATTAACTAGGTCTAGATCTAACAAGGTTTATTAATCATATTGTAACAAATTTAATTGATGAAATGAAATTTAAATAATATTAGAAAAAGTATAAATTGTGCTTCATGGCTTGTTAAAATTATTAAATTATTTTTCATGAAAAGGCCCTTTGTTTAGAAAATGGTCGTAGGGGGAGCAGACGCTCCCCCTGCTCCCCCCCCCCCCCTGGCTACGCTACTGAACACCTTATGACAGATTATATTAAATTGCATTAACAAAATACAACTTATATAAATAATGATAAGTAGTCTCAAATCTAAGACAATGGAAAAAAGTAGAAAAACGATAACTGTACAACTAAATCTAAGAAAATCGATAAAATAATCATTATTAAATAATTTTGAATATAAGACAATATTAGGACTTTTTTTTCAGACTATAAAATAAACATTAAACCTTACATTTTCTAATTTAATGCGAACTTAATAAAAAAAAAAGTTTAACTATATACTTCTAATATTATCAGAATATACTGTCATACAAAAAAATAGATCTTCTAATAGTTTGACGGTGTGTCTCCAACCTTCATTTCCAGACTTAAACATAAAAAACGTTTTTCTCCTACCTTTATTCTGAGACCTAAAAATAATAAACATAGATATCTAACTATTATTCCAAGTCCTAAAATATTAAACATGTGCATCATACCTTTATTCTAAGACCTAAAAATAATAAACATAGATATCTAACTATTATTCCAAGTCCTAAAATATTCAACTTATGCATCATACCTTTATTCTGAAACCTAAAAATAATAAACATAGATATCTAACTATTATTCCAAGTCCTAAAATATTAAACATATGCATCATACCTTTATTCTAAGACCTAAAAATAATAAACATAGATATCCAACTATTATTCCAAGTCCTAAAATATTAAACATATGCATCATACCTTTATTCTAAGACCTAAAAATAATAAACATAGATATCCAACTATTATTCCAAGTCCTAAAATATTAAACATATGCATCATACCTTTATTCTCAGACCTAAAAATAATAAACATAGATATCTAACTATTATTCCAAGTCCTAAAATATTAAACATATGCATCATACCTTTATTCTAAGACCTAAAAATAATAAACATAGATATCCAACTATTATTCCAAGTCCTAAAATATTAAACATATGCATCATACCTTTATTCTAAGACCTAAAAATAATAAACATAGATATCTAACTATTATTCCAAGTCCTAAAATATTAAACATATGCATCATACCTTTATTCTAAGACCTAAAAATAATAAACATAGATATCTAACTATTATTCCAAGTCCTAAAATATTAAACATATGTGTCACGATGTGGCAATTGAGAGGGGGGTAATAATGGCTGGTTTTCTTAGAGGTATGAGGTGCCGATGCTGTGGTTGACCTGGAATATTTATTTGTTCTCTACTGGCTCGCTTAGATGTTGTTAAACACACACAAACAGACAGTTCTAAGTTAGGCAAGCAAGTTTCTGGTTACGTTTCAGGTGTTTATTTATGATTCAAATTCAATATCCAATGATGAAATACACATACTAACATGCAGGGGAGATACAATGCTTGAGATATATGCACAGGAACGTCTAACACTCAATATACTGTGTTGTTGCGGAATCCAAGTTTAGGCTACGCAACTATAATGAGGAAATTACGATTACTGGCTAAGTATCTGCAAGTCCAAGTAACAATTTGGGAGCTAGACCAAAACGATGTATCTAGCTCGGGAGCTGGGAGAGATCTGCTTTAGTTTAGTTGGGCGGGCTTTTTCGTGGACACTAGTCACCCGACCCAAGGTTAATTTGGTTGGCTTACATTTAATTACATCCTATTCTCATTGGCTAGATTGAATATACATTTGCATAAGAAAAGCTTATTGGAGCCAAAAATGGATTGGGGGTCGGGGTTGCGAGGGCGGAAAAGGGGGGGGGGGAGAGGTCTAGATGAAAGACAATTTATACAGACGTCATGCTGAGTGGGGGAATTTATCTCCCTTTGGTAGAATTTTAAGTAGTTAACTCAAGTGGCTGGGGGGGGGGGGGTTCGGACGAGAATTAGTATATGTGTGCGAACTGGGTTCTTTGGTCAACGCTCAGGGCACGACCGTCTCAAAGCAATTGCATAACATGCCGCTAAGCTGAGGGGATATAAAAAGGGGGTGGGGGTGGCGGGGACGCGAAGAGGGGGGTTGAGTGAGGGATCGAGTAATGACTGTTTACACATGCGTTAAAATAGCACAAGATATAAATACATTAAGACATGATATGAATACATTAATATAGCATAGGATAAAATATATACATTCTAACTAACACATTCGTACCCATTCAACCAAGATGTAGTACCAAGTTGAATCGTATTAGTCAGTAGACTCTGAATTTGGGCGTAGTACAAGAGTATAGTGAAGGGTAGAGAAACAGGTGAGAAAGAGTGATGGGGAGATGTAATTGCGTAAGGGAGGGAGAAGATAGTGACGTCAGACTAACCTTCTCTCTATTCTAGCTAACTTAAGCTAATCTAAGGTTCTAGTTATACACTGCTATCT
Organism: Anisus vortex; assembly: GCA_949126835.1. Classification (NCBI taxonomy): domain Eukaryota; kingdom Metazoa; phylum Mollusca; class Gastropoda; family Planorbidae; genus Anisus; species Anisus vortex. Next base: position 17,750,775 of record OX421505.1, read on the forward strand.
ATCTAAGTGCTAATAGTCACTATTAAATCCAGAATTGTGACAATATGCACCATACCTTTATTCTAAGACCTAAAAATAATAAACATAGATATCTAACTATTATTCCAAGTCCTAAAATATTAAACATATGCATCATACCTTTATTCTAAGACCTAAAAATAATAAACATAGATATCTAACTATTATTCCAAGTCCTAAAATATTAAACATATGCAACATAGCTTTATTCTAAGACCTAAAAATAATAAACATAGATATCTAACTATTATTCCAAGTCCTAAAATATTAAACATATGCACCATACCTTTATTCTAAGACCTAAAAATAATAAACATAGATATCTAACTATTATTCCAAGTCCTAAAATATTAAACATATGCATCATACCTTTATTCTGAGACCTAAAAATAATAAACATAGATATCTAACTATTATTCCAAGTCCTAAAATATTAAACATATGCACCATACCTTTATTCTAAGACCTAAAAATAATAAATATAGATATCCAACTATTATTCCAAGTCCTAAAATATTAAACATATGCATCATACCTTTATTCTGAGACCTAAAAATAATAAACATAGATATCTAACTATTATTCCAAGTCCTAAAATATTAAACATATGCATCATACCTTTATTCTAAGACCTAAAATAATATATAAAGGGCTCGGGTTCATGATAGCGACTGTCAAAACAGCGACTGTCAGTTAAGCGACTTCACAATAGCGATTGTTTCAAAACAGCGACTGTCAGTTAAGCGACTTCACAATAGCGATTGTTTCAAAGCAGCGACTGTCAGTTAAGCGACTTCACAATAGCGATTGTTTCAAAACAGCGACTGTCAGTTAAGCGACTTCGCATTAGCGAATGTTTCAAAGCAGCGACTGTCAGTTAAGCGACTTCACAATAGCGATTGTTTCAAAGCAGCGACTGTCAGTTATGCGACTTCGCAATAGCGATTGTTTCAAAGCAGCGACTGTCAGTTAAGCGACTTCGCAATAGCGATTGTTTCAAAGCAGCGACTGTCAGTTAAGCGACTTCGCAATAGCGATTGTTTCAAAACAGCGACTGTCAGTTAAGCGACTTCGCAATAGCGATTGTTTCAAAGCAGCGACTGTCAGTTAAGCGACTTCACAATAGCGATTGTTTCAAAGCAGCGACTGTCAGTTAAGCGACTTCGCAATAGCGATTGTTTCAAAGCAGCGACTGTCAGTTAAGCGACTTCGCAATAGCGATTGTTTCAAAACAGCGACTGTCAGTTAAGCGACTTCGCAATAGCGATTGTTTCAAAGCAGCGACTGTCAGTTAAGCGACTTCACAATAGCGATTGTTTTAAAGCAGCGACTGTCAGTTAAGCGACTTCGCAATAGCGATTGTTTCAAAGCAGCGACTGTCAGTTAAGCGACTTTACAATAGCGATTGTTTCAAAGCAGCGACTGTCAGTTAAGCGACTTCACAATAGCGATTGTTTCAAAGCAGCGACTGTCAGTTAAGCGACTTCACAATAGCGATTGTTTCAAAGCAGCGACTGTCAGTTAAGCGACTTCACAATAGCGATTGTTTTAAAACAGCGACTGCTCATTAAATAAATTTTAACCCAAAAGGAAGAGGGCTAATTAAAAATTATAATCCCGCCCACTAATTGCGCGCAGGCGGCGGATCACTGTGTAGGAACAAACTAAGGTGACAGTTTTTTTAGTGCTTACTATTTAGTCTGGCATAACAATATTATCACACTATATTATATGAGAAAATATATTTCGGATTTTCCGGACATTTCGAAAATAGTCGCGATTTATGAGGTCTCACAATAATGTATTTCTATAATCTCACAAAATATTTTGTTTATTCCATTAAATCGATAATAAAATTATTTTTTCCTAGTTTTGGTTTGTTAACAGAACGAAAAGGATGGGTCTTAAAAGTGAAAATGCCAAGCTGATCAATGTTACACGGCACGAGAGAGTCCATAATGCGTGCCAATAAAATGCCTTAACAAAGGGAAAAGAGGCTTCGACGAAACAGAATTAGAGTGGAACAACAGAGGCGAGTTAAATACTTTAATATTAAATGTCAAATGTCAAATGTATGAAGGACACTTATTCATTTGTGTAAATTTGGATGTTTACATTTAATGCTTTACTAAACATAGGCCTACTGACAATTTATTAAATTCAGTTTAAATATGCATTTTTAAAAATATCTTTTTTTCTTTCATTTTGTGTATATTTGTATTAAGGATTCCCTATTTTTTTCTCATGTGTTATAATAATACTACCCAACAATCATTATAATATTTTACATTTTATACTGATGAGGAGTTTTCAAAATTAAATTGTTTTTTGGTATTGCTAGATGTTTTGTATAATCTAATTCTTTTATTTTATTTTAAATTCTATAGACATAAATTATAATTGATTTTTCGTTCATACAATTTTTAATAAAAAAATGCATTTTTGAAGAGTTTTTACTTTGTTAAAAATTCTGTTTTGTAATGAAATATCTTTTCAGGCCTCTCTAAACCAGGGCAAAGTGCACAAAGATTGAAAATAAGCCAATGTAACCCTCATTTTCCAAAAAAGGAGACAAATCTGGCCCCGGAAATTACAGGCCTGTTTCCCTAACAACCGTAACATGTAAAATACTTGAGCATATAGTATATAGTAGTATAGTAAATCATATTATAGTCAAACTTAATGCACTTTGCCCACACCAACATGGCTTTAGAAAAAAATAGATCATGTGAAACTCAATTAATTGGCTTAATAGATGACTTTTCAAAGGGATAACATAATAACAACCAAATTGATGCTATATTGATAACTACCTGATATTGAACATCACACAAACGAAAGAAATGATTGTAGACTTCCGGAAGGAGAAACGCAAGCTGACTGATTTGCACATAAACAACCAAATAATAGATCAAGTCTCGCAATATAAATATCTTGGCGTCACAATTACTGACAAACTGACTTGGTCTGACCACTGCCAAATCCTTTGTAAGAAAATGCACCAACGACTTTTCTGTCTTAATAAACTAAAAATATTTCACATAGAGAAAACCATTATGAATCTATATTACTCGGCGACTGTTGGTAGCATCATAACCTTTGCAATCACCTGCTGGTATGGTAATACCACCACATTGAACAAACATCGGATAGACCGCCTAATAAACAAAGCCTCTCGTACTACACAGACAGAATTACCATCTCTTGCGGATATTTTCAGTTCAAGGTGCCTGTCTATGATTGATAAAATCCTCCAAGATCATGCACACCCGCTTCATGATAGCTACATAATATCTAGTCGAAGTGGTCGGCTTCTTTCCATTAGGGCAAGAACAGAGAGATTTAAGAACTCTTTTGTTCCACTGTCAGTAAGACTCTTTCAAAAGAATCACCTTTCAGCCTGGAAATACGATGGCTCAATAGCTGACTCCTAAATAATAGGCCTACTTTTTTCTTGTATGATAAATGGTATGATAGTGTGCGTGAATGTCTATTGTGTTTGAGTACAAATGGTTCTTTAATATTGTTTTAGGTATGCTGAAAAACGGAATTTATGTAATCAAGTCAATTTTCCATTCATTTGGATCAATAAAGCAATCTTATCTTATCTTATCTTATCTTATATTAGAAGATTTTTCATAAGTGTTCGATAAAGTTCATCATATTCTTGTCTACTAAAAAGACTTAAATATTTTATTATCTCTGGTCCCTTACATCAGTTGAGTCAGGACTTTTTTATAGACAGAGAACAAACAGTGATAATAAATGGCTCTAAGTTATAACCAATAATTGTAAAACTCAATAGTTCCACAAGGAACTGTCCTAGGACCCTACTATTTCTAATTTATATAAAGGATCTACCAAATTGCATCAATACAGAAACAAAAGTAAGATTATTTGCCAATTAAAATTAGAACGAATTCAAAAAGAGCTGCAAGGTTCATAACTAGTGAATATTCCCAATTAATAAGAGTAACAAGAGTAAAATTATTTGGCGATTAAAAAATAAGTACCCTTTTTTATCCCGCATTCGGGCATGGAATAGGTTGCCTGAATAAACCAGGAAAACCAGTAACTTAACATCATTTAAAACATTTATAGAAATGCAAGACTAGACTTGGACTACAGCTGAGCGTAGGACGCAATAATCTTCTTTAGAGAAGGAGCGTCTGTAATGTTTAAGATAAGATAAATATTAGTCCATGCCATATAGATCTAGCAATGAACTGATTCCAATAAATCTATAACAGTCACAGTCAAAATGGCAGTCATTTATCCTATATGCGCTGAACCTTTTAATAAAAAACAAGAAAACCATAAAAACGAAGTTTTCATTATACTCCCTTTATTTGCAAACTAAGTTTACCATCATGTAATTAAATAATTGATTGACTACTGCAAATGAAACGTACAGAAAAATATCTGTGTCGCAAATCTCAAAAATATCTCTTTACTCCGTATGAATTGTTCTAAAAATAATCTTAGCGCATAATTTTTTTTTCTAGCTTTGCGCCGAAAAACTATAAAAAGTTGCACAGGCATTTTTAACGCGAAATCACAATTTTTCTTATACTTTCCTTTTAAGAAATGAATATTGTCATAAGTGTAGTATTATTAAATTGTTTTAACTGAAAATTTGATAGGATGTATTGTTAGTCGGGGCAAGTCTGCTGTCCAAATTTCAGCTCAATTGGACCACGGGAAGTGGTCGAAAAGTCGACGCCAATTCTTGCTCCCACGACAATCCCAGGACGCTCCCTCGACGCATGTTTGCAATCAGACAGACATAAATTACAACTTAAAATAAAGGAAGTAAAAAGGAGACAAGCTGTGTTGCGCGTTTATTGATTTCAAAAGAGTTTTCCCATCTATACAAAGAAGATTTCTATGGGCAAAAATGCTAGACAGATGGAATTATTTTTTTTTTTATGTATACAGGCGTTATATAGAGATATAAAATCGTTAGTAAAACTTAATAGAATGCCGTCACCGTTATTTAACTGCGATGCAGGCCTAAGAGAGGGAGCACATCTGAGTCCCCTATTTTTTTTTTCTTTATAAATGACTTAGATTCTTATTTAGAACAAAAAGGCTCAAGTAGTTTAACTATTAGCTACGATAGTAACGTAGAGATACTAAACATATTCGCACTATCATATGCCGATGACACTACAATCTTGGCTAAAACCGACAAATAAATTACAGAATAACTTAAACATTTACAGTAACGACTGCACGGAAAACTACTAAAATATAAATGAAGATAAGACCAAAATAATGATATTTGGTAGAAAGGGAAATGTAGAAAATTACACATTTTAACTAAATAATAATAATATAGAAATATTATCTAAATTTAAATACTCGGGAATAATCTTCTCAGCTACCAGATCCTTCTCATAACACAGAAAATATTGCAAAATAAAAGGTACAAATGCTGTGTACAACCTACCCTGAAAATGCCATACACTAAGCTTGCCTATAGATAGTCAAATTGATCTTTTTGACCAAACAGTACTACCTATACTTACCCACGGTTGCGAACTATGGGGTATGGAAAATTGCGACACATTAGAAAATATTAGACTAAGATATTTTAAGATGATTTTAAAACTGAACACAAAAACACCAAATTATGTAGTCTTAGCCGAAACAGACAAACTTTATATAAGATCATTTATTAAAAAAAAGAATGTTACACTTCTGGATCAAAATAGCGACCGCTAAACAAAGCAGAATTTCTAAAATAATTTTTAACATTTTACTTAAAGAGCACTTGGTTGAAAAATGCAAATGGTCTGCCAATATAAAGTTACAACTAGAACAATTAGGACTAGGATAATATATGTCGCTAGAACAAGATATAATAGATACTAAACTTTCAAAATTAATATTTGACTTACGTATAAATGATCAAAGTAAACAATTAATCTCTCAAATATAAATCTGACTGGGAAAATATCCCACCCTTTTTAAATAAATTATCTCTTAAAGAAGCTATCTATGTACGCCTACTAAAAATACGAACAAGTAATAACAATTTCCCTGTTGAACTGGGTCGCCACTCCAGAATAGATTGTAATTTAAGATTATGTCCCATTGGCCTAAAATATATAGGGGATGGATTTCTCTATTTACTCTAATGTGAGCACTTCAATGCCCAACGAAAAATGTATCTAAAAAATATTACTATAACAGATCTAATGTAGAAAAAATGTCGGAACTGCTCAAATCTAATTCTCTGAAAGAACTTACAAAACTAAGCATATTTTCTAAATTATTATTATCTGCTTTTAAAAATGCAAAAAGGTTAGAGACGTTTAAGTATATTAACATATTTGTTTGTCACTATGATAATGCGATAGACATGGCAGTTATGTAATATACAAAGCGCCAAGAAAAATTTTGATTGATTTCTTAAATGTTCGTTGTCAGTTGTTAAGCAGTTCTAATGAAAGTGATGTAAAAGTATGTCTGTGTTAGCTAATAAATAAAGAGTTTTTTTGTTTGTGTTTTTTTCTCCCCTTTATAAATTGTATTATAAATTTAATTATCCCTCATGAATTTTCTTTTAGGATATCTTTAATCAATTAATGTATTATTATTTTCATTTTTGTTTGTAATATTTGTATTACTAGTATTGTTCAATGCTATAATTTTGTTATATTTTGACTATGTCTTTATTGTAACCATGTACTATTTGGCAAAATAAATATTGTTCATTGACACCGCCGATGCGTACTCTAGGTTGGGACGAGCTAAACGTTTATAACAATGGGTCTGGATCCTGGTTGTACATCCCTTGAGGATCCTATGGACGAAAGCACATTCTCTATTTGCTTTGGCAGCAATAGATTTGGACATTTGTGCCCCAGTGGAGGTTTTCTGTGATATTAACTCCAAGGTACTTGGCATCTGATATCCTCTCAAGAGTGTGACCATGCAAGGTATTGCTGGTGGGTATTGTAGTTCTCTTTCTTAAAATAGAGAGGATGTTGCACTTATCAGCGTTGAACGCCATTGGCCATTTCGATTACCAGGTCTCCAACTTATTGAGGTCACGCTACAGGTATAAACAATGATTAGAGCACTTGATGTAAAAAAAAAAAAAAGGATGATATCATCTGCAAAAAGACAAACCCTGGCGTGGATCCCGTCTCCAAGATCGTTGATGTAGATCAAGAACAGTGTTGGCCCCAGCACCGAACCATAAGGAACTCTAGACATGACCGGACCAAAGCAGGTTGAACTCAAAAGTAGAATTTTTTTAACTTGTTCTGTAATTTTGATTGTTTTCTTGTTGTCTCTAAGCTCAAATTATAATAATCTTTATTATAACCTTCAGATTGATCTAGAACTTATAATTGTTTTAAACTATAAAATAACATGAAAGAAAAAAAGATTGTAAGTAACTATATACCGGATAATAGAAATATATGCCATTATGGCATTGTAGTTTAAAATAAAAATGCTTTAAAATAACTAGCAGTAGCTTTCAGTATGTAAAGCTTTATTTTATGGTAAATTAAAGTGCCGGTCAACATTCATGAATAGATCTAAGATTAACTGTAGTAGATACTACTACTAGTATATAGTAGATACTACAGCGCTGATACAACACACATATGCCTTAAGGCGCCTGAGGCGAGTGTATACACACTACGCCTTGCAAGCTTAACCCTACAGCGCGTGATGATCAAAAGTAGCACTGGCCTGTATATAATGGGCTTTAAACTGTTCACAAAAATCATTTTTGGAATTTCTTGTTTTTATTGCAATTGATAGACATTTTAGTTCTCATCGGGAGAAGAATGTCAGACTAATAATTTAACTAATAACTAAAGAATGTCAGACTAATAATTTAACTAATAACTAAAGAATGTCAGACTAATAATTTAACTAATAACTAAAGAATGTCAGACTAATAATTTAACTAATAACTAAAGAATGTCAGACTAATAATTTAACTAATAACTAAAGAATGTCAGACTAATAATTTAACTAATAACTAAAGAATGTCAGACTAATAATTTAACTAATAACTAAAGAATGTCAGACTAATAATTTAACTAATAACTAAAGAATGTCAGACTAATAATTTAACTAATAAATAAAGAATGTCAGACTAATAATTTAACTAATAACTAAAGAATGTCAGACTAATAATTGAACTAATAACTTATGAATGTCAGACTAATGATTTAACTAATAACTAAAGAATGTCAGACTGATAAATTAACTAATAACTAAAGAATGTCAGACTAATAATTTAACTAATAACTAAAGAATGTCAGACTAATAATTTAACTAATAACTAAAGAATGTCAGACTAATAATTTAACTAATAACTAAAGAATGTCAGACTAATAATTTAACTAATAACTAAAGAATGTCAGACTAATAATTTAACTAATAACTAAAGAATGTCAGACTAATAATTTAACTAATAACTAAAGAATGTCAGACTAATAATTGAACTAATAACTAAAGAATGTCATACTAATAATTGAACTAATAACTAAAGAATGTCAGACTAATAAATTAACTAATAACTAAAGAATGTCAGACTAATAATTTAACTAATAACCAAAGAATGTCAGACTAATAATTTAACTAATAACTAAAGAATGTCAGACAAATAATTTAACTAATAACTAAAGAATGTCAGACTAATAATTTAACTAATAACTAAAGAATGTCAGACTAATAATTTAACTAATAACTAAAGAATGTCAGACTAATAAATTAACGATTGGTAAGAAATAAAAACAAGAACCTGCTTTACAAATGAAGCGCTACTAGATTCTAAGATCTAGTGCCAACGCAAAGGCTGACATTTTTATTGTTCTCTGATATCTTCTAGGTGAATTTAATTTAGATCACATTTATTTTACATTTATTACGTATTAAATACATGTAAGATATTACTATTGAATTGTTTGGCTCCTGCATTTTGTTATGCAGAACGAGTCATATTAATTTCCAATTTTCTTTTCATTATAAATACAGATGTGTCCAGGATATGTGTTTCATTGTAAAACAAAAAGATCAGATTCCTTTCCATACGATAGCCACAGTCCATACTTGAAGTTGGCTCAGATGTAAAACAATATTCTTAATAAATAGTAAAGGAATTTCTTGACAAAGAAACATTTGATGTTCATTTTAGCTACACTGCTCCATTATTTGCTAACTGAGAATATTTTAAAGATAACCACTATTTGCATGTAAGATTTGTATAGGTCAAAATAAGGAGTCTACATAGTTATTGAATCTATTTAGTATATCAATATTTACATTTTTAAATACATAAATGGAATGGTTAAGACGTTATGTGAATTCTTAAAGCTTTTATTTAACCTAAGAAGGAAAATTCGAATTCCACCCTATTTCGGGGTAACGTTGGGCCATTAAGTGTGAACTCCAAAAAATTGAAAATATGACATCTGATAATATGAATTTACATTTTTAGGATTTAATTATTAAAGGACAATAAATATAGAATTATTATTTAAAATAGGTTGATATGCTATACGAATTTTAATCAATTTAATAACATAGGGATTTCAGTAATAGTTTTTTGACCCTCTCTTTTTCAGAATAAAAATGCCACGCACTTACAAACCTTAACCAGCGGCACGAAAATTTGGCTCCTGTTACGAAGACATACTAACGATGATTAAAAGTAGTCAGGGCTGACTTTGACAAACAAGATAATATGTCTTTTTATAGTTTAAAAACAACCGGTCTGGTTATGGCTGATTGGATTTCTTTCTTTAACGCAACAAGGACAATATCAAAAAGACAATGTGGCCAAACTTTGAAAAAAAATCTGCTGTTTAGAAAAGTTTTTAGTTACGTTTTCCAAATTTATTTTACACCATTCAAAACATGCCCCGTGAAAATGACAAACAATAGCACACATACATCTACAAAACACACAGTCTAAAAAAAAAGAATAGAAAAAAAATTAATGTTTCATTTTTAGATTGTCATCTATGATATAATTTAATGTTGCATTGCTTGTTTATAAAAATATTTTTTTGGACCGAAGTAACCCCTTGTCGAGGTAACTTTGGCCACCCTACAAAATATTAAAAAAAAACATTTAATATCCAACCAGTGGCGTAGCCAGGTTTTGACGCTAGAGGAGCATAATTTTTGGAAAAGGGCCCCACTTTTAGCAATTTTTCCATATTAATACAATAACTAAGATTTTGTACGTGTCAAGTGTTATAAGAAAACCCCTGAGCCTCAGGATACACACTGTATAATAGTGCAGTTTTTATTCAACCATTCACGATTCTTTTTTGAGCAGTTTATAGTGATAAAAATTTCTGCAAAATTTGTTGCATCTACTGCACTTTCTACTGTGGAATCTACACGAATGCTCTATACCAGGGGTCGGCAACCTAAGGCACGCGTGCCAGACTTGGCATGCAGAAAGATTTTCAGTGGCACGCGAAATACCTCCAAGAATATTGTTTAATGCAAGTGAATTCAACGTATATCAGCATAATTAGTGGGTGCTGCATGGCGAACTACATAGGAATCACGCTGGACGTCGGCTGTTTAAGTTCATGAATCTTTGTATGCAAAGCTCCCATCATTAGACTTGCAATCTGTGATTGAATCTAACGTTAAGATAATCAATTGTATAGTTTCTCGAGTCTCTTCTAGAAGAAAGTGATACAGAGTATAGGTAAAGTCTTGTATAGATTATTTTCTTGTCTGGAAGCAATTAAGATGTATCTTAATGGAAACAAAAATCCGTTATTGAATGAGGAGAACTGACTGTTGAAGCCAATGTTTCTGTATGACTTGGCGACACGTTTTAGTGAGTTAAATTCCATTTACAAGACTGGATCCAAAAGCACTTGAATTGTTGGGCAACTGGAATGTATTTGCATTGAAACTGGGCATATCTTTCCGTGAAATCAATTTCAAAACATTTCACTCTTTCCCTAATTTAAGGCAAATTAAGATAGATGAGCATTTTCACATCCCGCAAATTAAGAGACATTAATGTGGACATATTTAGATCAGATACGGTCGCCATGTTATTGCAGCCTTGCCCCACAGACTTGTATACACACTATAGCACCAGTCTTAGAAATGTACTAGTCAGCCATGCCCCTCTCATCACTCGATCAGTCTCAGATCGCCCATCTGCCCCGTGGATGTCGGATAACATCAAAGCTGCTAAACGTATACGACGTCGTGCGGAGAGAATGTATAAAAAGACTGGACTAACAGTTCACCGACAGGTTTATGTACACGAAAAAAAAAGAAGGTAAACCGAATGGTGAGAGATGCTAAGACTCATTATCTTTGTGTGAAAATCAAAGGAGCTGATTCTCCCAGGGAATTGTTCGGAGTAACTGCTGAGATGCTGGGTGGTGCAGGCAACCCAGTACTGCCATCTTCCATTTCTCCTGCTGAGCTCCCTGTCTCTTTCAATAAATTCTTTATTGAGAGAATCGAAAAGATTCGACACGACATGTCGTACCAAAATTCACAGCTATACAACGATCAAATTTTTCAGGGTTCCTCTTTTTGTGAGTTTAGTTGCGTGTCTGAGGCTTATATTAAGATCCTTATAATGAAGATGCCAAAGACGTCATGTGATCTTGATCCTATTCCCTGCTCAATACTAAACGATTGCCTCAATGAACTTGCTCCTGTTATCACAGAAATAATGAATACCTCATTGACTACCGGCATAGTACCACAGTCTTTCAAGCATGCGCTTGTCAAGCCCCTTTAAAAAAGTCCAATCTGGATGCCGAGTGCCTAAAGAATTACCGGCCAGTTTCCAACTTACCATTCCTATCAAAGGTCCAGGAGCGTATCGTGTTGGCACAGTTGTTGACTCACTTAAGGCATCATGGCCTCTTGGAACTGTCCCAGTCAGCTTACAAGAAGTGTCACAGCACTAAGACGGCACTTGTCAAGGTAATTAACGACCTTCTTTGCGCGTCTGATTCCGATCAGGTGTCAATCTTAGCGATGCTCGATTTGTCGGCTGCATTTGATACGCTTGACCATGACATTCCTATTGATATGTTGTCTACTACTTTTGGTTGCTCTGGATGTGTTGGCAGCTGGTTTAAATCCTACCTAACTAAACGCACACAAAGTGTCATCATTGGTGGATCTACCTCAACATACTCGACTCTGCAATATAGAGTACCACAGGAATCGGTTCTGGGCCCAGTAGTGTTCTTACTGTACATTTATCTGCTTGGCGATGTCATCAGGCCTTTTAACATTTCATACCACTTCTACGCTGATGATTCGCAGTTGCATGACTCTGCTGTTCCCGCTGAAGTCTCCCGTATAGCAACCAACCTCAGTCTTGCTATTGCTAGTGTCTGCTCCTGGATGATGGACAACAGACTTAAGATGAACGAAGATAAGACGGAGGCAATTCTAATTGGAACTCTGAGTAAAATCGCCAAAGTCGAGCGCTTGGAATCATTGGTGGTCTTAAACTGCCATATCCCCTTTGCAGACAACATAAGAAACCTGGGTGTCACCCTCGATTCACAGTTGTCTTTCAATGCCCACATTGGAAATCTATGCAGATGCCTTTATTTACAGCTGCGTAGACTTGATCAGATACGGCCCTATTTGTCACTTGAGTCAGCAAAGAAACTTGACGCTGCCTTTATAGCCTACTCTCGCTCCTCGACTACTGCAATGCTCTGCTTATCGGGATACCTGAGGATAAGGTCGCCAAATTACAGCGAATACAAAACAGTGCCGCTCGCCTAGTCATGCGTAAGTCAAGGCGAGATTCTGTGACAGTTCTCCTGCGTCAGCTCCCCGTGAAAGCCAGAATCGAGTATAAAGTAGCGCTATTTTGCCATCAGTGCATTTTTAATAACGAGTTTCCGTCCTATCTCAAGGAACTAATAACACCATATGTCCCTCAAAGAACACTTCGTTCTGCCAACTCATCGCTTCTGGAGGAGCCCCGTTTCTCTCTGATGACCGTTGGCCTTAGAGACTTCTCGGTATCCGGTCCGAAGGTGTGGAATCTTCTTCCCATTCAACTCAGGCAAAAAAGCTCCATTGATTCCTTCAAGAAGAACTTAAAAACTCATTGTTCAATATTTATCTCAGTTAACGTGCTTTAGAGCCCCACTGTCTTACTTATATGTTAGGTCGGTTATTTTGTTTTAGTTGTTTGATTTGTTCTATGTTTGTAATGTTTTGAATCATCATTTAGTTTTTATCTCTTGACCAATAGATTGTATCTGTGTTCTTTAATTGTTATGTTAAATGCGCTCTGAGCTTACAGTATGTTTGTTGGCAGCGCTATACAAATGTCATCATTATTATTATTATTATTAAGTACACTAGTTAGATCTACATTAAAACAATTAACTCGTTTGGTATCACTAGCATCAAATTTGGAAAATTTACTTGAAGGGAGACAATTAGCCCATTTTCTTTACATTAATATTTCTAATATGTTTTTTTTTTCGTTTCTTAAAAAAAAATAATTAATGGCTTACATTTTATAACTCTAAAATGATCAAATTACACAAGATAGTTGAAAGTTATATAAATATTGTATGACTAAAGAATGTAGCTTACATGTACACTTTTAAACATTAATATAACTATCCAGTTTGTAGGATTACTACGAATCACTTCCTTTAAATTACAAGGGGCTCAAAATCATCCTATGTAGAGTTAAAATAATAAATTAGAGTAAATCTGTTATTCTGAGATCAAACATTAAAGACTTTCTATCTATTACTAGAATAATTTATTGACAACTAAATTCAAATGTACAACTATTAATGTGTAAGTTGAGTAATGAAATTATGTATAAGCCACGAATGGATTTTTTTTTAAAGTTGATAATATAAACAGGTTAATTTTTTATTAAATATAAAACGCATTAATGGTTTTATCTATTGCCCTCCTTTTCTTTTGCTCGTGGTCTTGCTACGGCACTAAATAAACTTTCTTATAAAAATAATATTGTTGATCAGTTTGACTTTCACGCTGTTGGCACCCTAAATGATTAAAAAAGATTGCAATAAATCATAGGTTCTCAAACTTTTTCGGCTCACCGCCCCCTTGTACATTTTTTTTCCGCTCACCGCCCCCCCCCAACCTTCTTTTAGCGCCCACCCCCCTTCCGCCCATCTGTATTATAGTTTCCGCAATTTGTTTAGGCGGACTAGACTTTTTGTGTGATTAATAATTATCAATAAAAAAAACTGAAAAGGAAACATATTGTAAGAATTAATAGATCCAAATTTTGCCTTAACAAAATGTTTCAATAAATCAATGTGAATCGTTTGCCTGGTGTGTTGCTAGCAATTTGTCCATTTTGGTCTCAATTTTGGTTAAAAAAGCCTTAGGTCTAATAATCAGTGTAGTGAGAACTTGGTGTATCGGTATTTGGACACTATATAATGTTTCGTTATTTAGACAAAAGATTGGTGTCCACTTCCTGTGTTGTTTTTATGCACGTTGTTTTCCTGTCCCTCACGATTGAAGGCTAATCGTATTGTTCAAGTTATTATTAAATAAATAATCCTTTACAGCTTTTTGGTCTAGTGTATTCATAAACAATAAGAAACCATTTCATTACAATCAGTAATATTTGTTATATTACAAAACAGAACTTGGTCGGCATCACTATTGAATCAAATGTGGAAACAGTTTTTTTGTGTTAAAGGGAGATAATTAGCCCGTTTTTTTAGCTAATATTTTTTTTTCTTTTATAAAAAGTAAATGGTTTACAATTTATAACTTTGAAATGATCAAACTGTAAAAAGTATTTGAAAATTATATATATATTATATGACTAAAGAATTTATATGTATATTTTCAAACATTACAATAACTACCCAGTTTGTATGATTACTACTTATCTATACCAATTAACAATATGGTACAGTCTCTTTTAAGGATGTAAAATAGGCTACAATTACAGACATCTCTGTTAAACTGATATCAAAATATCATTAATATTAGCATATTATATTAGGGCAACAGTGATCGGTCAGCAGGGTTGACAGTCCAACCACAAGACCAGCGGGCCGCAAACTATATTTGCCAAATACAGGCCCCTACGTCATCGAAAAGTCACTGCAATTCCTATTTCTTATTAATATAATAATATGTAGGCATACTGTTTGGGGATATTAGATATTTAGCAGCACTTGCGTTTACATCATATTTCATCCAAAATCTAATCGATTCAAATCGCTGAGGTGTGAAAATATATTATTAGCTGGCAACACAGTTATAATGTATTTTTTTAAATCTGAAACTTAAGAAAGCTGCATCAATGGCCTCCATGATTACTTTCTTTCGTGTTTTTTTTAAAGGTTGGTTTCATCGTGGTTGAAGCTTGTTGGCAGAAATCTTAAAGGATAGTGAAATAAAGCTAGTGTACACCTGTCACAAGTGTCATGAAGTCTTTTCCAAGGAAGCAAGAAATTAAATTACTACACATTTTAAAAATTAATTAGGGTGCGATCTTAGTAGTATAGGCGCTTAGTTATTTCCCCTTCGATCGTCGTACCTGGCTGGTTTCTCCCACACCACGCCCCTTCGAGTGGGGGGGGGGGGGGAGGTGGCATGCCAATTGTATCGCTGTGTTGATCTACAAGCCTTTGTACTTTCCCCTATTGATTAGCCACCAGGAAGACCACGGTCAACTCGTTTTATCGCTATTGTACGCTAGTGTAAACATAAATCTCACAGAGCTTGCTTATGATATGTTGGAACAATAGCGAATTAGCCAATGTGTTACCATGCTGTACAGCCCTTTGTACCACCGACAGACCGTAGAGACCAGTGGCCCCACCCCGACCGACACTCCTTTCCACCCCTTCCCTCCCATGACACCTGTTATCACGCAACATTGTTAAAACCACCTCACAGCTGACGTCAGCGCTAATCTTTGATTTTCATTGGCTAAGTGGGCGGGCCTTCTGCCTTAATTCCACCTATCTGACGATATACTTAATCTGCAGATTACCTTTTATGTTTTAGTCTACCTTAGTCTACCGAGGTCTAGTTTTCGACAAGAGACCTATTCACGTCTTGATAGAACTTTCGAGTTGTCAACGACGCTGCCACGCCATTTAGGCTCTGGCATTCTAGAGTCCTTTTAAGGATTGGAGTTACTTTCGACAAGAGTCTAGGCAGTCTTCTGCAAATCCGACACGAGACCGATGACTGTGCACGTCTTTCCAGTACTACTTAGTTGTCAACGACGTGACAACGCCATTTAGACTCTCTAAGTTCGACTATTAAACATTCCGGGACTAGGATTAACGTGTGTTTTCCCATATTTTTAGATTCAATAGTACCATGTCATAGGAGTTTTGTATACCTCAAATTATCAGACACTGTAGTCGCGTTCACTTAGTGACGCCCTTGAAATACTTAATTCAGATCAATAAACGTGTGCATTTGGCTCATTCGCAAAGCAGCTTACGGTGTGGAGTATTTACTTATATCAGTTTGTGTATGTCAAGTATAATGTTAGATAGCCTGTTTCAAAAAATATAAATATCGAACGAATAATTCATCAGTCAAAGAGTCAGTTCGGCTATCATCCTTCATTGACCAACGAGCCAACAACGGTTGACGGGTGGAAGCACCACTGGCCGGAGGCTTCTCACTCTGCTGGCCACTCAATCCCCTGTCCACATCGTTACAACAAGCTAGGCTCCGATTAGGCGCAGGTTGTGCATGCGTTCATCAGACTAGGGAGAGGTTCGTTGTCTTTGGAATATGAAGAGTCGACAACTTTCAAACCTCTTTATATTTGCAGATATCTCAGAAAAGGAGTGACGATGATTCAGCAACTTTACTTTATTGATAAGTTTTAATGTACATTTCATAGGTTACATACATCCAACCTGTGGTTCGCGACCGCTTTGGTGGTCGATTGACCATTTCACCGGGGTTACTAAAAGACCATAGGAAAAAACATATTTTCGATGGTCTTAGGAACCGAGACACCGCTCATCTATCCATCTCCAGACGGGTCCGTCCACGTGCAGATACACCCACATACGAGTACCCAGCGTAATGACATCATCGTGCCAACCTCATCAGATACAAGTGTATGTTTACGTATGCGGCGTATGCCGACCAGTCACACGTGCATAGAGAGTTGCTGTGTTAAAAGCATCGTATCTGTTAAAAGCAGCGACTGTGTTGAAAACAAGCAGTAGTATTGGCGGTAAAACAACACTTCATGAATTTATAGGAACTTAAATTTAGTTTGGTCTGGGTTTCAACGTTTGGTAGTGATCGAATGAGTCACCAAAAGTAATCGGATTTCACTGTATATACAAATATTATCAACAAAAACGTTGCCACAAAAGCTACAGGAAGTATACCAATTTAAAGTAAAAGCGTCATAAGTTGTGTCAATGTTGTAAAGATGAGCACCTAAAACTGTCGAATGTCTTTGCAACAGTGCAACAAGCTGGATGCGCTGAATAAACTTATTTATTTCCCACTGAAGTGAGCTGCTTGTCGAGAGGACAAGTTTAAAACTAGATGTTGAGCTTCGTGGTAAACTAAAACCATTTTTAAATCAGAAAACAAGACCGCTATTTGAATAAATTTTGGGCGATAAAAGTGAACTTCAGAAAAAAACTTACTTGGTTGAAATGTTAACCATCTTAAATGAGTTAAATTTATCACTGATAGAACCAAATTTAAGACGCCTTAATTCAAATTCAGCTTGGGCTTAAACAATGGGCCGTATTGCTGCTGAAAGTTAACACCCTTGCCCATTTTACAACTACGGTATATAAGATTGACTTGTATAATGGGCAAGGGTGTTAACTCTCAGCAGCAATCTTTACAATTACGGTATATAAGATTGACTTGTATAAGGGGCAAGGGTGTTAACTCTCATCAGCAATACGTCCCATCGGATGAAAAACAAAATACAAGTTTCCTATACCTTATCTGCTTTCTTTGAAAAACATGACAGTGAACCATTCAACAGGATTACAATGCAGAAGACATTTTATCACACTTTTCAAATCTACCTGACACCCCATTTGCACTTTCCAGAAGCTCGCTTGCATTGTCAAAGTTGAAGATGTTTTTGAGACAACACAGGAAGAGTGCATTGAACTTCTTTAACTACGAACGGTATCAAGTGTTTGTAGAAATATACTATTTTGATTGAGACTGGTGCGCCTTCTTCTTCTATTGCCAACAACATATCTTTGTGAAACAGGGTTTTTCGTCTTGTTGGTTATCAATTTTAAACACAGAATTAGACTTGTGGTAAAAAAAATATCTTATTTGAGCTCATGTAAAGACTGCCATGCAAATGTCTGATCCGATGAGATAGACGAAATGTCAATATTAGCACTGACGTTCGTGTTGTAATTAGAAATATAGGCCTATATCTCACAATATATTATTATTATTTTGTGTGTATTAATCACTATGCTTTAATTATGTTCAATTTATAAAAATAAAAATGTATACAAGAAAATATCAGATATTAACATTACAATTCTTAACAGTAGCAAATAAGGTACCGGTAGCGACGAAAATAATTTTATGTTTGGGGGTTTATGTTTTATGTATTTAGGTGTCGCGGGTTTAAAAAGGTTGGGAACCACTGATCTATATATCACTATAATATCACTATTATTATATTATTGTTTCCCAAACTGCTCTTTAAGAGACCGTTTCCTCCAGATCACTCACAGCAATGAGCTGTCAAGGATGTTTTAGAAATCTGAAATTTTAGTGATCAGAAAGTAACAAAAATAAAATCACTACAAGCCCCACGAGAAAGAAACCGTTGACGTAACATGTACGAGTTTTTAACGTCCGTCCGTCGGTCTATATATTAATAGCGTCTGATGGCTGGGTCATTGAAATATTGCGCATCTTTCGATCGGGTTAATCAAACTACAACGAAGGTGGGGAGGGAGGGGGGTCTAAAAAAATAGTTTTAAAACGTGTACCGCCTCTAAAGTGTGTCAGTCCATGAGCTTGTTAATGTACATTATATATATCAATATCTATAGAGATACATAGATAGATACGATGTGTGCTACGACGTTCTGCGGCTGGAGATACATACGTATATACGACAGGTGGCCGAAAGGTAAAGAGTTTTTTTTATATTTTTAATTTGGGCTTTTTCGGATCCGAATGGTTAACTTCCGAACACAGTTCCGATGAAAAGACCATATCGCAGTGCGTTGCTAAACATTTTCTGGTATAAATACGTACAAGACCAATGAAAGGTAAAACAAACTAATTTGTTGTTTACTTTCTTTTCTGTTCAAACGCGTAGTTCTATATAGCAGTGTTTAAATTATAGATTTAACGTGCGAAACAATCTATAATTAGGCTTAAAGAATTAAATCTTTAAAAGAATACAAGAATGCCAATGTGTTTAAGAACAACTGAATAGTTTTATTAAATATTAAATTTCATTTTCAAATTGGAGTGAAATTATAATTTTGACAGTCAATAATATTCAAATTAGTTGTGAGTGTGTGATGTAGGTTTTGATTTGAATTTCAAATACAATTGGGTAAAAGAAAAGGTATTTATATCAAAACTGGAAATTAAAATCTGTCACGACTATTCTGATATTTGAAAACGCTAAAATTATATTATTTTAATAAAGGGGTAATTCTGCTATTTAATAACGCGACAAAGTTCTGCTATTAAATAAAGCGACAATTCTGCTATTCAATAACGCGACAATTCTGCTATTTAAAAACGCGAAAATTCTATTACTTAATAACGCAACAATTCTGCTATTCAATGATGAAAATTACCCATATGCCCGTAATAACAAGAAAAATACCTTAAATAAATTTGTATGCTACAAACAAATAGCCTACACACTATTTTTGCGTCCCACCCTTAGGCCTACCCAGTGGTTTTGCTTTAATCTTGAATTCTAGACGATGCCAATCTGTTGATTTTCAAAACTTGTTTAAACAACCCATGCCATTCGCAAAAATCCTCATAGGAATAAAGATAACTTAAATAATTTTATTTGTTTTACATCTTATCTTATAAGCTACAAACACTCCTAGTTTACAGAAGATTTGTGTGTCTAACGCTTATCCTTAAGGAACGCAAAAGGCATTTCAATCTTTCCAAGTTACATTTTACATTACACGATATATTTTTATTGTATTTGCCAGAACTTAATTCTTCAATGCATCAATTTATATGTATTGTACGTTACAAAATGTATTTACTTAATTTCTGCTTGGAATTATGTGTTCATGCAATTTATGTCTTGAAAATGTCCATTGTTTCAAAGTTGTCTCATAAACTGGACGTAACCAGGAGCTGGCTGATAATGGCGTTGAGGAAGATAAAAGCCACTTTCTGTGGACTCACCTTAGTCTGTGTGCTATTTTTAACATTGTAAGTATATACACCCTTGTCTGTGTTCTTCTTTTAACAGTGTAAGTATATACACCCTTGTCTGTGTTCTTCTTTTAACAGTGTAAGTATATACACCCTTGTCTGTGTTCTTCTTTTAACAGTGTAAGTATATACACCCTTGTCTGTGTTCTACTTCTAACATAGGCATCATACCTTTACACCAAGACCTAAAAATAATAAACATTGGTATCCCACCTTTATTCCAAGATCTTAAATTAATAAACATAGGTCTATTACCTGTATTCCAAGACTTACAAATAATAAACATCAACAAAGCATTTCACAACAATTACTAAATTAACCTTTATATAATTAAATTTTAGACATTTCATAATTACTAGTGGTTTTGCTCGTCAAAATGACGGATAAACGAATGATTACAATGTATTTTGTTAAAAGAGAAGGAAAAAATAACTAACATTACTACAATAAAAACCGTAGTGAGAACGTATCTTTTGGTTTTGTGCTTTCTTTTATTGAAAGTGTTTCAAAGGGAGATCATTCTGAAATGGCGCTAAGCTTAGAAATTTAACATGCGGTTATTATCAATAAATCTAAGTTTATTTTAAAAAAATAATTAATGAAAAAAGCAATATTGTTGATAAAACAAAAATATCTTTAGGAGGACGTTTCCAATTTATACAAACAACTTTTGGCCCGATTAGTCAAACAGCTTAGGATCCTATAGAGGACAAACATATATATATATATATATATATATATATATATATATATAAAGAAATATAAAAAAAAAACTCACAGTATTGATTCTAGGTAAACATTTGAGGACGTTAGTTTAAATGTACTGGAGTCAAGGTGTCTTTAGATAATGTAATGAGTTAAAACTAAATTCGTTGAGCAACTCGTACATAAACCAGTTTTTTTTTGCTTGCAAGAATCATATGTCTTGCAAGAAATAATCTTTTGCAGGAGCCAGAGGATTAAGGTTTTGCATACAAATTATTTCCATTTTCAGTCATGTCAGACAACGAGTCGAAAGTTGATCCAGTGTCAGGCATCTGATAATGGCTGGATGAAGATCCTACACATCCGTCATTGGTGACGCAATATGTTTTGGATCTGATTTCCTACAAAAAACTGCTGTTGTATCTGTGGATGTTTGTGTGTGTCAAAAGCGTAGGCAGTATTTCTAGGTCATGGGGGGGGGGGTATTGTTACAGGGCAACGGGTCGGGGCAAATAGTGCAAGGTTTGTTTGTGGGTGTGGGGAGTCGACTGGGGTTAAATACGGTCCGGGGACTTAATCAGGCTTATTCGAAACTGATGCACTGATCTCCCTGTAAACTATTCAAAAATTAATATTGTATATATATTATATAAATAGTTAAAAGAAAACAAATAGATTGATTAAACATGACAAATTCTCATTTTTTTTTAAACAAAAAATAAGTATGAGACAAAATGTAAGCCCTATAGACGTAGCCAAGTTTTAGGGGGCGGAAAAATAGAGCGAGATATGGGGAAGTCGAGGGCAGGAAGAGGCAAATAGTTTAGAAAGGAAAAAACCTAAGTAAATACTAAATGTTCTTGTAGGCAACTAGGCAAATGACCTCTTTCGGCTTAGTTTCGGTTTTGAACGAAGCCAAAAGCCGAATATCTATTTTAACTTTTAAAATTCATATTGCAACGTTATTGCTGCATCTATTACCCTGCTTATTGATAATACTGAATTAAAGTGTATTTACTATATGTATATGCAACTGTGTTTTAGGCTACATGTACTATGTTAAACAAAAACCGGAATTCCTTTTTTTCGGTTTGGTCGGAATTCGGGAGGAAATAATTTCAATATGGTGTCCCACGAAGTCTTTCATTGTATTGGATTCGTACGAAACAATTCCTTAACAGTAAATTAGTGCAAACACTAATTAGTCAAATGAGACACATGGGCCCATTGTATTTTTTTTTCAAATCCCGAATACTAGCACAGACAACAACAAGCGCAGATGTTAAGTTACAATTAAATCTATCTTGGGCACAGCCTTTGATCTAGGTACTCGACAAGCAAACAAAACTGGGATTTTGCCATTGATGCTGAACGCTTCCAACCGACAAACGTAGAGTTGCCAGATGCTTGGACGTAAAAAGGAAGACATAGAGAGTTAACAAGGATGACATATTTAGTGTTTCATTTGAATCTTCCCAGTTAAACACACAGTCAGTATAGTTTTATTAAAAGAGCTGCCAATAATTGTCTAGTGGTAACATTGACGTAAAAAAAAGTCTTGTTCAAACTTAAGCAGGCTTTAAATTTAATGTAGATCTAGGCCTGGACTGAAAAGTAAGTTACATAAGGGCTCATTAAAAAAAAAATTACAGCGCATGCAAGGTTAAATAGAAAAAAAAATGTTTATTCTTTTCTATGGGATTATATTCATATACGTCTATACAAATATTCTCTTGATGTGTGCAACCTGTTAGCTTATGTGATAATCATATCTATATTATAAATAGAGTCTTTATCATAAGTCTACATTTTAAATTCATGTCAGAACAGTTGTTTTTTTTACTTCTTACAATCCAAAATCTCCATGTTTTAAGTATCAATGATCATTCCTATCAATTTGGTTTATACAATTATTATTATTTTTAGTATAATCAACGCAATTTGTGTCTTCTCCGAGCTATAACTTCTTTTGACCTGGGGGTCGGGGGGGGGGTGAACCAAAAACTGGTTTTAAATGGGATTTATAGAAACGAAAATGGTTTTGAGAAAAAATCGATATTAACATAGCTAGTTCTAGGCCTATGATTTTTAAACGTAAAGGTGCAGTCTTTTAAATATCTTGTTTCGGTTATATTTTTTAAACTATTATGGCTATCTGTTCATTGTAGTTTATACATTTGTATCTGTAGTTATGTATTTTTTTCCACGGATAACGACAGACAACTTAGCGTATATATATATCTTCTAAAGTACACTGTGTTTGTGTTAATGCAATCATATTAGTTTTTTTTTAAAGAAACGTGACCTTATTGTCTCATATTATAATTTTGTGGTTTCTCTTAGGACATGTGTCTTCGCTAGCTAAGTGGTTAACGTATAATCCTGCCATGCTGGCGACCCGGGTTTGACTCTCCAGTTAAACTAAACCTTTTTTTCTACATTTGTAAAAAATATTTTATTTCGGCCTAGTATTTTTTTTTTTTTTTAATAAGCTTTCTCTTCATTGTAGGTTATATTTTCTTTTATTTGTAGCTTATACAAGCATTTTATTTTCGCCGGAGAATGTTTCGTGTAAATTGTAAAGAGAGTACATCTATGTGCAATAGTGCATTCTAAATATTCACCAACAGGACTCAGCGAGTTATAGTCAATATGGCCTCTTCACAAGAAACTCCCCTTATCTGTGGGGTACCGCAGGGTTGAGTTTTAGGGCCCGTCCTATTCTCCGTGTATACAAGTCAGCTTCGCGAAATTATGTTTTGCAGATGACACGGTGCTTAACATGAGTTTTCGCCCTGATTCGTCTGCCTGCGCTGCTGCTGTTGGTGATGTGGAGGAGTGCTGTCAAACAGTTTAGGCATGGATGGCTGCAAACCGACTTAAATTAAATAATGACAAGACAGAGGCAATTATCTGTGGTTCTGATGTCAGTCTTCGGAAAATCTCTATTACTACGATTAAGGTTGGGGCTTCCGAGATAACGTTGTCCAACACGGTTAGAGACCATGGCCTTTTTATTGATAATAAATTATCAATGGTTCCACATATTAGTGCTGTGGTCAAGGCTTGTTCGTCTCATCTACGTGCCCTGGGTCACCTGCGACTTCAACTTAATAAAAGGACGGCCAATACCGTAGCCGTCTCTCTTATCCAGTCAAGGTTGGATTACTGCAATAGTTACCTGTTGGGGTTTGCCCCAGAACCAGCTGCAGAGATTACAGAGAGTGCAGAACACCGCGGCGCGCATTGTTTCGGGAGTGAGGAGGCAAGATCATATCTCCTCAACACTAAGAGATCTCCACTGGCTCCCGGTGATGAAGCGAATAGAGCACAAAATTATGTCCATTACATGCGGATGCATAAAGGGCATTGGTCCTTCTTATCTTCGAGAGCTTACCTCAAGGCATGAAACATCTAGGGAACTGCGATCTTCAACAGAGTCACTCCTCAAAACTCCAAGTTTCGATGGACACAGAAAGAAGTATCTGGGAGTGCGCTCATTTGCGTCAGTGGCGCCTTCTTTATGGAACAGTCTACCTCAGACACTGAAAGAATCTGGGACAAGAGAAACTTTTAAAAAGAACTTGAAGACCTTTCTCTTTGGCTAATACATCTGCCACTGCAAATCACACCAAAAGCGCACTGAGCATGCTAATTTAATAGCATGGATAGAAGCCTATAGAAATGCCCATTCTTATTCTTATATTGTCTACCTATATGACTATCAATTAATTATCATCATTGTGCGACCTTACCGATTCATAAGACATCCACTCTATTTTGACATACATTGATACATCACACCAATCACACTGCCCTACTTCCAAAATTATATGTAAGTATTGATTTAATTACATAAACTACAAATAGATGTAGAACACGCAGAGAATACTTTATAGATCGCTTATCAATTTAACAAAAGTGGAGGAATATTCCAGGCCCTTTAAGTGAACCAAACATTATTGGTCAGGACGAATCAGAAGCGTATGAAATTTTTTTTTCTTAGATTAGTGTAGTGCCGTTAGAACTACACAGCTTCTCCAAGCAGAATCGCTGCATTGCATTTTTGTCTTTAGAAAAAAAATATAGTTCATTATGTTATGGGAGTTATTCTTAATTGTTATGTATAAGTAGTAAAATAGTGCTTGGAGATTGGCGGTTTCTCGAATATTGCAAGTAATCACGGGCCCCCTAACATCCCAATGAAGTTGTTTCGCATAGTGTCGTACGGACCAACAGAAACTAACATTTTTAAGACCCCGTGGTTTCGAGATCATGCATGGGCAGTACTATCCTAAGAGTCATATAGACCAGTCGTATATATTTTAAATCTCATTGTGTTTGACTATTTGTTACATGTTGTTACGTTCTAGATGCATCTACATTAAATCAAACCCTTCCCTTGTTTATTTGTTTGTCATATTTTCTTCTGTGTTTATTGGTGTGCGCTATTCTTCCTCCCTATATTTCCCCTGCACCCAGTATATTAGTTTCTTCTCTGTGTTGTAGACTGTCTAGATGGTCACGCCTGAGCGCACATCTAAGGAATTTATATATATATTTTCTTCTGACTTGTGGTCAGTTCTGTTTTGTTCTCGACTCTTTATTCGTTAGTCACAAATGTTGTTATTTTTAGTAGTGAGGCTGTATTTTTGTTAGAGCAGTCAGTGTCTAGAAATTACCATGCTATTGTAAACGGTACTATTTTATATTTTGATGTTTCTATTTTGGGGCGTTCTATTATTGATTATTATTTATTTTCTATCATTCAAAATCAGTGGCCATTATTATTATATGGATACTTTTATTATATCGATACTTTGTGTAGAGTTCAACTCAGCTTCAAATAATTGAAAAGATTTCTAATCTACTTACAATATAATTTATTTTACACATAAAAGAATCATATACATCCACGAAGAAAAGGCCTACGAACATGTGACCTCAATTCTTTGTCAGAAAAACTTTATTTATTATCTCAACAAAAGAGCCATCTTTTCTTTACTACCTTTCTATTCTAGCTTCCGTCTCTAGCTAACATCACATGCGTACTACACAACATTCGTGTTTTTTACAACAAACATTTTCATTCGAGATTTCTCACCCATAACATTTAAATTAAATACTTCACATCTATTTACTATAAAATACCATAGACTATAATATACATGGACTGCTTGCTTTAGTTTTTTATGCTATTATCTTCTTTTTTTTTTTTGCAATTCCCGATTCTAAATAAAGTAATTGTCATACAAGTTCCGTTTTATTAAATCGCATTTTTTTCGACTTTAAATGAATACTTGTTGCCTATTAATCTTATTATCATTGACTCTATTTTTAGAGCTTATATTCTTTTTTACGTGCGCACACAACACTGATCTATAAATGTTTCCGCTCTGTACAACTTTCGATTTTAATTTTTCATTGAGAAAATCACAGCGATTAAATAAAACGGAAGTTGTATATCAATAACTTTATTTCCTGTATAGAAATTACGTTATTTAGAATCGGGAATTCCGAACATCAGTGTTTCAAATCATCATATAGCAGAAATATTAAAGCAAGCGGTCCATGTATATTATAGTCTATGAAAATACGAATAATTCGAGATTTAGTGAGTCCTTTGTAGGCAGTTTTATTTTACGCAGTCGTTGCATGTACGATTCAGTTTTCTGTACACTTCACTGTTGTAAAAAGTTTATATACACGTAGAGTGTTTGTACACCAAGAGTTTATGATATTATTTATCTCAATTTGTACAAGGCATTGACAAGTCTTAATTAGTTGTGACCTTTTGAACTGTAATGATCGTAAACTTCCGGTGAAATTTACCGCCTATTCCGTAAACAAAAACCATGCTTTTGGTGCTGTTTAACAATTGATTTCAACATTGACAGCCAGTTCTGGTCTTTTAGAAATATACAACGGTTACAAGATTAGCTATGAGGAATCCGTTTTTAACATCAAAATTGAGTCGGCGATAATTAATACTCAAAGAGTTAGTCGAGTGTGGTTAAATTTAGCTTTTGTTTATAAAATAAGTTAGTCAAGAGTTGCGTCCTTGGTAATTAAAAAACACAATGCGGAGATTTATAAAAAAAACAAAAACACGAACATTATTTTGCATCAAGCAATTAGTTTGGGATTATAAATAGGTGATTCTTCAAATCTGACAGTCACAATCCATCGTTTTCTTTTGGCGCCATTTTTGGGAAATGAAATAAAATTTAATTCTATACATATTTTCGTACAACCAGTAACGTAGCACATAGACATGTAACGAAGTAAATGATCGAATAAGACCGAAAATGTTTTTCTTTGTGACCTTTTAAGCACGCATAATCGTTAAGACTTGTCAATTGTTAGTGACACATTGTTCATTGCTAATTAAGACTTGTCAATGCCTTGTTAATTTACTGTAAGAATGAGGTCTATGCAGAATGATTTCCCGGTCACGTGATACTGATTAAATACACTTGTAAACATTAACAATGGCTTACTGCGCTGCTGTTGGGTGCGCAAATTCTACCTATAAATTATCATGTAAATAATCTACAATGTTTTCATCGATTTCCTTTGAAAGATCAACAAATAGGTGTTGTCCTTAAAAAATTATTATTGTATGTCTATAATCATTGTTGCATCCGTGAGCATCATTTATAATATCACAGTATTCAAGGAATTGTTAAAAAATACACATTTTTAATAGGCATAGGTGCCATTAAGATCAATGTAAAATCAGCCATTTTTTTTTAGTTTAAAAAGCATCATGTGATCGATTTTCTGTCTCTAAGGAATTGTGCATAGACCTTATTCCATACTATTTTATTTGTTTATTTTAGCTAGTCAAATTGCAAGTCAACATAATATGCAAAAATGAAATACTGAAGAAAAACAATCTTCTCCCACATACTTCAATGTTTAATTAATGAACACAAACTCATATTAGATGAACAATCATATAAAGTATAATATCGTATTTTGTAATTTAATTTTCCATTTTTTCTAGTCTCCAACTGACGTCACATCCGTTCTACACCGCATTCGCATCTTTTTACACCAATCACCAACCATTTTCACTCGAGATTTCTCATTCAATTAATACTTCACAATTATAACGTGCAGTTATTCACCTTCACCTTCACCTATCTCTTAACCCGTGGGTGGGTCGTTGGGGCACCATCGTGGACTGTTCACCAACTCCCGCAATTTGTTCCGGTCCTGTGATGCCCTTTGGGAGTCGATAAATGATAGGCCGGTCCACTCTTTGATGTTGTCTTCCCATCTCAACTTTTGTCTGCCTCTTTTTTCTTCCTCCCTTGACTGTGCCCTGCATTATAGTCTTTGAAAGACCTCCAGATCTTGCCACGTGACCATACCACCTCAGTTTTTTCTTCTTAATTGAGGTGAGAAGGTCCTCGTATGGGCTGATGACAGCAGCTATTTCATTGCGGACTACTTCGTTTGTGATATGCTCTGTATAGGAAATAGCTGCAGTTATTACTTTTATTTTTAACTTATTACACTTTATATTTGTGGTATCTTAACTCTTAACTTTGGAGTATTTGTTAGTGTTTTGTTTTCTTAGTTTATAATAGAGATACCAAATGTGTTTTTTTTCTATAGATTTTTGGTATCTTTTCAAAGTAATCTTTTTTGTATTACGTTTATTAAAAGAGCCAAAGAAAATTTAAACTCAAAAAGTTAAAATGTTCAAAGTTCATTTAACTTGTGGATTAAATTCTTTTGTTAGTTAACAAGAGTTTTATAATTATTTTAACTAGTTGAAAGTTAGGTTGTTAATTAAATAAGTTCCTACTGTGTTTAAATCAATGGTGGATATACCCTATAGATTATATAGAACGTTACGTGCTTCGGTACGTAACATACTTCATATTAATAATTAAATATTAGTCCATGCCATATAGATCTAGCAATAAACTGATTCAAATAAGTAATAAGTTAATAATAGATTTATCTTAACCAATAATTAAGTTAAGGATCATCTATTATTATTTATAAATGCAATTTGTGTTTCATGCGCAATCAATACATGCTATAGAGCGTTCCCAGTGGGCGTGGCTTAGGTTTTTTAGTGACGTATTTGTGTGAATAGAAGCCACTATTGGTGTACAAAAATGGTGAAGTATTTCTTTATCATGCAAAATTCACATATAAATATTGGCTATCCTACTCAAAAATAAGGAGGTAAATAGTAGTACTGTAGATTAATTGATTAATGTGATAAGGGTAGGGCCGGCTAGACCTATTTACACTTTCAATTTCACTTTATAGGCCTACACTTTTAATGTTTCGTAGGCTAGGCTAATGACTAAGTAGGAATGCCAAGTGATAGTATTGGTGAATAGGCTATCTAGTCAAGTCACTAATATGCTCACATCGTCTATGATCTATGTCTATGATAATAATAAAATAGCCTATTTTATTTAACAGACATAATACAGCTTAAATCTTAACCCTTCCCGTACCGACCTACTTCTATCTATGCTGCCTTCAGTTCCGCTATATACGCGCCCGGGACTGTAAGGGTTAACAAGACTTAAAACACAAAACATCATTTTAAAAAAGCTCGAGCCTATATGAAACTTTATTAATACAGCGGCCTTGTACTTGTACACCACTACTACACAAAGTAAACAAAAATCAACGCCCTATTTCTATGACCAAAAAAACAAACAAATAATACTATTTTTTATCTTTCATTATAACAAAGTTGTTTTTTTTTTTCCATAAACAGATATAGTCCCAGTAACGTTCGAAATGTGAAAAATGTTTTGTGGATCAAAGTCTCGCCCAGTCTTACAACCAAAACCAGTAACACAACAAGCACCAGCATTACCCCATTAGATATCAGCTCGACGTGGACGAATACCCAGATGAGCATCCCTCCGAAAAAGCTTTTTTTGACTTCCAGGTTCATAGGCAGGATGGGCAACCAAATGTTCATCTACGCCACTCTTGTGGGGCTATCCAGGGCACAGGACCGAGAGCCCTTTATGAGCAACGGGGAAGATTTGAAGTCGCTCTTCCAGGTTTCGCACATCAGGAAAGACATCAACACAACCGGGTAAGTTGTCGTGACAAGTTAATTGCACTTCGATTTTCCTGCAAGGGATCCGAGTTCGAATCCAGTTGTTAAGGACATGACTTTTTCTCATGCCCTGACGGGTGTATTATAGTCTACCCAGCTGAACAGGATTTCCCCTGGGTAGAAGCAGATATGCTCGCCAAACAAAATGTTTAGCTTGGAACCCAATATTTTTGAAATGATACACAACCATGTCCTGAATTTCTAAACACTACAATATTTTTTAGACTCTAAAACTTACGACATTGTTATATTTTCTATTTCCAGTTGGACCGTAATGGGTGAGTCGAAGTATGCAACATTTGATGCCAAGTTCATGAAATTACCATCACAGAATATGATCATCACCGGCTACTTGCAGTGTTGGAGATATTTCCAGCACGCCCAGGAAGAAATCAGGAAAGAGTATACATTCACCTCTGAAGTTCGAAATAAATTTAAAACGGTACTTGCGAATTACAGAAATAAACGAGACAATCACGTCCTGGTTGCGGTTCATATAAGACGCGGCGACTTCCTGAACCCCGATAACGTCAAATTCGGGTACGGTGTTCCAAATGCTTCCTATTTCAACAAAGCTTTTGGTAAAATGAGGTCATATTTGACCAATCAAAACATCACGTTTCTGGTAGGAAGCGACGACCTGGATTGGTGTAAAAATAACCTAAACGACAGAGACATTGAATTTTTGCCCCCGGGCAGTCCCACCGACCACTTCGCCATTTTGTCCAGCTGCGATCACGCGATCATAACCGGCGGCACTTTCGGTTGGTGGATAGGCTGGCTGGCGAACGGTGTTACCATTTACTATAAGCACTTCATCACTAAAGGCACCCCAGTGCAGAGAGGATTCAACGACCCAGACTATTACCCATTTGGATGGATCGGCTTGGGGAACTGAGATCTATCGAATTCCAAGAAGAATAAAATAAAGAATTATTTAGATCATATTCTAGCAAAAGGATAATATTACATACCTAATGTTATAAGCAAAGTCTCCCTTTTATTTAAAATTCAAGAATCAGGCAACATTATGTTTGTTAAAATATTTCGAAAGCCAAAGGAAACTGTAAGCCCTAAGGTTCCACATTTCGAGAATTGGTAACGTTCTGTAGGTTTAATAATTGCGAATACCATCGAAAAATATATGCCTAAATGTTCTCATTCGGAGAATCCGAAACATTCTGTCTGTTAAAATATTGTTAATGCCATCGACAAATGAATGCCTTATTTTTTTTATATTATGCTAAAAGGATGAGGAAATAAGCTGTTAATAAAAGCATTACAAATGCTTTCAGCTTGTGTGTGCCTTAAACTTTCATTCCAATGTCTAGGGGCTATTGTCTGTTTTTCATAATACTCTAAACGCAATCAACTATGTCTGCCTTCAATCTTACATTTCACGATTATTATGCTGCATCTTAGCATTAACACATTTGCACATCACGCATTCGATAAAGTTCATCCTTCTATTCTACTAAAGAAACTTAAATATTTTGGCATCTCTAGTCCCTTACATCATTGGATTTCGGACTATGTTAAAGGCAAAGAACAAACAGTATTAATAAATGGCTCTATGTCATCACCAATAACTGTACACTCAGGAGTTCCCCAAGGAACTGTTCTAGAACCCCTACTATTTCTAATTTATTTTAATGATCTACGAAATTGCATCAACACAGGAACAGATTATTTTCCCATGATTGCATAATTTATAGAATATTAGTGACAGGAACATATAGTCAACTTTTACAAAAGACTTAGATGAACTACAAAATTGGGAATTTTTCGGTAGTATGTCTTTTAACCCAGAAAAATGACATCTAATAAGGGTATCCAAGAAAAAGAAACAAATAATAACAAACTACTATATTCACGGTAAAGAACTATCTCAAACTAACAATGCTAAGTATCTACGAGTAATATTAACTGATAAGTTATCTTGATGAAGTAATTAAAAAATCAAACACCACATTAGGATTCACTTAATGGAACTTTTACAAATGTAATAAGAATATAAAACTAAAACGATATATCACATTAGTTAGCGTATACTATTAGAATATGCAGCATCTGTATGGGATCCATCAAGTAAAGAAAACATTAGACAATTAAAACAAATTCCAAAAAGATCTGCAAGGCTCATAACTAGTGAATATTCCCAAATAAAAAGAGTAACACCATTAGCCAAATCACTAAACTTAGAAAAACTAGTGGTCAGAAGGGCAAAGAGTAAAGTAGTAATAATACATAAGGCAATTAAACTCTAATTTGAAATACAACCCAATAACAACCTGTTGCAAAGCTCAGATAAACATACAGACAAAAACACTTTCCTTATTCCTTATGCAAGAACAAATGCATAAAAGAAATGTGTTGCCATAACAAACCAGGAAAACCAGTAACTTAACATCATTTAAAACACTAATACAAATACAAGACTAGACTCGGACCACGGATGAGCGTAGGACGCAATAATAATGTGGACTGTTTGGCTATAACATTCTTAGTTCTGTAAGCCAAAAGTCTGTCTTCAACTCACATTCCAAATAGTGTGGCCTTGTCTGTTTGTAATAACATTCCCATTTCTATAGGCAAAAAGTCTGCCTTCAACTTACATTTGCCTTTAGTATGCCCATGTCTGTTTATAATAACATTCCCAATTAAGCACACGACTCTGCCTGTTTAGGTTTCTTGCTGATATACTTGGACATCAGAAATTATCCATGCTACAACGGCTGCAATATTAGACACAATCCAAAGTTAAATAATTTGCAAAAGTTGAGCTTCGGCAGCCCTTCGTGGATCAAACAAAATAAACATGCAATCATCTAAATCGTAAGATAGATGTCTTAAGATTTAAACAAACCAGTTGGATTCGAAGGTCGATCTATGGTCGTATATAGTGCTGCGAACGAACTCTCTTTTCTTACTGATTCCTACCGAAACATAATATACCAATAGTTTTTTTTTTCATTTTTTCCAATAATTCCAGACATTTTGGTAATAACCATAGCCTTAAATAAAATATTATGAAAACTGTAATAATGCAGACACAACAGATTTATAAGTTTCTAAAAAAAATAGCCAAGCCTTTCGGCTTATACGTCCATGGCGTAACAACGTTTAGAGGTGGATCTGTGGGGGGGGGGGGAGGCCAACACTATGCGTAACACAGGAAACGGCATCCGCAGTACATGCTGTACACTTTTTTCCTCACCTGCGGAGTTCAAAGTTGGATCGTAAGTGTGATATCTTTTTTTTTCTAATATTATCACTGTCACACGGTGGCACAAATACAAGACTATAAGACTCGACATACAGGCAGGATTGAGACGGGCTGTCGCGCTCATTGCTTCCTCCCCGCCGAACCTCGGTACCTCTCGGCAGTGCATTGACCGTGCAACAAGGGCTGTCCACCACGCGTTAACACATTGATTTTATCTTAATGAAAGCGTATTGTGAGTTTCTACACTTTACCAGCAGTGAGGCCCATGCCATTACCAGTTCTTGTCAGAAAAATCACCCGTTTACTCAACAGACATTTAAAAAGTACGATTGCAAACGCAGTAATACACACATGTCTTTCTCATTATGATTTTTAATATTTATGTATATTTATTATATATTTATTGATTTTATTGAATGTATCAGTTTATTGTTAATTTAGATCTTTGTAGTTTTATTCATTTACAAACAAAAAAGAGTCAACTTTTGTCATTTTTTAAGTTTCCTCCCCACAGTCATATATATATATATATATATATAAATTGATACATAGTATGTACTAAACTACTTTCAAGTGGAAACAAACGGTAACATTCATAGGTAAAAATTGTACAAAAAAGTACAATGACAAAAAAGGAGACATAGTACTTTGTTAAGATTGTAGTAACTCTAAACTGCAAAATTGTGACTCTGTCGTCTTTTCCCGCTTTGTCTTCTCAATGGAATTTTGAGCTGCAATATAGGAATACAATTTGTATTATAACTCATTTTCTGTTTCATAATGTTTTTATTGTAGTAGTTCAACAGTGGTTGATTTCTTGATAAAACTACGAATAACAAAAATGTGTTTTGATATAAGTATATACCGCTACATAATATTATAACTGAGACGTGTATGCAATAAAAGTAAAAAGGATTCCTTGTGGTTGAGTGATATTTGTGTCAATTTAACTTTGAACAATACATATTGTTGGTAATAAATTGTTAAAGTACTGCTTGAGTTTGTTGTTTAATTCCTTTTTGTTTTTAAAGAGCAAAGAAATATTGTGAATTCTAGCCAACTACAACACACAGCACATCTACAGTCCTACGTTAAAAATATATTTACGTATATCATAAAAACAGCTCTGCTTATATCGTTAAAACATTTTATTTACATCGTCCAAAACATCGTTACTTACATCGTCGAAAACAGCTTTGTTTACATTGTTTTCTTACATCTTCAAAACAAAAATTACTTACATCGTCAAAAACATCTTTACTTTCATCGTCAAAAACAGCTAAACCTATAGGCATCTTGTCAAAAACATCTTTATTTACATTTACATCGTCAAAAACATTCTATTTGTACATCAACACTTTTCATTTTTTCAAATTTTCATTTCAATCAAGCTTTTTATTTAAACATTTTATCTCATTCAACTCTTTTTTATCCACGCGTTTAATTCTTCTTTCTTGTATTCAATTAATATTGTATTCATTCAATCTTTTATTCATTCACACCTTTATTCATTCAATTTTATATTAATTAAACTCTGTTATTCATTCACTCCCTTAGTCAGACTATGTTCTATTCATTAAACTCTTGTTCTTCAATCATAATTTATTATATTCATTAATCAACCTTCAATTCAAAACATTGTTGAGTAAAAACAAAACCTTTAAATAGAAATAATTTATTATATAAAAAATGTAATCTAAGGGAAGTAATAACAACATTCTTAATCCATTTAAAAGAGTCAACTCCCATTTGTCCAATACACTATGACTGGGGGAACACATGAAGTCAATGAGAGCCAAATTTTGTAGTTGTTTTTTTAAAACCGAAATGGCTTTACGTTTGTGCCTTTTTTTTTTGGTGAGCTAATGTGACCCTAATGTTTTGTTTTTTAAATAACGGCCTCTAGTTGATCCTGTACCAAATATTTCTGAACTCAAAATAAACTTCTGTACATTTACTAAACGCATTTTATTTTTATATACTTTAAGTCAACTTCACTAAACTTGGTTTCTGGATTCCCGCTTTCCTATTAATTAACATATTAATTTTTCATAAGGCAAAAAAAAACCCACTTTCGGTTACTCTATCGAACTGAAACTTAGACTATAATACACATGTTTCTAATTACAAAACATTCCCGCCATACCCACCACATCCCACGAGAAAAATCAGATTATGCTGCGTATTTTTAAAACCTCTTTACTTACATCGTCAAAAACATCTTTATTTACTTTGTCGGGAATTTGTTGATAAAAATATATATGCCGACATTTTAAACCGTTGTTTGGTTGTGGTGAGTTTCAAGGTGTTTTGTTATATAAATTCGCAACAGGTATGGTTTTCAAAACTTAATAAACATATATTATTGTTTACTAGATCTAGTTTTATGTACAGTTATTATATATCGCGACACACATTTTCTTTGACTTTCTGTGAGGTTGACATCACTGATTCGGTATATCATTTGACAAAAAAAAGATAGTTATAATATAACCTAAGTGTGATGTAGATAAACAGTTTAACAGTGACTGAACTCCAGTTGGGTGACGCCCTTCTCCCCAGCTGTAAAGAGCATCGGCATGTTTCTGGACTCCACTCTGTCCATGCAACCCCACATCTAATTCCTGATTAAAACCTGCTTTTTTCACCTGCGACGTATTGCCACCATCCGTCGCTACGTCACTCCGGAAGTTTGTACCAAACTCGTCATCACTCTCCTCTTCTCTCGTTTGGACTATTGTAACTCTCTTCTGGCCGGCCTCCCTGCCTCTTCCATTCAAGGACTCCAACGCGTTCAAAACTGCGCTGTCAGACTAGTCCTAAAAAAGAAGAAGTCTGACCACATCTCACCTCTGCTGTACTCTCTGCACTGGCTCCCTATTCAAAATAGGATTTCATATAAACTGGCATCTCTATTCTATAAATAGTATAAATGCCTCAATGACTCTGCCCCGGACTACCTAATTTCCCGTCTGGAAATCTATACAAAACCACGCCCACTTCGATCGGCTGCGGACAAACTCAATTTGATGATCCCGCGGACAAAACTCGTGACAGCTTGTCAGCGGGCCTTCAACTACTCCGGCCCCTCCGCATGGAACACCCTGCCATTCCAGCTGCGACAAAGCTCGAACTTTAACATTTTCAAGACCGGACTCAAGACGCACTCACATTTTTTTAATATTTGCTTGTTATTGTTATCATCGTTTGTAATTGTTAAGCGCATAGAACTGATTGCGGGATATGCGCTATGTAAGCTTCATTTATTATTATTATTATTATTATTAAACTAACTAAAATTGTATAATTATATTTAAAGATATGGATACAATAATTTTAAAAATAGGATTCTAGGAGTAAATGTACATAACATTAGGTAAAGCTGAAAATTATAAGGAAAGGGAGGTAACTGACATAATTATAATTCAAAAAATTAATTTTCAGTTTTTCTTCTTTGTATTTGTTATTAAAATTTCAGCACTTAAAAATTCATAACTTTTTTATTTGCTATCTGATTTTGATAATGATAATGATTTTATTTTTTATAGCGCTGACATCTAGCATAATGAAAGATCAGAGCACATTTTACATTGCGCAACAAACAAGCAAAAACTCGGATAGGCCTATTAGTTTCGAGACTGAAAAAGATATAAACCTAATTAATAATCTCAAAACTTTACAAACATTGGATAAAGCAAATAAATTTAGTTTCTAACCGACTTAATATAAAATTAAAACAGTAGGGGTCTAAACATGTTTAGCACGAAGATTAATATTAAAATCTGTTTTTAAGTTATTTTTACATTTATGATAGAACTTATCAGCCTTGGTTGGATGGGCAGTACATTAAAATGTATATAATAATGGAATCCGCTCTACAAGACCTTGTTATTGACATAGAGCCAAATAACATTTTTTTTTAAATAATGTCCCATACAAGGAAAGAATCGCTAATATAAACAACCATCATCATCATCTTTTGACTGTTAATCTAATTTAACCCTTAAGTCCCGGGCGCGTATATAGCGGAACTGAAGGCATCATAGATAGAATTAGGTTGGTACTGGAAGGGTTAAAGAGTAGATAGATAGTTATAACTTCAAGCAAATATAAATATAACAAAATAATACATACTAATGTATTAATTAAGATTTTCATCAAAAAAGTATTGGTGATTGTAACGAATAGAATGGAAAGGGGACGAGTGTAGAGCAGAGCAGACCGGAAGTTGATGTGTAGAGTTAGTGGGAGTGGAGATTATGGAAAAGTTGGAAGTTTAGGTTTTGAGGAGCTTGTGAGATGATTTGAGATGAGTTGATATAATGTTTGTATTTTTTCTAAGTTGGTTGTATCGTTAATAAAGCAATTAAATATTGCAGACACCGGATTAATTAATCATATCAGATGTGTGGGAGAATCGTGAAGTTTTTTTTTATGTACTGTTGTTTGTTATATGTTGTGATTATATTTTAGAACCAACATGACCCGAAAACAATTTTCATACAACCGAACCACTAACAGTGATGGTTTTTTTAAGAACCTCTTCCATGTAAAATAAATAGGATAGAGCTGATTGAGGTAATCAATAGGAAGAAATTTTAGAATCAATCAGACATATGTAATTGATGGAATTAATAGTGTTATGTGTGTATAGCACGAAATAATAGTTTCTATATTGTACTTGAGTTGGTTTCTTCTTATACATTACCGACGCTCCTTCTATATATTATTTTACTCTGACTTCCATTGTTATGGAAAATGGGCGTCTCTTTCGGACTCACTGACATATATACTCGTTTGGGGGCAAAATAAATTTATATTCTTTTTCCACTTAGTATTTTACTAAAGGCTGTCAAGGAGTTGTTTTATTCGAGGCTTGGTCTCACGGCATCACAATAACATAACAAAAACATAGTTCGACTTAGGAATGTTTGGCAAGGACGATCTATAGGTTTAGAGACAAGTTTAGTGTGTAGGTGTAGGCTAGTACGGACTGTAAAACGAAGATCGGAGTTTAGATGTACAAAACCGTTTTTGTTAGTAGGCCTACTATTTCAATTGAATATAATAATGATAGTGATGACAGTGTACCATTTTGGTTAGAAAAGCTCGAGTCCGTTCAGTAGGCCTTTAGTATGTCCCAAATATGGTATGGATTCGATTAGTTTGTCGGTTCGCCTTTTGTTTGTTTGTTTGTTTCAAAGAGTTAGTAGTAAGTGTATGTCTAGCAACTATGTTCCAAGTCAGTTAAAGTCTACAATAATAACGTGCATTACATTTGGATTTAGTGGTAGAAATAGAGCTTTAGATAGTATCTGGCGCGTTTAGTCAGTTTATAGTCGATAGTACAGTGTGGGCTGACAAACATGTTGAATATAAATATTTTTGTTTTCTTTACGAATTAGTTTGTCCTACAGGAAGTTGGTATAGACGAAGTTGTGAGTACAGACATAGGCCATAGGGTGATGCGATTTTGTGTGTCCAGTGGTTGAGTGTTTTGGGGCTGAGTGTATCCACGGACGCATGTGACAGAGTGTTTGTACCTGTTTACGGCGCCTGCCTTGGTACCTAGCTGGGATGAACTTCAATACTTGGAGCACAGACCGCGTCTCTACATACTATTGTCTTTGATATGAACTGAACATTAATTAGTTCGTTTTGAAATATTGATCTTTTGACTTAAGCTGAATTTTGTAACTTTTGATTTTAGCTGAATTGTATATTCTTTACTTTTGAATTTGTATTAAGTGCTACTTAGGATTGAATTTAGACATTCACCACTTTCTGTTTTAGACTTAGAAACTCAATATTAAACATAGGATGATGATGTACAATGTAGATTTATAATTCAATTGTTTGTTTTTGTTTTAGTTGCATGTGTGACTATTTTTGGATACCAAAAATAGTCAAAGCGAAGGGGGATGATGTCAAGGAGTTGTTTTATTCGAGGCTTGGTCTCACGGCATCACAATAACATAACAAAAACATAGTTCGACTTAGGAATGTTTGGCAAGGACGATCTATAGGTTTAGAGACAAGTTTAGTGTGTAGGTGTAGGCTAGTACGGACTGTAAACACCGAGACTGGAGCTAGTGATACTTGATACTGGTGCGACAGTGAGGGGGACTCTGCATGGACAAAGAGAGACAGAATCCAGCACGCTAATAAATCTAGTTAGACACTGACAGGTGTGGGACTTGGTGGGTTCGATGCAAAACTATTTAACGCAGAGACACTGAGGGTTTGGGTACAGAACTTGGACTTGTGGTCTGATGTTTGGATCACGCCCAAGCCAAGTCAACTGTCCACAGACATATGAGTGTTTTCTGACACGGGTGAGTTGAGTTTTGCATCGATACCTTCCAATAGACAATATATAATATATAGATATAGTTTAGGACAACATTAAGGTTTTTTTTATTGTTTATTATGTAGATGACGGCCCGTACCCAGGCCCGTACCCAGGCCCGTACCCAGGCCCGTACACAGGCCCGTACCCAGGCCCGTGCTGAGGCTCGAGACCCAAAGTTCGATAGCGGTGGTGACCGTAGCAACATGGCCGAGAGTGGTGGTTAGCTGGTGGCAAAGTGGCTGACTACTGGTGGCAAAAGGCCAGTGACTGGCGGTGGTTGACGTGACAGTGGCTTTGTAGTGACGTGTAGACGGCCGCGGTGTAGACTGGTTGCTGATGGCAGTTTGGTGCATCAGTACTTCAGTAGTGCGTCCGGTGGTGCGTCAGAGGAGAGGCAGTGTGATGCCGTTGAGGACCAAGCCAGTGGAGACGTGTGGCGTAGGCTATGATATTGTAACGGTTGTGTTTTGATAACATTCTTTTATATATTACGTTTCATATGCTTGTACTAACCATTTAGTATAGATAGAATGTTTTCCTTTGTGTTTTACTATACATCAGTTTGAAATTATTTACTGTTATATTATCTCTATCCTTAAAATCACTATTAATAAAATTAGAATAGTTTATAGTTCTCTTAATCAAACATCATGTGTTTGTTGTTTCATTTACGTATGTGTAAATGTTTTAATTACATTGTTTTTCTATGTAATTATTAAGATCTGGGACCTTCCTAATTAAGCGAGCCCATGACTATAGAAGTAAAGTAGTCATTTAAATGTAATTGTAATTTAATTAGAGGAGGTTCTTGACAAAGGCGTTAGTTTTTTAATGTTATCATAATGTGTTTTTTTATATATTTGAGACCATAAAAGCACATGCAAACTTTATACTAAGTACCTAGGGTGCGAAGTGTTAAAAACAAACTTCTCGACTCTGTAACTGTTGTCATTTTGTAATGGATAATTATTATTTTTTCATTTACATATTCTATAATACTAATAATAGTTTAGTTTTTAGGCTACTATAATGTTTATGTCATATTATGTAGGCCTATACTGCCTATAGATGGCATATAGCCACTACGTAACTTATATTATAGGGCTTAGGCGAATGCCTAGGGCAATTACTAGGATAGGCCTTTAGATTTGACTGAGATGTTTATATTCATTATTAAACATTAATAGGCCCCATAAGTAAAGTAAAGTATCCCGTCGGGCCAAATTGATTCATAAGGCTGGTCAGGCAGCATTGACCAGTTTCTCTGGCTCGCAGTTTCTGTGGTGATTTTGTGGCCAGCACAATGCACAGCCGCCTTTACCTTACATTACCCCAATTTAGGTCATGTAGGCCTACCCATCAGAGCTAATAGTGTTGTTATTTTTATTTGTCGTTGCATTTCTGACTTTTTTTTGGTGTCCAACTTTCTAATATTTGTAATGATCCAGAAATCGTTTGCAAGAATGTTGTTAAAAATATTCACATATTATTTGAAAACACTCGACGGTAATTTTTACTAAAAAGCACTTTTATATTCCTATGTGCCATTTGCAACCACCTATGAGTGTGAGAAGGCTTTCTCTCTGGCCACAGCACACCAGCCAGCCGCAGTTTCTTTACAGCAACTAATGTCAGGTACCCATCAGAGCTGGGTAGACTCAGGGGTACCCTCCAGTCCCGTGAGCATATCCTAGCCTTCGCCAGGATTCGAACTTACAACCTTCATTACCGAATAATAGATCAAGTCTCGAAATATAAATATATTGGCGTCACAATTACTGACAAACTGACTTGGTCTGACCATTGCCGAAGCCTTAGTAAGAAATTGCACCAACGACTTTTGTGTCTTAGTAAACTAAAAACATTTCAAATAGAGATAACCATTATGAATCTCTTTTACTTAGCGACTGTTGGTAGCATGATAACCTTCGCAATCACCTGCTGGTATGGTAATGCCACCACATTGAACAAACACCGGATAGACCGTCTAATAAACAAAGCTCCTCGTACTACACAGACAGAATTACCATCTTTTGCAGATCTATTTAGTTCAAGGTGCCTGTCTATGATTGATAAAATCCTCCATAATCATGCACGCCCGCTTCATGGTAGTTACATAATATCTAGTCGAAGTGGTCGGCTTCTTTCAATAAGGGCAAAAACAGAGAGATTTACGAACTCTTTTGTTCCACTATCAATGAGACTCTTTCAAAAGAATCATCTTTCAACCAGGAAATACAATGGCTCAATAGCTGACTGCTAAATGATAGGCCTACTTTTTTCTTGTATGATAAATGGTATGATAGTTTGCGCGAATGTCTATTGTGTTTGAGTACAAATGGTTCTTTAATATTGTTTTAAGTATGCTGAAAGACAGAATTTATGTAATCAAATCAAATTTCCATTTTTTGGATCAATAAAGCAATCTTATCTTATCTTATCTTCATTGTGCCAGCCGAATGGTCTGCCGTTCGGCCACCGTGGCTCGAATAGCATATAAGATAAGCCAAATAATATTTCAGGACTTCGTATTCTAACATCTTTCAAAATTTCCTAAATTCTTCCCTAGCTTTAACACTAACTCACAAGCCAAAATGAATTGTATTGTTGTGTGTGTAAAATCATAGTAAAATGTCTTAATGTTAATGCGTAGTCCAAACTAAAATTTTATTAGTGAGTTTTATACTTTTACTTCCTGTATGGCTGGTTGAAACATCTTGAAGATCTTGTTTTACATTTTAGTACCAGGTGACCGATCATTCGATCGGTAATAAAGAGCAGGCGCATGTACCTTAACATCATGTGTAAAACAACAGTGCATAAATTTTAAAAATACTTCTTTACCAGACCAATAAATTGTAGGCCAATTTGTCTTTTTCCTTTTTTCTACTATGAATAACATGGGCTTTAAATTCTAACAGTCGAAGCAGATTTTTATTTGTGCAGTCTAATATCTAGATTTTGCCCGATAACCCCCCCCCCCCCCCCCCCCAAAAAAAAAAAAAAAAAAAAAAAAAAAAAAAAAAAAAAAAAAAAAAGAAACAACAGCTTAATCTTATTTTAAACCAAAAAAAACATGTAGGCTAGAGTTGTCAGTTTAAATCCAACAGAAATATATGTCATTTATGTCAATAAATCGCCAGGCTACAACGAATACATAAAAGTACTGCGCGTTTGTTTATGTGCAAGTCTAAAAGAGACTCGGGAACTGCCCTTCTACGCTCGCTCCACTGGCTCCCCGTGAAAGCCAGAATTGAGTATAAAGTGGCGCTACTTTGCCATCAGTGCATTTTTAATAACGAGTTTCCGTCCTATCTCAAGGCACTAATCAGACCCTATGTCCCGCAAAGAACACTTCGTTCTGCAAACTCATCGCTTCTGGAAGAGCCCCGTTTCTCTCTGACGACCGTTGGCCTTAGAGCCTTCTCAGTATCCGGTCCGAAGGTGTGGAATCAACTTCCCATTCAACTGAAGCGAACAAGCTCTACTGTCAATATTTACCTTCGATAACATTTAACATGCTTTAGAAACTTACTGTCTTATTTATGGGTTCGGTCGGTTAATGCTACATTTATTTGTTTTGTCTTTTTTTTTATCATCAATTTTGCTCTGTCACCTGGCCTAGTGTAATATCCGTATTCTTAGTTGTATGTTAAACGCGCTCTGAGCTTACATTATGTTTGTTGGCAGCGCTATACAAATATTATTATTATTATTATTATTTAAAAGACTGAAAATGAAAAGTTTAAATTTAAAATATCGTGAATTACGTTACAATTTTTAGTTCTTCTACCCCTTCCCCTATTGGTGATTTGGTGTACGCTCGTTTGAATCTGTGGCGCCTTCACTGTGGAACGGCTTATCTGAGACACTGAAAAACTCTGTGTCAAAAAAGGCATTCAAGAAGAATTTGAAGACTTTTCTTTTCAACTAAATTGATCAAATACTCATCCATCAGCAAAAAACTTGTTTGAAACTATTTTAAAATGTTATTGTCGTTTCGTGCCTCCATCGGCCGAAACCTTGTTTAAAACTATTTTAGAGTGTTATTGTCGTTTCGATTTTGTGAGCGCGCTGAGCATGCTTTTATTAGCATGGAGTAAGGCGCTATATAAATGACCAATTAATTAATTAATTAATTAACTTTAACAACTGTCAAACTTTCCTATAACATTATGTCAATTTTTTTAACTCCCTCCCTCAACCCATTCAAGCTAACAATGAGTTACGGCCGGCAAATATGTTTGATAGGAATTTAAAAGGTCTACGAATAAATGTAAATCGGGTAAAAAAAATAGGCATAGTCTAACTGGAGAATCGAACCCGCTCGCACGCACAGCAGTCCTCTACGTTAACAACTTAGCTAGAGAGGGCACATGTCAGATGTGAAAAGCTATTAGACAGTATATAGGACTAGGCCTAAATAAGTCAGTGACACAATAGGGATCCGTGGGGACACAAACACGATCTTTTTATATATAGAGATTTTCAATGTTTTCAATGTATTATTCCAAACATTGTTTGACGAAAAAAGTAAAAAAATATAGTTTGGTGTTAACATTATCTAATAACCTCCATTTGTGTTACTATTTAAAATAAACTATCGCGGCAAAATATAATATTGATTAATTAAAACAATGGTATGATAAACATTTTTTTTTTTATTTTGAGCATTAAACTTAAATACTAAATAATTAAAGGTGAAATTATGTTATTCATTGAAAAGACTGCAAATGAAAAGATCATAATATATATAGGCTTCGTTAGATGGTTTGTTTAATTTCTCCCCCCCCCCCCCCGCCCCTCAATAAA
Source organism: Anisus vortex (assembly GCA_949126835.1). Taxonomy (NCBI): domain Eukaryota; kingdom Metazoa; phylum Mollusca; class Gastropoda; family Planorbidae; genus Anisus; species Anisus vortex. The sequence continues at coordinate 17,795,427 of OX421505.1, forward strand.
ACTAACAGTATATTACACTTCTGATTATTGTTATAAGGAAAATACGAATATACTGAATTTACATCTTTTCTAGTTTACCAGATTTCGAATTGACAATGTTAACATATTCTAATATATCTTACTTTGGTAGGCCTTTATAAGCAAATCATGCATATTTTTAATGAAACATTCATTGAATTTTTAAAAAAAGTGGATACTAATACAGTGTTTATTATTTACAGTGTAGAGTATACTGCTACATTGTATGCTATATACAGCGTAGTGTATACTGCTACAGTGAACACTATATACAGTGCAGTGTAATCTGCTACAGTGTACACTATATACAGCTATTCATTGTTTAAACACAAAAAAAGTTTTAGAGGTGTTTTTTTTTCAAAAAATGTCAGATAAAAGAAAGTTAAAAATAGACCTTTAGTTTGGTGAAACTTCCTCTAATTCTGTTATTATTTAAACGGCAAACTATTATCTGACTATTAGATAATTCGTAAATATGTATTTGTTTTTCTTTTTTTTTTAATTTAATCTAAAATATATTGAAGTTTAATCTAAAATATATTGAAGACGTTCTAATCTAAATAAGCCGCGAGGGCCGCATACTATCATTTGTCCGCCCGCGCGTTACCCACTGGCTGTAGTTTGGACACCCCTGCGTTACATAAATTACACTTGGTCTTGCTTTAAATTATTTCTATCATCGGTGCGCAACAGTAGTTTAAACAAGAAATTAAACTTATTTCTGCTGTAGTAAGCCTACGGGTATTCCCGAAACGTCATAACTGCGACGCAACAAAACACCACTCTTGAACACCGCACTACACGTGGGTCGAGCAATGGCATGTTTTCACGGCCAAAATTAATTATCTACGATAAATCTAAAGCGTATTTTTGTCTAACGTTCATTTCCGATTTTTATTTGTGTGGCCGAAAAGGTGTAGATTTTTTTTTAGGGGAAACAAGTCGTGCATTAAAACATGAAGATAATCGTTAGAGCGCTTTTCAAGAAAATTTCCAGATATATATATATATATATATATATATACATACAATTTTAACTCGTATTATAGTATAGGATTAAGTTAGTAAATACTAGATTACATTATTTCGCTCTGACAATTGAGATAATAATAATAATAATAATAGTTGTATAGCGCTGCCAACAAACATAATGTAAGCTCAGAGCGCGTTTAACATACAACTAAGAATACGGATATTACCCAAGACCAGGTGACAGTGCTAAATTGATGATTGAAAAAGACAAAACAAATAAATGTAGCATTAACCGACCCAACCCATAAATAAGACAGTAAGTTTCTAAAGCATGTTAAATGTTATCTAAGGTAAATATTGAAATAATGAGTTTTTAAGTTATGTTTGAAAGTAACAGTAGAGCTTGTTCGCCTCAGTTGAATGGGAAGTTGATTCCACACCTTCGGACCGGATACTGAGAAGGCTCTAAGGCCAACGGTCGTCAGAGAGAAACGGGGCTCTTCCAGAAGCGTTGAGTTGGCAGAACGAAGTGTTCTTTGTGGGACATAAGGTGTGATTAGTGCCTTGAGATAGGACGGAAATTGGTTGTTAAAAATGCACTGATGGCAAAGTAGCGCCACTTTATACTCAATTCTGGCTTTCACGGGGAGCCAGTGGAGCGAGCGTAGAAGGGCAGTTCCCGAGTCTCTTTTAGACCTGCACATAACCAAACGCGCAGTACTGTTCTGTATTCGCTGTAGCCTGGCGTTTTTGTCCTCGGGCAGGCCGGCTAGCAGGGCGTTAGAATAGTCGATACGCGAAAGTATCAGAATCATTGGACAAATAGGGTCGTATTTGGCCGAGTCTACGCAACTGTAGATATAGACCTCTGCACATATGAGAAATATGCAGGTCGAAAGACAGCGTGGGATCCAATAAAACACCAAGATTCCTCACTCATAGCCTCCACCAGGATTCGAACCCGGGACCTTTGAATCACCAGTCGAACGGCTACCGTGTCACATGTTCTCGTTGATGTGATAAGAAATGTGTTTCTGTCCTTTTTTTATCTGAACATTGCAACATGTTGTTATTGGTTTGTATTTCTAAATTAGTTAGAATAATTCTATAGAATGGAATCCGTGCTCTACGCATGTTTTTGTTTCTCAATGTTAAATGCGCTTTGAGCTTACATTAGAATTGTTGGCAGCACTATATGCATAATTTTTTTTTATTGATATTCAAAATAAAATAACACCAAAACAACGAGATGTGAGCCTAGTACTCCTTAAAAACATAGTTTAATAATTATAATTATATATTATTATACATATTATAGCATGGTTAGTTGTTTTTTCCAAAAAATGAGGGTGAAGCAGAGGTTCAAAAGAAATGAGATTGATCTAAAACGCATTTTCTCACCAGAATACATCAATAGGACAATTTTCGCGAAAATGGTTGGGCCCGTTTTCGAGAACGCTGACACAAACACACAAACAAACAAACAAACCCACAAACAAATATACCCCCAATGTTTTCTCGTTTAATATTATTAGATATTGGTCTATTTAAGTAATAGCATGTTGAATTGAGTAAAGTTTGTGACATATGTTGAGAATAAAATATAGATATATACTAGAATTAGTATAATAATGTACATTTATGTATATAAATAGGCAATGTGGTTTTAAAACTAGTTAATATGGACAAACAACATATCATTCCTACTCAACTATCTTCAATTGTTAAAGACTCCATAATATATTTGAAAAAAAACAAACGTTTTTCTGTGTTTTAGCAAAGAAAACACGTCTATAAAAAAGGACAGATGGTTTTAACAACTCTGTGAAATTATTATTATCGTTTTAAACTAAATATCTATGTTTATGCCTTCTATGAACATTAATTAACAAAGTTATGTTAAATCTTAAGTAAATTTTTATCATTTTCTTAAAAAAAAATTATCACTCTTTCAGACTTGACTTTTTTTCCGCATTTTTATCAAACTCACGACATAAATTTGTTTCGAGCGCAAAAAAATCTAAAAGCAGGCAAATAAAGATAATAATTAAATAGATCAGTAGGCCTATATGTTCTTAACATTCAATGAAAAAATTGCAAACTATTAACTTAATTTTATGTCTTAAATCGCATTTTACGAAGTGTCATTAAATTAAATAAGGACGACAGCAAGATATGGGTTAAGCAATATTGTTTATATAATAACTTTTTTGCCGATGGGTCAAACGGCCAAGGAGCCTTTGGCGAACAAACATATAAATAAATAAATTTACAAACATGTAATGAAACTCACGGAAATTATGTATATTTATTATGTAAGCAAGTCGGTGACAACCGAAAATCGGGGGGGGGGGGGGGTATATACATGAAAACTTATGTCAATGTCACGTTGGCTTTCCTTAACTCTGCCGCCTCTTTACAGATGTAAGCCAGACAGAAGTACTGGATATCAGATGAGTGAAGTCCGTACTGACCATCTTTACATCTGAAGGTCTTGATCTCCACTTCCTGGTCTTTGATAAACTGGGGCGAGTACATGGCGCCGACAACCTGCTGGTCAGTGCTGGCCATGTTGTTTTTCAGCAGTGACTGGACAACCCTTTTGTAAGCAAGAGCAAATTTCTGGACTACCTGGTGAGATATTTGGGTACATACTGGTCAATGAGATTATGGGCATCGTCAGGAAGGTCAATGGGGGAGGGAGGTGGGGAATCAAATTTTTTTTTTTTTATTGTTTGAACTTAGCGCAGGGACGTTGTTATTTTTTTCATACAATAGCTATCCACGAACACAAACTGTGTGTGAGAAATATGGTGTTAGTCACATTTAAACAGCAGATTTGAGCCACGCACGCTGGTAGCCACGCCTCCTGGTAGCCATGCGCACTGGTAGCCACGCCCTCTGGCACATTAACTAAGCTGATAGCAGCTATTACCAGTAGTTATAACGATTAAAACACTATTTAGTCCTAAAATGGAGACATTTTTTTTTTTAAATTGTGCCTTGTTCTCTCAATGAGGAACGTGTGAATTACACTTTTCTACTTCTGTGGCAAAGTTAATATTCACAATTAACAATTGTAGTCAGTGGCGTATCTAGGCATGTTCCACATGTTCCATTGGAACAGGGGCCCCCACACAATAGGGGTAACCCACACATCCCAAAAATACTTTTTATAGTGACATCCCCATTATTTCGTTTAAAATGTAAAATAAAATTCATTTATTCCCCTATAATTTAAAGCGCTCCAGTCAAACCAAGCTATGCGCAATATAAAAGGCTTCCCATATAAAAAGAATGTATGTTTTTACAGAATGTAACATGAATTAACCGCAATTTTCTGAGGTAGGCCTATGTGGAAGGCAGGGGCGAGGTCATGAGGGGCCCCCACATAAATTTGGGAACAGGCCCCCACAATCCTAAATACGGCCCTGTTTCTAGTATAATGTTCAACTACTGTGACAAAGAAGTTAATATTCACAACTAACAATTCTAATATAACACTTTATTAAAAATCTCTAACTTTAGTAATCTAACTATAATGGAAATAATGTTAAATACAGGACATTTTTCAGTATTTTAATTTCAGAGTCTGTAAAACCAAAAGACATATTTTCTCATTCCATATAATGTTTCCTCAAACGGCATCCAACCATGGTATGGCTTACCTGATCTTGTCTGAAACTCTAAAAATGTAATACTATTAACAAATTCGAATAAATTCATGACTAAGGTTATAAGTGTGTAACCTTTTTAGAAAATAACTATTTGCCCCCCCCCCCTCTTTTCTCCCTGAACGCTGGATGAACACTCACGCTTGAGGTATTTTTCCAATCGACCTTATTGGGTGCTAAAGCGACCACGACTCCCCATTTTTTTTTCTACCCTTAAAACATTTGGAGTTGTTTACTAGAAATCTATCGAAATTTGTTTGATTTCAAAATTCTTTCTCTGGCAATTTGTATAGTAGGCCTATATATATATATATATATGTATACCTATATATAATAATATATATATAATAGCTTGTGTGTATGTGTAACCAATTAATTATTTTTTTCTAAAGACACGTGATCTACAAGTCCAATCAGTATTGTGTCACTTAGCTAAAGATTATTTTTATCTTTTATTGAAATATGGTTTATTTAGCGAATATGTTAGTGTCTTCGACTGCCATTCGGGCGACATGGGTTCGATTCCACGCTGACAGCTTAATTTTTTTTTATTACTTTTTTTTTTTATTTCCATAAATATTATTTAGAAAAAAGGATTTTAGAACTTAAAACTTTCCTAAAATGTTTTCAGTAAATGAAATATAACAATTATATTTGAGAGGCACGCAGAAGACGGGTGTTTGATTCTCATCCGCAAGGAAGTCCTAATTTTTTTATAAATAAAATGTTTTAAATTACTTTCTTAAAGGTTTTCAGTAAATAAATAATAATTATATTTTTTAAGTTATTATAGCTTTTCATTGTTCTGTTCATTGTAGTTTATACAAATTGTATCTGTAGCTTTAGGCCTACGTTAATTAAGCCAATGTATTTTTACCCCGGGCAATTAAGCTTTTGGTTTAATAAAAATATCGACTTGCTTATTTTAAACCCTATTATAACATTTATTTGAAATTATTTTCCTAAATGTTTTCAGTAAATAATAATTATATTTAAAAAATTCTTACATCTAGCCTATATCTTTCTGTTCATTGTAGTTTAAGAAATGTTTAACTGTAGTATGTAGCTTATACATGCCTATTTATAATTTCACCGAGAAACGCTGGAAAATATAGCTTTTATATATGTTACGCACAAATAGTGTAATTGCCCAGTACATGAACTGTGCAACTTTCTGCCCAGTTCAGGAAATGTGCAACAGCCTTCCCCAATTCAGGAAATAGGCAGATACCGGCCCAGTTTATTAAATGGGCAGTTATATTTTTGCTCATTTCAGGAACTATGCATTGGTAAAAAAAAAAGTTTTATACTTAATTATTCTTATTTAAGCACTCCAACGTAAAATTGTATATTCCTCTACAACATCCCAGAAGAAATGTTACATGACATGGTATTATTATAATATAAAAGTAAATATAAATTAATTAGTAAATAATCAGACATGTGCTTAAGGCGGCAATAATCTTCCTATTTAAAAGGCAGCCCTTTATATACTAAGATAACGTTCAAAATGTATCTTTCCAATATAATAAATCTCACCTGTTTTTTCCCAATCATATAACTAGTTGAAACCCAAACGGCGTTGTTCTTGATATAATCCCACGGTGATAAGTTTTTGTGATAATCTCGCCTTCCTACTTCAGTGAAGGCAACCTTGGTAGGATCCATATCTAAAGGTGGTTCCAATGTGAAGGAATCATTTTTGGGTCTTATTTCTGGTTGGGGCAGATTTCTGGGGAGCATACAAGGCAAAGTCAAATTGGAAAAAAAGTTTTTGAAATTGTGTTTTTCAAAAACAAAGCTCTCAACCCTTGCAATATCAATCTATATAGAAAATGTTTAAAACTTTAAGCCATTTTTTATGTCCATCAACAAACATGGCTTATTAGAAATGTAACTCTGCAGTGCCAAGAAAACATGGTTTTAATGAAGAGACAATCTGCAAGGCCCACAACAATCATGGTTTCCAAGAAAAGCCATTCTTCGATGCCCTAGGTAAGCGTGGTTTATATTTTTTAAAAGACATACTTAAATGCCCTCAGTAGACGTAATTTAAATGAAAAGCCATTTTACAATTTCCCCAATAAAAATGGCTTATATAACAAGACATTCTGCAATGACCTTAACATATATAAATTTAACCAAAAGCCATTTCGCAATGCTCTACCTGAAGCAGCCAATGTCCAGCCACGCTATGTACTCAGTGTCCACGTGACCTAAGTCCATCGCCATTAGTAAGGCGTCAAACTTGGCGTTCACAACGACAGAGTAGTTGGCGTTGACTGTGTTGGGCTTGTGCTTGGGGTAAGACTCAGCAGAGAAGATCTGGCTGACCTTCTCGTAGTCTTTGAATGCGTTCACGTCAGACCTGTTGACCCTGATAAGCACAGTTCTGTCCGGAGGAAGGTGTGACCGAATCTTCCTGCAAGATAGAAAAAGAGGCAAACAATTTGCTCAAAATAGGTGTTGAGCTAGAACCTTGGGTTTTTAATGAAGAATAGTCTAACTTAGTGATAGCATCATATTATAGAGTTTGGATAAAGGGAATGGGAGACAATTTGTAGATTAATGACAACATACTAACACATATAGAAGATATAGTCAATTGTAAGTCATACGGTAAAACCTCAAGCACAAAGACATCTACCAAGGATCATGCATTTCTCAACTGAGCTCTATAAATTGCAGTTCATTTCTACGTATGCATTGATCTCATTGGCAGTTGCGTCCTATTAATGAGAAGGGAGACGGGTCATACATTTTGTGACGATATGTGACGAGGGAGACGTGGTGTTTAAACAACGTGTACAGACAATGATTACTTAGGACTAGTTCGTTCTTATCGTATATATTACAGACGCTCCTTATATAAAGAAGATTATTGCGTTTTTCGCTTATCCGTGGTCGGAGTCTAGTCTTGCATTTTTAATAATGTTTTAAATGATGTTAAGTTAATGGTTTTCCTGGTTAGCTCAGGCGAGCCAATCCATGCCCGAACGCCACTCAGGTAGAAGCAGATAAGGAAATGCGAAATCCTTACAGTCGGGGCAGGTGGGCGGTGAAATCCCCCTTCCCTGACCATTCCCTGTAAACTAACACATACGCAACAGCTCTCGGCCGGACCCTTAGGGTATCAAAGAACCTTCGTAAACCCCCGATCGCCCTCTTCTCCCCTCCACATTCCTCCTACCAGTGACTGATCATTAAAGACTCATCATTAAAGACACGCGGTTAACTATTCTAAGGCCCAACGTCACTCTGACATCGCAATAATCAGCCCCTTACACGAGCCAAATAACCACGTAGAGTGCCCGCCACCACGCTACAAGGTATAAGGAACGTGTTTTCGTCCCTATGTTTATCTGAGCATTGCAACAGGTTGTTATTGTGTTGTATTTCTAAATTCTAGGTTGCACACAAAAATCACGTGACGGCAAATCAATCTATAAATAGATCATTTAGAAAACCTATGAAGTTGACTAAACCTACTTGAAATATTGGTACGTGTCGTCATCCAAGAGAAACGCCACCAGTTTATTGGTCAACCAGCCAAACGTCTGCATCCAACCCCTGTACCTGTCATTGGTGTAGATATTTCCAGGCCCGCCTTTCTGGAAGTTCCCAAGCTGGTGGTACAATGTTATCACAGTCACCTCATACGGTTTGGGCCTTCTGCTTCGAGGGGTGATTCTCTCAGTCGTGATTCTCTCAGTGGTGATTCCCTCAGTGGTGATTCTCCCAGTGGTGATTCTCTCAGCGGTTATTATCTGAGGCTGCAGAGAAGGATTGGAGAAGACAAACAAATATTTTCTAAAACAAAGCAACGCAGTCTTTCATATGATAGGAAAGATGGTTTAGTATCACTGAAGGTCCACGGATTTAATGGATTTAACTGGATAAATCTAATTGGTCCAACGGGGTTACTATACCTTTTAATTTGTACTTTCAAGGTTGCCGAGAGACTAATTTTTGCAAGAACGTGTGTCTGCCGATGGTCTCTAGTGGCTCGCAGGGGATAAAGAAATAGCAATTGGAACTTCAGTCTCAATATTTTTTTTACGTCTTATTTGACCTGTGCCTTGGACTTCTACAAGGTTTTTACAAGTCCCAGTGATTAGATGTATTAAATTTTTATTGTGATTGATTTTTTTTTTATATATTTGAAATTGTATTATTTTGAATTGCATTAGACTATATGTATGCATCTATCTATATTATCTCTACTTGATCTCAACTGAACTGGAGATAATGTTCTTCTTTAATCTCAAGAACAAACTGGAAGATTTACATATCTAGTTCTATATTTGTGATGTGTGATCTATCTTAATGTTATCTAATCATCATCTAATCATCTAATCATCTAGGCTGTATCTAATTTAATCTCTCTCTATTTTTTATCTCCATAATCTATCGCTCTGTCTGTTTAACTCTTAGTTTATCTTATGCATTTGTCAATCTATCGAGCTATCATTCTATCTGACCATTCTATCTGACGAATCCATTTTGTATCTCCACGTTTATAAGTATGGCCATCTATTATGTATCTATGTATGCATATCCTTCTATGTATGCATATCTATAAATGCCTATCTATATGTGCCTATCCAGCATTCTTTCTATCCATTTATCTGCACATATAATATGTATCCATGTGTCTATCGGTCTATTGTTATGCTGCAGTCATTTATTACCACTCACTCCAATACTTAGCAGGTCAGCCTGACCTGGAGCTTGATACGAGTACACGTTTGTGCCTGAAATAAAGGTAATACCAAAGTTTACACAAGAACACTAGCAATAACAAAATGAAATGTTTATCAATATTATACAAAATCTAAACGTACAACAAATTAATACAAAAACAACAAGAAACCATAATATACTAGATTTATTCTTAACAAAAAGACTAGGACTAGTAATAGATTATGAAATAATTCCTGGTCTTTCAGATCATGACATTGTGAGAGTTAATAAGAGAATAAAACTAAAATATGCAAGAAGCCTAAAAGAAAATTAATCTCTGGAATAAATGCAATACAACAGATCTACATCAAGCAGCAATAAAATTTCAAACTACTTTCCTTAATAAATACAATATAAACAGTCCAGTTGAAGATTATTGGTAATTCATAAAAGCAAACTTAAAAAACAATAATGGCTGATTTTGTGCCAACAACACAAACATGAAATAAAGTTAACAAATGTTGGTTTAACACTAAGCTAAAGAAACTGTGTAAACAAAAAGAAAATATTTGTAAAACATTTAAGGCAACTAATTCAATTAGACTAAATAAAAAATACCTAAAAATTAAACATTTTACTCAGAAACTAAGCAGACAACTGCAGAATGAATATGTATACAATGTAATATCTAAAATAAAACAAAAAACTTATGGTCCTACATTAAATCAAGAAAAGTGGTCACTACTGGCATAGCTCCACTAAAAGTCCAAAACAATGAAACCATAACGACAGTGAAACTAAAGCTAATATCCTAAACACACACTTTGCATCATCTTTTTCAAATCAAGGTCACAAAGACATCTCCATAACTTTAAACAAACTAGAAGAGATAGAAAATATAAATGTAGATAAAAAGGGCATAAAACAACTCCTAACCAACTTAAAAGTAAACATTTTACTCAGAAACAAAGCAGACAACTGCAGAATGAATATGTAAACAATGTAATATCTAAAGATAATAATAAAAACGTATGGTCCTGCATTAAATAAAGAAAAATGGACACTACTGGCATAGCTCCACGAAAAGGCCAAAACATTGAAACCCATAAAGACAGTGAAACTAAAGCTATTATCCTAAACACACACTTTGCATCATCTTTTTCATATCAAGGCCACAAAGAAATCTCCATAAAGTCATACAAACTAGAAGAGATAGGAAATATAAATGTAGATGAAAAGGGCATAAAACAACTCATAACCAACTTAAAAGTAAACAAAGCTTCTGGTCCAGATGAAATACCAGCAAGACTGCTTAAAGAACTATCTAAAAAAAAACATCTCCAATCTTTTAAATACTTTTTCAGGCCATTTTAAACCAGTGCAAAGTGCCCAAAGACTAAAAATTAGCCAATTTAAACCCTTTTTCTAAAAAAGTGATAAAACTGACCCCGGAAATTACAGACCTGTTTCCCTAACAAGCATAACTTGTAAATTACTTGAACATATAATATATAGTAGTATAGTAAATCATCTAGTCAAATTTAATGCACTGTGCCCCCTCCAACATGGGTTCAGGAAAAACAGATCATGTGAAACTCAATTAATAGGCTTAATAGATGACTTGTCTAACGGATTACATAATAACAACCAAATTGATGCTTTATTACTAGATTTTTGCAAAGCATTTGATAAAGTTCATCATTCTAGTCTCCTGAAAAAAACTTTTAAACTTTGGCATCTCTTGTCCCTTACATCTGTGGATTCAGTCCTTTCTTACAGACAGAGAACAAACAGTGATAATAAATGGCTCTAAGTCTAACCAATAACTGTAAACTCAGGAGTTCCACAAGAAACTGTTCTATGACCCCTACTATTTCTAATTTATATTAATGATCTAACAAATTGCATCAACACAGGAACAAAAGTAAGATTATTTGCCGATAATTGCATAATTTATACAATAATAATGACAGGAAAAGATATTGAACTTCTACAAAAAGACCTAGATGAACTACAAAAATGGGAATCAAAACTGGAGTATGTCTTTTCACCCAGAAAAATGCCAACTAATAAGGGTATTTAAGAAAAAGAAACATATAAAAGCAAACTAGTAGCAAACTACTTCATTCATGGTAAATAACTAACTCAAACTAACAATGCTAAATATCTAGGAGTAATAATAATTGATAAGTTATCTTGGAACCCACATATTGATGAAGTAATTAAAAAATCAAACAAAACATTAGGATTCATAAAAAGGAACTTTTACAAATGTAATAAAAATATAAAACTATATATTTATTATATTTGTGTGGTCATACAACCAGTAACGCAGCACATATACATGTTTTGAATGAAACCTATCACCAATTTATAATATCGAACATGTTGCTTAATGCTAAATCATTTTCGTTATTTGTTTTTATGAATTGTGTTTTGTGTTTTTAATACATTTTAATACATTTTAATACATGGTTTTAATGCATTGTGTTTTTAATAACCAAGAAACGCAACTCTTGACTAATTTATATTATAAACAAAGCTAAATTTGTCTTTGTCTGCTAATACAGTAGATTTAGGCAAAGTGATCTCAAAAGCATAGGCTACATACAGAAGAGCTTGAAATACATATATACTCCACAAACGGCTAAGACGAAAAGAATGGCTTTTTGACTCAGGCGAACCATCGTTGTTTTAATCAAATGTGCAATAAAAGTTTGTGTGTGTGTGTGCAATGATTAAAAATGCGATGTCTGAACGAAATACGTGTTAAACAGTAGCACGATAGACGAGGCGGGCCTTGGGAAAGGCCATTGCTTAGTGTCATAGCTACAACCAGTGCCCTAGAATAGAGGGGGGGGGGGTTCAGAGGGGGGCATAAGCCCGGGGGCGACACTTCTAATGGCGGCAAATATAGTCGAAATATAGAAGTAAACAAAGCAGTTACAGTATACAAAGGGGCGGCGCTGAAACGTTTGCCCTGGGGCGCTACATAGGCTTGTGTGGGCTCTGGCTACAACTGATATAATGGATCGAAACTTGTAAGTATATCAATATTTCAATTTTTTAATTCATAAATGGAATGGTTAAGACTTTAAGGTGAATTCTTAAAGTTTTTATTTAACCTACGATGGAAAATAGAGGGGGGGGGGGTGCAAAGTTACTTCTAAATCCTGCCCTATTTCGTGGTAACTTTGAGCCATTAAGTGAGAACCCCGAAAAATTAAAATATGACATCTATTAAGTAAAATTTTATTTTTATTTTTAACGGACAATAAGCATAGAATAAATTATTCAAAATATGTCGATATGCTATAAGAATTTAATCCATTTAATAACAAAGGGCTATCAGTAAATATCATTTTTTACCCTCTCTTTTTCAGAATAAAAATGCCACGCACTTACAAACCAAAACCAGGGGAACGAAAATGTGGCTCCTGTTACGAAGACATACTAACGATGAACAAAAGTGGTCAGGGCTGACTTTGACCAACAAGGGGAGGGCTTTTTATAGTTTAAAAACAACCGGTCTTGTTATGGCTGTTTGGACTTCTTTCTTCAACGCAACAAGTACAAAATCAGAAAGACATTATAGCCAAACTTTGAAAAAGAAAAAGTCTGCTGTGTCTAAACAAGTTTTTAGTTAATGTTTCGCACATTTATTTTACACCATTCAAAACATGCCCTCGTGAAAACATCGTCAATTAAGGTTCAGATGACAAACAATAGCACATACCTATCCACCTACAAAGGCACACAGTCTATAAAAGATTAGAAAAATGTTCAAATTAAATTTCAATGTTTCATTTTGAGATCGTCGTCAGGGATATAATTTAATGTTGTACTGCTTGTAATATAAAAATATATTTTTGGACCGAAGTAACCCCTTGTCGAGGTAACTTTGACCACCCCACAAAATATTAAAATAAACATGAAATCTCCAACATAATTGACTTTTACTTATTCCTTCCTTTGTAAGTTGTTGTTTCATTTTTTTTCATTAAGGGTCGTATCGAAATGCACAATAAAAGGGTCGTTCCGTAACATACGACATTGATAGACATTGAGTGTCCATCATGGGCTTGAGAGAATTAATGACAAATTGTTATTTTGAAGAAAAGAGAGAGAGAAAAAGTGTGTGTGGAGAGAGAGAGAGATAGTGGGACATTGAGAGAGAGAGACAGAGATAAGAAAGGAATAAAGAGAAGAAAGAAAGAGAGAGAGGGAGAGTGGGATGAAACAAGATATAGAAAAAGAAAGAATGAGCAAAAAAGAAGAGACACAGAAGGGTGGGGGGAGGAGAGAAATAGAGAAAAGGGATAAAAGAGACAGACTCATACAAAAAAACTTAAAAGTACAAAGATTTTGGAAGAAAGAAAGTTTTTTCAAGCTTACCATACTAAAGAAACAATATCTCCTTAACTGCAACAACCTTCATTGAAGATACACACACAGACATAGTCTATATATTTATATATATAGAAATGTAAGCATTCCATTATGTTTTTTTTTAAATATATTTTTGCTAGTTTACAATTTCTTTCAAGAGTTTATGTTATTTGTTTTTACCTGGCCAAACAGTTATAATGTATTTCTTGGATCCTCAAACTTAACCCACTACTGTACCCATGGGCCTCAAAGCGGTTTTTTGAGGTTGTTTTTTTTCCTGATTTTTACATATGCAATAGAAAGTCATGATTTAATAAACAAATGATAGTTATTAAAAAAAAAAATGTCCTGAAATTAGGACGCCAGCAAGAAATGATACCGTGACATTGCATGCTTGCAAGAGAAACCTCTTATCTTAAGGATACATATAATATGTATTTTATTTAACAATTTAAGTTAGAATGTTTAATTTATAGCTTTTCAAAACAATAAGATAAGAAAATAGCGTAATAAACAATTGGCATTCGAGTGGCATCCGGGCACAGAATGGGTTAACTGAACCAACACGAAAAAACAATAACATCATTTAAAACACTAATTAAAATGCAAGACTAGACTCTGAACACAGATAAGCGTAGGACGCAATAATCTTCAATACAGAAGGAGCGTCTGTAATATATATTATAAGATTATATCAATCATATTTAATTTGTATCATGTTACCCTCGGCGACCAGCGGTCCGTACGAGGCGTCCAAGTTAAATATTAATAATTACAGAAATTACATAATTAATTTAAAAAGTCTCTTATATGTTTTACATTAATAATACAAATAAATTTGTTTTAAAATTACTTATATTTATGTTTAATTAAAAAGATGGGCATGAAAATGTTATTAGTCTGAATGAGTTAATGAGCGGTCAAGTGTAATTGACATATTTGTATTATTTAAGCATGTGTAATACAATCTTTTCACAAGTGTAAGTTGAACCAAAAGCTGAAATTAAAATGGCAAACGCCTAGCAGTTCAGAATAACAGATGAATTTCCTAGGCAGCTTCCTTTATAATTAAAAAAACCATCTTTATTTACATCTTCAAGAACAGCTTTACTTTGTCAAAAAACATCTTTATTTACATCGTCAAGAACAGCTTTACTTTGTCAAAAAACATCTTTATTTACATCGTCAAGAACAGCTTTACTTTGTCAAAAAAATCTTTATTTACATAGCCAAAACCAGCGTTACTTACATCGTCGAAGAGTGCTTTACATATATATGTTACGGCCAAAGCCCTGAGCCCGATCTTGTCTTGTTTACAGACCTTGGCCAGTCAGTGTGCGAAATGGCCATGGGCGATCAGCCAATGTCGGAATAAGAAGTTCGTGAGCAGATTTTGAGTGTTTGTATACCGTAATTATCACATTGGGCCTATATTGATTATTAACTTTACTAAATTACAAAATCAGTTAAATTAGTTTGTTATAGTAAATTACTTTGCATACCCTATCGTAAGTTATATTTTTTCATTAATTTTTACTTCCTTTATTTTAAGTTGTATTTTCTGTCTGTCTGTCTGGATGGTTGGTTGCAATCAATGTGCAAGAATTGTCTTCAAATTTTCGACCACTTCCCGTGGTCCAATCGAGCTAAAATTTGGACAGCAGACTTGCCCGGACTAACAATACATTCTATCAAATTTTCAGTTAAAACAACTTAATAATAATACACTTATGACAATATTCATTTCTTAAAAGGAAAGTATAAGAAAAATTTTGGTTTCACTTCAAAAATGCCTGTGCAACTTTTAATAGTTTTTCGGCGCAAAGCTAGAAAAAAAATTTATGCGCTAAGATTATTTTTAGAACAATTCATACTGAGTAAGGAGATATTTTTGAGATTTGCGACACAGATATTTTTCTGTACGTTTCACTTGCAGTAGTCAATGAATTATTTAATTATATGATGGTAAATTTAGTTTGCAAATAAAGGGAGTATAATACAAACTTCGTTTTTATGGTTTTCTTGTTTTTATCCTTATAAACACCCTCTGCTAGAATGTAAATAACTTTTGGTAATTAATAAATTATCAAATTATTTTTACTAATTTCTTCATTTAGTTTATTGTATTGCCAACATTTTTGTATTTTTGTATGCTATATGTCTATGTTTAGAATTATAATAAGCTAGCTATACCGATTTTCAACATACATGCATGTGAAAAACATGTAAAAGTAAAGTACCCATCGGACCGAATTGATCCATAGGTCAGATGAAGCAGCGTTCACCTTGTAAAAAGTCTCAAAACCCGGACGAGCCGAAGCTCTTAAGCCGGGGCGTAACGCAATAGAAGTGAGTTATTTAAAACTCTGTCCGGGATCCAGCCACCCCACGGCACGCCGAAGGCGTGGCGTGCCATGTAAAAGGGAAGGATTCCGCAGGCCAGCGACCGTTCACTGCGGTTCCCCTAAGGATCATTATCGTGGTGGCTCTCCCGTATTTCTGCATTGTCACCCGGTAGCACAAATCCTGTACTATAGGCACAGGCATCCAGGCACCGGGTGGGTCGTGAGACGGGGTTGCAGCATCCATTGCTTCCTTCCCACCGAGACCCCGTGGCCTCTCGGCAGTGCAATGGATCTCGGACATGCTGTGGGGGCTGTCCCCCATGCGTTAGCCCGCCGGTGTTTTCAAAGAAAATTACTGGCGGTTTACACACTACGCCGCTTTGAGGCCAATGGGTACAGTAGTGCAGCGTTCACCAGTTTATGTGGCCACGGCATACTAGGAGATGTGTGGCCAGCACAATGCCCAGTAGCCTTTACTTTACCCAAACTAGTGTACCCATCAGAGCTGGGTAGACTCAAGGGCACCCTCAAGTCACGGGAAAAATGTCTAGCCTGCTCCAGGATTCGAACCCAGAACCTTCGGATCGCCAGTCGAACCGATGCCGCTCGGCCACAGTGTCGCATGTTTCACTCACAATAAACTTCTCTAGACCCGCTAAACGGATTTTCCAACTTTAAGGCCCATTGGTACAGAAGTGAATAACTAACTACAGATTCGTCATCTGTGTGATCCATGTGTGCACATAACTACATACAAAATCGACATCTGTGTGATCCATGTGTGCACATAACTACATACAAAATCGACATCTGTGTGATCTATCCAGATTTGCCAACTGCTACACAGTGTTCCAAGTGTACAAAGTAATCTTCTTTAACGTTTACAAAAAAACGAAGAACAAACAATAAGCTACATTGGATTATTGCATCTTATACAGAACAGTTGTTTCATTGTGTATTTGGATTGACTGTGTTGTTTTTTTAAACTCATGTAATGAGCTTTAATGAATCTAGATAAGGAACACAATAACGCTATATATACTAAGAAGCGTTCTCTTCTTAAATCTCAATGATAACTGACCCTATCGATTTTATATTAAAGCTATCAGTTATGCTGTTTAAAAACACATGCACATTTAAAGGCAGTTGAAACATTGGAAGAAGATTGGTTACTAAACTTATTTTATTCAGAAATAAACCTGAATTGTAGTTTCAAAGAGATAACTGTTTTTAAGTGTGATCTCTTGTCAACATTTTACGGGTAAACTTTACGATATCGTCAAGATCTTTCAGCCGCCATGTATGTATTAAATAGGATGTAACTTATAACTAAAGACATTCTAGTGAATTTTTCTAGATTCGAGGTCGAACCAGCTCTACTGTTACTTTCATAAAGAACTTAAAAACTTATTATTTCAATATGTACTTTGGATTCCATTCAAGATACTTTAGACCCCTACTATCTTACTTTTGGGTTGGGTCGGTTAATGCTACATATATTTGATTTGTCTTTTGTTTAAATCATTAATTAGCTCTGTCACCTAGCCTAGAGTAATATTCGTGTTCTTAAATGTATGTTAAAATTTGCTCTGAGCTTAGCCCTACATTATGAATTTCAATCAATTTGTTTTAGCAGCGCTATACAAATATTATTATTATTATTATTATCAAAAAACAAATACAGTTAATGTTGAATCTGAGAATTGACTATTTAGCTTTGCAGATTGTTATAAGGAAATTTATGTTGACTAAATCCTAGCATAAATCATACAGCCGGCAAAGACAAGGTTCTCCATTTCTAAAGCTGGCTACACTTTTTCTATTACAATAGGATCGACACAAATCTTTCTTGCTTTTTTGAGAAAATCATAACGAATTACTAAACCGGAAGTCTAGAGTACTTAGTGAGATCGGAAATTCCGAAACCATGCGTTTCAATTTATCAAATTAATAGCAGAAATATCAAAAGCAAGATGTCCATCGTATTATAGTCTTTGATATAAGGAAGATTTAAAATTTAGATACGTTTACTGGCCTATTAAACACTTTATTGCTATATAATGCAGAAGTCTGTCATATTTGTTAAATGTCCGTCTATATTTCAATCAAGACTCAAGACATAAGTCTTTTCATTTTTAAGTGTATATCCCGTAGTAAACTGATTTAAAGTATCCAACCAATTTGATCATAGGGTCGGTCAAGTAACGTTCACCAGTTTATATTACCACGGCATACTAGGAGATTGTGAGGCCAGTAGAGTCCTTAGGCGCCTTTACTTTACCCCAACTAAGGTCAGGTATCCGTCAGTGATGGGTAGGCTCAGGTGGTTGTTCTCCAGGATTCAAACCCAGAACTTTCGGTACGCCAGCCGAGCGCGCTGCCGCTGAGCTCACCGTGCGCACGCAGTAGCCAGAAAGCCTACTTAGAATGTCTTCATGTTATTGACGTTTTATTATTCCAGTAAGGTGTATCTGCGATGGTCGTTACTTGTTGGGGCAGGACAGAGAGATCAAGAGATGGACATATATATATATATATATATATATACACAAAGATATACACGGATAAATATATACAGAGAGAGAAAGGAGAGATAGCGAGGCAAAAATATAAAAAGATGGATAGATATATAGATAGATAGATAGATGTATAGATGTATAGATGTATAGATAGATAAATAGATATATAGATAGAGAGAGAGAGAAAAAAAGAAAGGAAGAGAGACAGGGAGAAATAGAGAAGAATAGAGAGAGATTGAGAGAAGAAAGAGAAAGTGAGAGAGAGAGAGAGAGAGAGAGATAGATAGTCTAAAATATAATTATTAGATTTTACGTACTAAATGCATTTTAGGAAAGATTTAAATCATGAAAGTATTTACTATCTTAAAAAAAAAAATATTAATGGGAAAAAGAAGTAAAAAAAGGAAAAAAAAAACAGTTATCAGTGTGTAGTCACTTAGTATGCCGTGGCCACAGACACTTGTGAACGTTGCCTCACCGGCCCTACGGATCAATTTGGTGTGAAGAATTCTTTACTTAAGTTCCTGAGCAGATACATTCAGGTGGTCTAAATTATTCTAAATGTATGAAATTTTAAAAACAGTTTATGGGACGAAGATGCACCCACACTTAGCTATGCCACTTCATCACGCCCAACGATTTCATCAGCAGTCTTCCACAGCAGAAGCAGCAGAAGCACGACCAGCAGCTCAACGTGGACGACCACCCAGACGAGCATCCCACCCCCCCCCCCCCCCAAAGGCTTCTTCTGACTTCCGAATTCTCGGGCTGGATGGGCAACCATATGTTCATTTATGCAAGTCTCGTGGGGCCGGCCAAGGCGCAGGATCGAAAGCCCTTTATGAGAAACGGTGGACAATTGGAAGGGCTTTCCCCATGTTTCGCACGTCAAGAGAGATATCAACAGAGAAGGGTAAGCTTTGAAAATGACATCAATTTTAATGCATGAAACATCTTGGAGCTTTCTTACTTTGTAGATGACGCTGATCTGTTGGTCGCAGGAAGTTTTAGAAAAATACGTTGCGCAATATCAGTATACAAGACATGTTTAAATGAAATACAACAAAATTAAATTGTGGCATTAGGCCGGCCACTGACCCAAAAAGCCCACTTGTGTACCCATATTTCTCAAAGATGACAAAGTGTTTAAACCACCGATACGCTCCCTTTAAGAGTATACCAGTGGGCTAACGCATGAGGGACAGCTTCATTTGGCACGTCCAAGATTTCATTGCACAGACCTCAGCCACCGAGAAATGTGCACAAAAATCCGTCTCGCCATGCCCGGTGCGTGGATGACCAGGGCCTATAGTCTGGTATGTGTGCTCTGAGCGACAGTGCAGGTCTACGAGCTATGCCGCCTCGTTAATGATCTGGGGGCTATTCCGCAGGGGTAAAATGGTATATTGTGCATGTGACTGCGGAGATCGTACCCTATGTTATACAGCATGCCCTATGGTGTCCCTTCCCCCCCCCCCTCGTTGACCCCACCTTTCTTCCTGCGGAAACGTTTACTATGAAAGAAGCACTAAAAATCGGTCTAAACAGCCAGTTATGTATTGCCTCTGCAATTTATCACCATAGTTCACCAACGCCTATGTCACCAGGACATTGATGATGTGTGTCTGGTGCAGAAACCTTTGACCGAAATAATGTGTGACCCAACACAAAGCCTTGCTTGCTATACTCCTTTCCAAATAATGTTAGGTATCCGTGAGAGCAGTAGATAATCGGGGGGGGGGGGGGGGGGGGTAACCAACAATTAAAAACAACACCAACTGGCGTCTACATTGGACTATTTAACACTTCGTAATGGCAATATCGACCGTCATGACACGATATTTAAGAGATAATATCTTTGTGGAAGAAACCACTACCAAGCAAATTACCTTTTGATATGAGGGTTAGTTGTTAATACTGAATAAACGGGCTGCAGACCATTTGATTTGATGCCATGGAGGGTGAGGTGGGGTATTCCGTGATAAGGATATTCTTTTAAAAATGCCTCATAAATCCAAGGAAATGACTGCGAAAAGTGATCACAGAGCGCTCAAACTCTAAACCGGGACAGATAAGACCGTGAGCTTGGTACAGCATTCATCTAGGAAAGAAAGCTCAAAAAAAATAAATCAACTGCTGCCTTCAGATGGTCTTGGTCTTGGCTGATCAAAGGTTATGGAAGCACATCCGAAAAAACAACAACAGCAGGTTGCAGCCGGAGGCAGTAAACCTTAATGGCACAAAACATAACGCCATGCAATTCTCAATGAATAGGGCGTATTGCTGCTGAGAGTTAACACCCTTGCCCCTTTTACAATTCAGGTATATATAACTAACTTGTAAAAGGGGCAAGGGTGTTAACTCTCAGCAGCAATATCTTTACAATTCAGTCATATTAGACTGACTTGTAAAAGGAGCAAGGGTGTTAACTCTCAGCAGCAATATCTCCCTCCCATTGAGAACGAAGAAGAAGTTGATAGTTTTAAAATATAAATTTTAATTAAACATGTCCAATAGCTTCATGTATTTTCTATTCCCAGCTTTTCCGTTATTGTAGAGTCGGGTTACGCAACATTTGACTCCAAGTTCATGAAATTACCACCACAGAATATGATCATCTCCGGCTACTTGCACTATTGGAGATATTTCCAGCACGTACAGGAAGATATCATGAGAGAGTATACATTCACCACTAATGTACAAAAGAAAGTTGAAACGGCACTAGCGACTTACAGAAATAAAAGTGACAATCATGTCCTGGTTGCGGTTCATATAAGACGCGGCGACTTCCTGGACCCCAATAACGGAGAAGGGCTTTGGCGTAGCAAACGCTTCATATTTCGTCAACGCTTTCGATAAAATAAGGTCACTTCTGACCAATCAAAATATCACGTTTCTGGTAGGAAGTGACGACCTGGATTGGTGTAAGAATTACCTAAATGACAGCAACATTGAATTTTGCCCCAGGGCAGTCTCGCCGACCAGTTCGTTATTTTGTCCAGCTGCGATCATGTGACCAGAACTGGAGGCACGTACATTTGGTGGATAGGTTGGCTGGCGAACGGCGTTTCAATTGACTACAAGTACTTCATCACTTAAGACTCTCAACTGCATTTCGGATTCAAGGACACAGACTATTACACTTATGGATGGATTGGAGTGGAATAACTGATCCATTGGATTCTAAGAACGAATAAGATGTCAGTATACGCAGAGTTTTAGACCAATGCAGTAACTTAATAGACGAAACTAATATTATGAACAATGGCAGATAATTCTATGTTTTCTTTATCTCTTTAAAAATAAACAGTTGCTTCCCTTACTATGTTTGATACGAAGCCTATAAAACTTTGAACATGCTTAATGACGGAACATCTATAATCAAGTCAAATTTCCATTTGTTTGAATCAATACAATTTTCGGCAACTTTCTAAAGACTTAGATTTACAAGGAGATAGCGCCTCCATTCATAGGCTAAGCTCTTTTTACCGACTATATAAAATATGGTGCGTATCTCCAGACTCTGACAATTCGGAGAAACTGGGACCTTTTGGAGAAGCAATGGCAAAACTACTCGATTAACCGCCCAATGTATAATTTTACTATACATAACCATATACTATATCAATTGGAAACGTTCTACAAAAGAATTTTTTTATTACATATGCAATATTCCTTAATTGTGTTTTTCTAAATAAACGTAAACCTATTATTACTAATCACCGCATGTTAAGATTCTAAACAGAGCGTTATTTCAGAATATTTCCCTTTCAAATGCTTTGTCATTATGTTATTTTCGGGACTGTGTTTTCCCGTCCTGCGAAATTTATTGTCAACTTTGTTTTGTAATCATATACTTTTTGTTAATGTTTGGTATTTTTTATATTTTTTTTTTCCCTTTTGATAGTATTATTGTTGTTTAATATTATTTATAAGAAATCAGAAGATTGAAAGCAAAAATGTATATTATACATGTTTCAATGTCAGGCTTCGTAAATAATAAAAAAAAACACTAAATACCGAAAGAAATGTTCTCACTACAATTGTATTGTAATATTGTTTGTTATGTTTTCTTTCTCTTTTAACAAAACCCATTGACATCATTCGTTCATCCGTCATTTTGACGGGCAAAACAACTAGTATTGTAATAATTTCACATTCTTACCATATTTAATAATAAAAAGCACAAAACAACGACAACAAACTACTATTACCAAAAATACTAGGCTTACAAAGCCATCCCTACCCTATAAACTAACCGATATAACTAGTGCTGTCTGTTTATTTCATGAAACATTTCATTCATTTTGTTATAGATTACTAAGCCTATCGGGTCCGAATAGCCACACAGTGTCTCTTCTGTAGACCTTTTAGTTTAGTCGCAAACCTTGACCTCCACTTGACTGTAAAGAACACAAGATGCAAAGAAAAAAAAAACAAGAAAAAAGAACTCCATGTCAACTAATAAATAAATCGGAAATGTAAGTTCGTTTGTCTGGCGAAAAGAAAGTGAATTTCTTATTAAAATAACCATAACTTTTGCATGGACATTCAGTAGTCTCCGACGCAGCACAATGTAAGTTCAAACTGCATCTATATTATTATTGTAGAGATAGCACAATGTGTAATGTGCCTACATAATTTATTGTTCTTTTTTAATTACTATTTCACAAGCAATTCAAAACTGTTTACTTACAGAAATCTGGCGCATTTTTATTTCTACATTATATGAAACAGAATATAGATAGAACAGAATATAGATTAAACAGAATATAGATGGAACAGAATATAGATGGAACAGAATATAGATGGAACAGAATATAGATGGAACAGAATATAGATGGAACAGAATATAGATGGAACAGAATATAGATGGAACAGCATATAGATGGAACAGAATATAATAATAATAATAATAATTGGTCATTTATATCGCGCCTCACTCCATGCTAATGCAAGCATGCTCAGCGCGTTCACAAAAACGAAACGACAATAACACTCTAAAATAGTTTTAAACAAGGTTTCGGCCGATGGAGGCACGAACATAATATAGATGGAACAAAATTTAGATGGAACAGAATATAGATTATGCGAAATGCACAAGTTCATACAATTAAAAAGTCGAAAATGAGTTCTAGTATTGATCGCTCACTGTTCAGAGCTTTTCTCATCACAATTTTATGGAAATTCCCCTCCCGATTTAAGTCTCTTGTGTATCACGCATAGGGATGTTAAACGAAAACCGGAATACCGGATTCCGGTTTTGAATCCAAAAACCGGTTTTGATATTCAAAACCGGATTTCGGTTTGTTGGTTGGCAGTTGGAAGGTAATCATTACTTCAAGTAGAAGACCCATTTTTTTGTGTTCTAATGGAAATATTTTTAATAAATAAAGTTGGATTTGTACAAAACCATTCCTGAAATGCCTTGCTAACACTATTTAGTCTTAGATATTGTGTTTCTTGTGTTTCCCAATGCCAACTATGGCTTGCGATAAAAACAACATCAAACCAATTGTTAAGTTACAGTTACAATTAACATGAATGTTTTTACTTGTCGGCTCATCTTTTAGATGTCCGCTGCTCTTTGATATACGCAATGGAGTCGCAAACTTGCCCTTCCCTGTGACCCTGAGCTATTCGGCTAGACACCGCGTCTGTGCTTTGTTATTAACGGCACTATTAAATGCACATTCTTTTGATTTGTGTTACGCGAAACCTTTCAATACATTATTTTACAAGTTACCATAAATGCCTCTTCAAATGCTTCTTAATATTTATTATATGGTCAACGATAATCGGTAATTTGATTATCACTATTGAAAAATTGATAGCTATTATCGGTTTTAGACCAGATTTTCTTTGGTTCTAAAGAATTTTATGGTAAAGTGTACAAAATCATATTCTATTCACACAATTCAACCCCTTGAATGCCCTGCAAATACTAATTAAGTTTGAACTATTTTTCAAATAGTCTACACATACAAAAGTACGCACATTTTAGGCTTTTCCGGCCTGAAACTTGTGATATTGCTTGGGGGGGGGGGGGGGGGGGGGATCGAAATTCGGTTTTAAACCGGTTTTATAGAACCGAAAACCGGTTTTGGAAAACAACCGGTTTTAACATCCCTAATCACGCATGTATTATACACATGTATTTGTGGTAAACTCACTAGAAGCGCCAGCGCTCAGCCTGGTGCCATGGCACTTATTCACTATGGCTCCAACCTATAAACTTCAATTAATCCTGGCTCATTGCGGTGCTCACCAATGAATGAAGAATGTGTGACTGTATTTGTATCTTGTATCTTTATTTTGTATATATGAATGTACTTACTCTCTTCTATAACTGTTGTACATGCATCAATATATATATATATTCCTTATATTATTATACAAGCTTAGTTATCTGTCCTTGTATATATTTAACATGTTTACACTCCCCTTGTATGTACAGTCTAAACACCCCCCACCCTCGCCAAGCCCCTTGTATGTACAGTCTAACCCCCCCCCCCCACCCTCGTCAAGCCCTCCCTTTGATCCCCCTCTCGGCTACTGACTACTGGTCAAGATAAGCAAATTGCGTCTACACGCGAAATCTATTGCAGTCGGCCCAGGTGGCCAGGGAAACTCTTCCCCCGTAAACTGACACATACGCAACAGCCCTCGTCTGGATGTATCGTAACAAAGAGCTTTTGTATCCCTCCCCCGACCGCCCTCTTCTCCCCCCTTCCCTTGCCCCTACCCCCACAGAGGGCACGTCTTGGTTTAAGATAGAAATAAGAAACGGGTATTGGGGCCTTAGACTCGGAACGAAACAGTCCAGTCTTCGGTCGATCCAAATATATATACTGTTTACACTGTAAATTTGTGTTATGGATTAACTTCTGCTATCTATCGTTTATGCCTAAATAAACAGTATTTGAAACTCATCCCAGCATTGAATCAATCATTGTTCTTGTGTCTGCTCATATACTAGCACTCGTGTCATATAGTAGTAAAAATTACTCTATTCAATAGGCTTACAGCACCCGCCAGCCAAGCGGGATAACGGACTAAAATATAAATAATTCTAAGGCCCAAACTTCACTGTGACATCACAATAATCAGCCTCTACACGAGCCAAACAACCACGTAGAGTGCCCGCCACGCTACAGTATTGAATTATTGTTTATATTCTTTAAAACAGAGAGGCAGTTAAATCGATGCTTGATTGTTGCACCATAACATTATTTACTTTATTCTCTTCTATTTAGTCCTAATTATTATTATTATTATTTTTTGTTTTTTTTTTTGGGTGGAAGGAGTAACTAGCTGAGTGAGTTATCTATTCCGATCCACCCTGGCATATAATAATCGTCTTTATCGAATCCTATGTCCATTCCCGAGTTGGGCAAAATATAGTTTGAATAGTAGATGGTTATCCCGTTGGCTAACCACGCTGCCCACCAGCCGAATGTGCCCCCGGAGAGGATCATGTGATCGCAGCTGGTTATAACGGACAGGTCGAGCCCGGGGCTGTTGTGGGGTAATATAGTCACCCCGGCGTCGAGGAGTAAGTTCTCGCGGCACCACTGGACGTCATCGCTGGCAACGAGGAAGGTGACATTTTTCTTGGCCAGGAGCGACCTCATCTTGGCGAAAGCTTTTGCGAAGTAGGTCCCATTAGGGACGCTGAACCCCATCTTGACATTGTTCGGCTCTATAAAGTCGCCCCGCCTGACGTGCACCCCGACGAGGGCGTTGTTTAAAAGCTTGCTCCTGTGAGGGGCGAGAATGGACTTCACTTGCTTCTGAACCGCGGCGGTCAGGGTGAACTCACGCCTTACTTCAGACTGAACGTGTTGGAAGTACTTCCAACTCTGGAAGGATCCATCTAGAGTAATGTTTGTCTTCTGAATGTGCATGAACCGGGATTCAAACTTTGTGTGCATTTTCGTTTGCATGACTGTCCACCTGAAAAAAAAAACATAAAAAAACACTCAATAATACAATAAAAACCTAATAAGGTTATTATATATTATTTTATTTTATTATATATTTCTTACGATCTACGCGGTTGTCGAAGGAAATAGCAATAGGTAACTTCCCGTTGGAATTAGTTTCTGTGAGTAAAACCCCTCAGTATAACTAAAAATGATTTGTACCAAGCATTTCATTGGGGAAAAGTAATGGCACCTGGAAGTTTTGCATACAACACACTTGGCCAGTGAAACGGATTACCTTTGCTCTATCAACCTTAAAGAACAAACAGAACAGAACTGTAGGTAAAACATGCACGTTTTTTTAATGTCTTCAGTATCATAATACTTAAAAGATTATCTATACACAAAATTAGACATAACTTTCAAATAATTAGCTCAATATTAGCATTTAAAGGTGTGTGTGTTTTTTTAAAGGAGGGGTGGTCTAAAACTCGTAGCCATTTGAGATGTGCAATAAACCGAAAACAAAGGGCAGTGACGACAATAATTGGAAATGCGGTCAAGTTATTTCAAACTTAAGCCGGTTCTTATTTTTAACAAAATGGCTAAATACTTGTTTAGTTGGGAGCAATAAAATGTTCGGGTACGGTGTGTTCGGTTCCGACTTGGTTCGATTATTCTGTCTTCTTTATGTTAATTTCTTACTTTGTTTGTGACAATGGGCAAAGTCTTCGAAAGGCTAAATAGAAATGCATAAATAGGATTTATACGAACACAGTTTTTTTATGGAATTGTTTATATCGAGATTCAAATAGTTAAATGGACTTTGGGCTATTCAAAAAACTTACTGGCTTTTTCCCTACCAGACCAAGTTACAGGGATCACACTTAAGTTCATTATAACAACAACGTGTATCACGCTATTTTGAATAAGTTAACAGGTGTTCATTCTAGAGAGAAGATTATTACGCCATTGGCCTAATACTTCTGCAAGGCGGCAGGGATTGCACGGCAGCAGGGCTAGAACTCAGCGCATCATGTTAACAGCCCGTTGTCATAAGCACAGGTCCAGCCAGCCTCTCAATGTGTACCACAAAACTTAAAAAAATGCTGTTGGGCTCGGATTTATTTTTTCTTAAATGTCCCTGCATAGCTCATTGGATTCTGCACAAAGACATCGCAGGTATATTAAAATCAGATGATCAAACTTACGCTTTTGAGTCTATGCTGGAATCTACCAACGAGATTCTGAATGTACCGCTGAGATCGATCCCGTCGTGGATAAAGGGCCTTCTGTTCAGCGCCCTGGCCACCCCGAGGAGCGTGGCGTAGATGAACAGGCGGTTGCCCAGCCTACCGTGAAAGATAGCTGTTAGGAATAGTGACGAGTTCTGAGTGTCCCACTCCGGGAGGAGTTCGGTCGTCACTTCCAATGTATTCCTTGTCTGCGTTTGCAAGGGCACTTCTCGAGAGGGCGTGCTTGCGTCACTACATAAGATGACACGGCTATTGCCCGTCTGATCACTATATATATGGTCATTGGACTCTGCGAGAGGGCGCTCGGTAAAAATGGAAATGGGGTTATAACTGAAAAAAAAAAAGAAGAAGATATTATTATAAAAATATTGATAAAATAAATATTATCAGTTCTAGCTTTGAAGCAATTTTTCTTTAATTTACTTAAAGAAAGAGAATATTTGTTGGTTGACTTCATAAATAAATAAAATAACAAGCTATCAAAAACATAATTTAATAAGACCACGCACTATGTCCTGTAAGTTATCTTTTTTAATGTGTTAGGATCACTTAAATCAAACAAGATAGTATATGTCGAAAAAACTTCAAGGATGCTAACAAATAAGAAGTAATACAAAAAAGTAGCACACATATGAGACCCTTTTGCAAAGCACATTAAAACATCTAAACAATCCACTGACTTAATAAGAAGTAAAAAGTAAAGCATCCGTCGGACCAAATTGATCCATGGGGCCTATTACATTAAGGTGTTTATTTCAAAGGTCATTCCTGCGACTATACTGGATTATCTAATTAAGATATAATACAATAGTGGCTCTAATTCTACTTGTCTATGGTTTAATGGATGGCGTATGAAATCGCAGGAAAGCCTCTAATCTAGAAACGAATTAATATCTAAAGAATAAAATATAATCTAAAAACGATTACAAAATTATATTAATTAGAAGAAGAAAACTCTTATTAACAAACTTAACATTTAACTTTATTTACGTAAAAGAATAAGACAATCAAAGAAGAAATATAACAAGGAAATAATATTCTAAAACTATTAACCGTTATAAAGGAAAAATAGTGCCTAAATAATGCCTCCAGACAAGGAAAGAATCTATCCAAGACTTTACCTATACTCCGTATAACTTTCTTCTAGAAAAGACTTTAAAAACTATACAATTGACTATCTTAACAATAGATTCAATCAAAGATTGCAAGTCCAATGATGGGAGCTTTGCATACTAACATTTCTGAACTAAGTCAGTCGACGTCAAATGTGATTCCAATGTAGTTCACCAAGCAGCACCCACTAATTATGCTGACATACGTTGTTTTCACTTGCATTAAACAATATTCTTGGAAGTCTTTCGCGTGCCACTGAAAATCGTTCTGCGTGTCAAGTCTGGCACGCGTGCCTTAGGTTGTCGACCCTTGATATAGAGCACTCGCGTTGATTCTATAAATTCTTTTAGATATTCATCCCGAAATTGAGCAGTAGATGCAATCAATTTTGCAGAAATTCCCATCACTATTAGCTGCTAGAAAAAGAATCGATAATGGTTAAATAAAAACTGCTCTTTTATACAGTGTGTGTATCCTGAGGCACAGGGTTTTCTTATAACACTTGATACGTGCTAATTCTTAGTTAATCTATTAATCTGGAAAAATTGCTAAAAGGGGTCTATTTTCCTCAAATTTCGCTCCCCCTAGCGTCAAGACCTGGCTACGCCACTGCTATACAAACACTCGTAGAGACATACATTATTTGAAACACTTACAAGGCGAAGGCAGCCAGACAGAGTACGTTGACGCAGCAAAGGAAGATGAGTCGTTTTCCCTTCATATCCTAGACTTTCTTGACCATTGAGTCAGGCGTTGAATGCAAAACTTTCTGTGATAGGAATGTATACACATTAGGGCGTCCCAAAAAAAATGAAGTTTTAAAATGTTGATGTCTAACCCCACAGAATATGTCTGTATGGTAACAGTAGTTAACCTGCAAAATTTCAGCTCATTTGGACAATGTTTAGAGGTCCCCCAAGAGGTTTAAAGTTCCAGATTTTGGTGTAAAATCATTCGCGGTCAAATCTAATACAGCGTTAATGTTGCATTATATGCGAAACTTATATATTAAGTAACAAATTGATGCTTAGTATTGTTTATAATATTAAATGAAACAAAATATATAAATCTGTAATGGTTTATATTTTTAAATTTGAAATTTAAGTAAAAAATTATGAAAAACAAAGTTTTATTCATTTTGTCAAGTTAATTCTTGAAAGAATGTCAATCTGCTTGAAAAATAATAATAAGCAATGCAATTAAGCATTCCTAATATTTATCTTGTACTTTGTAATGTAGGGTAGACAAAAATGTAAAAAAGTTCTTCAAATTTAAATTTTAGCCAGCTGTTCACGATTACACTCAGCAAAATTTTTCCGATGTTTGACAACCACTTGGAGCAAAAATTGTTTTTGTTCTTCGTCCTTGGTGATACTGTCATTGAAATTTTGTATCAATGCTACACCTCGCTCTGCAGAGTCATTGATACAAGCCAGATTCTTTACAAAATCTGCTGCAACTTTAAAAGATGGTGTATCTGACCATGCTTCAACAGGAACATCTAGAAAACTGGCATCAATGTTGGATGTTTCAAAAAATGTGGTAGAAGCACGCAAATCAACAACACTTTTTGGTAGTGTTTTTATGAGGTGTGGTCCATGTTCTGATTGCATTGTCCGAACAAGGCCAGTTTTTTTTTTGGCCGACAAAAGCGTCGACAGTTCCGGACTCAAGTACCACGAGTGACACACCATCATTTTCAATCCAGTCGAATGAAGAACAGCATCATCATATTCGTATAAACGCTGTATCAACAAGATATCATTTACAGATGCATCTGCGGTGAGCCTGCATGAAAACCATGATTGAAGATAAACACCTATGGTAAACCGATTAAAGCGCTGAATACCTTGTAATTCTCGAGCTGTTAACTGAAAGATGGTTTCGTTGCAGGCAAACAATAGTTCGATTTTCAATGCATAGATTGCTTTCGCCATCCACCTTGCCCAATGTAGGGCACCAGGTCTGCGAATGCTGACATCAACCTCCAACCCAACCATGTGTGCAGCAAGCAGAAGAAATTCCAAATAATCATCACATGAATGACTGACCTCAAGATCTTTAATCGAATCGGACACGATTATCAAAGGGGCGGATCTGGCTTCGGGTGTGTGGTTTAATTGTGGCCATTTTTCTCGAAACCTCTTAAAAAACAAAATCTCTGGTCCAGTGGATGGTCCAAGACAAACATTGAATGCATCGGAAAGGAGTACTTCCAACATGTGATGACGGCATGCCATCCATAATAGATTACGTCCCAGGGCTACTTCTAACAGAGTGCAAGCTCCATTGAGTCTTCCAGTATTGGAAGCCGTAGTGTCGAAGCACATGCCGATGACCAAAGATTCTCACTTCCACGATTTGATATGTTCATAGACTGCATCAGCAGCTGCCCGTCCTGACCCGGACCCGGATGCTAACTTGGGAACACCAAGTAGCTTTGTAGTGCCACCGACAAGTGATGAGAGCAGGACAGGTAATCGAGCGACGTTGTTGGTAACCTCTCCGGTAACATCGGGCAATAGCTTACCATCCCAATGAACAATTGATTTTGAGGGAATATAGTCTTCTTTTATACGTGCTGCAGCTTGTTGACGACGAAGCTTGCGATGACTGTGCATTGTGCTCTTGGAAAATACTGTGTCAGATGTCGGAACACCAGCTTCGTTGAATGCGGATGCAAGTATCATTGTAGATTTTCTAATGCTGGTGTTCGTTCTGTCCAGCACTGCAGCAATTTTTGGTGATATGATGCTTCGTCTGCGATGTCGTGTTGCAGAATTTGTTTTGCTTGAGGATGCTGATTGGATGACAAATTCTTCATCAGGTTCTGCATCGTCACTGGAATCCCGACAAATGGATGATGTCATTGAATGTGTGTCTGTGTCACTGTCAGAACCACCTACATCCAGTTGCTGTTCTATGTCTACTGTTGACTCTACACTTGAACCTGATGGTAATCCATGGTGACAGCACTGTGATGTAGCATCTTTTGCTGCATCACCAACATCCCTGATTAATTGTTTCTGACGCTCAGCAACTCGTTTTTTTTTAGCAGCAAGCTCAATTGTCCACAGATCCAATTGATCCTGTTCTTGATTCTCGTTGCAACTTCAAAAACTGCTTAGTTTAAAACAATCAAATCTTCAAAAAATATGCACAAGTTTTGCACATTAGGTATTTTATATGTTTTCTCGCATTTATTACATTTTCTAATTAAGAATCACACAATTTCAACTCTAGTTAATGGTAGCAATGAGGTAAATATAGTATATTTAAACTTCATTTTATTTATATTTGGCATGCAAAAAATGCAAGTTATTTGAGCCACGATTCGTCTGGATTTTTATGTTGGCCTAATACTGGAATTTTAAAAGCTCTTGGGGGACCTCTAAATGTTGTTCAAATGAGCTACAACTTCACAAAATTCACCCATTGTACCCAAGAGACACATTTCAGGGGGTGAGACACCAAAGATTAAAACAAAAAAAATTTTCGAGCATTTCTGGGACACCCTAATACACATGTTACCCTTTTTAGCTTTTAAGTGAGATTCGTTACTACTTACTACTTAAGAAATACCTAGACTACATGTTTAAAAAAAAATTCACTTTGGTGTGTAAGTGTGTAAGCCATAGACCACCGACTATAGATAAACACATTAAAAATGATTGCAGATACAGAAAACAAATTTCATGCTTTCGTTGGGTCTCAACTTCAGTTGTTCCTTAAATTTCAAGGGTCCGTGTGAAATCGCTAGCGAGATTACGAGGTACATTAACCCTTACAGTCCCGGGCGCGTATATAGCGGAACTGAAGGCAGCATAGATAGAAGTAGGTCGGTACGGGAAGGGATTAAATTTAATATTGTTTTAAACATTCAATACTCATTTGATTTACAAGCGCTGCGAAAGATATTGTCCGCTACACTGTAAATAGGGCGATGGTAAATTTGTCAACGGTACATTTGGCAAATGTAATATTTGGCAAAACTAGCAAAACGGTAATTTTGGCAAACGGTAAAAATGGCAAACGTATATCTACTGTTTTTAATGAACGTATTGTTCACGCAGAACGATTTTCAGTGGCACGCGAAAGACTTCCAAGAATATTGTTTAATGCAAGTGAAAACAACGAATGTCAGCATAATTAGTGGGTGCTGCATGGTGAACTACATTGGAATCACATTTGACGTCGACTGTTTTATGTATCGCTACTGTTAAAAAAACTGGCCTTAGCTAGCTAAGTCAAAATTCAAGTCTGCACGTCCTGTCTTCAGTAGTCCTTGGACAATATTTATTTACAGGTTTCGGGGGTGGTTTAATTAATTAGGATGAGTTGAAACTGCTGACTTATTGGTACTGTTACTGGACATCACACACATGTATTATATCTAAATTTATAAAGTAGCTTGTTTATGTGTCTAACCAATTAAAATTGTTTTCTTTAAAGACACGAGACGTGATTTTTTTTATCTTACTTTTGGGATCTCTAATTGACATGTGGTTTCCCTAGCTTAGTGGTTAGCGTCTTCGACTGCCAACTTACAATCTGGGTTCGATTCCAAATCGATAGTTATATTTTTTTTTCAATTTTTTTAACAGCCAATTAATATTATTTTGAAAAAAACAAAACATGGTAAGTATTTTAGAACTTAAAACTTTCATAAAAGGTTTTCAGTAAATAAAATATAATCATTATATTTCAGACGCACGAGGAAGACGGATGTTTGAATTTACCCACATGGATAGTCCTAACTTTGTGTTAACTAACCCGATTACAATATTTATGTTAAACTACTTTCTTACATTTGTTCAGTAAGAAAAAAGAATAATTATATTTTTAAAGTTATTGTAGCTTATACAGTTTGTATTTGTATCCTTAGACATACCTAAGCCTATGTATATTTCTCCGAGCAACGCCGGGGAATTTAAATTTTGGTTTAATAAAAAGACTTGCCTATTTTTTAGCCGATGATGATATATATTTTTTATTAATTTCCTAAATGTTTCCAGTAAATAATTATATTTTGTTTAAATTATTACTTCTAGCATATTTTATGAAATGTTTATCTGTAGCTTATACAGGGCGTTCTAATTGTTTCCCGGGCAACGCAGATAAATAATAGCATCCAAATACAAGATATATATCAAGTATATCTAACCATAGGCTTAAGCTAAACGTATCTCTAAAAGTAGGGCTAAGGGCCGCGTGCCATGCGCGCCCTTAAGACAGCCTTTCTACCACAGACTATTTTAAAACTACGTTACATTTTACAAGGATTATACTGGGCACGAGATTTGGGAGGGAGTTAACTTAACCCAATTTCGACATATGCACTCTCCCAGAGTACAATGACTTGCTTCTATTTTGGTTAGCTTGCAGAAAGCTGTTTTATTATATAATCAAAAAATTGGCTTTTTGTATATTCTGGACATATTTTTGTATGCACTCTGAGGAAATGCAAATGTCAAACATATCATACAAAATATGCATAATATATTGCTTTATATTTCTATCAAATATACAATTGTGACGCTTTTAACATGTAATATATAATACATAGTCAAAATGCATTTAAATCGTTAACAATGTAAATATGATAAAGCCTGTTGACTATTTATATTTTGCAGTGTACGGAAACCTTATACAATGAACAATGTGCTAACAATGTTGGGAAGAGATAAAGAGATGATAAATGCCACTGTTTATATCACACCACATGATAATAGATCTGTAACGATAGTGACAGTAGAAATAAGATGACCACTTGGATATTTTGTCCAGTCTTATGTGTGTGCTGCTGAGCGGTATGCATTCCTTGGATTAGGTGGTACTGTTGTGATGGAATTGATCTGCTAAATAGCTGAGCCTTTTATCCACTTGGTATTTGATAACTCCTTTATCGCACTTCAGTTGCGTTGCTGCAAAGGGCTGGAGCGACTGAGAGTATAAAACAGAAACGTTCCTTACAAGGTGCGACTAGCTTTGTTAAAGGTATCGAGGTTTAATAATTAATTGATTTTCAACTGGACGACAACCACAACTTGTCAATGAAATGACAATTATTTCAACATACTGCAACCATGTTCTACCAGTAGGACAATTAAGGAAACACGGGAAAAGGCTTGCTGCTGAAGCTGAAGTTATTGATCTTTTGGCCTTTCATCGCAAGGCATCCAGTAGTGTATGCGTGTCAGCATGTTGAACGGTATTCCGAGGAGTCTACCACCTACACCACAGTCTTCTAGTGTCAGCGACAGGGTGAGTTTAGATATAAGATATAAATAGACACCTTTCTGATGACTCCACTGTACATTTGTGTACATACGATTAATTAGTCCTCTAGTTATCTGTGTTTTGAGTATTCTTTTCAGCATTCCAATAAGTGTTTTAAATTATATTAAGCTGTTGGTTTTACTGATTAAATCCGGTAACCCATTCCATGTTGCATCCCAGCCCCATATGCAACTAGAAAAAAAAAAAAAGAAAGATACCTTAAATAAATCTGACCTTGCGTATATTATCTCGAATGTTACAAATACTACATTATTATTTTCTCTCACACTTAGGCCTACCCAGTGGTTTGGCTTTATTCATCCATTTTAGACGATGGTATTCGGTTGATTTTCTCGACTTGTTCAAACAAACCATTGCATTCTAATAAAGCATCAAAGGAGCAAAGTTAACTTAAATAAACTTTTCTTTGTGCATCTTATCTTATAAGCTACAAACACTTCAAGTTTACAGAAGATTATTGTGTCTAACGCTTATCCTTAAGGAACGCAAAATGAATTTCTATCTTTCCTAGTTATGTACGAGACTATTTTATTGTATTCAGGCTTACATTCTAGAACTAAATTCTTCAATGTAAAAAATGTTTTTGGTAATGTCTGCTCGAATTTATGTGTTTATCCTATTTGTTTCTTAACAATTTCCATTGTTTCACAGTTGTATCATAAACTGGATGTAACCAGGAGCTTGGGTGGATAATGGCGCCAAGGCGGAATCTAGCCACTTTCTGTGGAATCACCTTAGTCTGTGTGCTAATTCTAACAGTGTAAGTATATACACCCTTGTCTGTGTTCTTCTTTTAACAGAGTAAATATATACACCATTGTCTGTGTTCTACTTCTAATAGTGTAAGTATATACACCATTGTCTGTGTGCTAATACTAACAGTGTTAGTATATACACCATTGTCTGTGTTCTACTTCTAATAGTGTAAGTATATACACCATTGTCTGTGTGATGCTTCTAACAGTTTTAGTATATACACCATTGTCTGTGTTCTACTTCTAATAGTGTAAGTATATACACCATTGTCTGTGTGATACTTCTAACAGTGTTAGTATATACACCATTGTCTGTGTTCTACTTCTAATAGTGTAAGTATATACACCATTGTCTGTGTGCTAATACTAACAGTGTTAATATATACACCATTGTCTGTGTTCTACTTCTAATAGTGTTAGTATATACACCCTTGTCTGTGTGATACTTCTAACAGTGTAAGTATATACAGCCTTGTCTGTGTTCTACTTCCAACAGACACGTGACCCTATTGTCTCATATTATACTTTTGTTGCGATTTCACCTCGGACATGTGTCTTTGCTAGCTTAAAAGTGGTTAACGTATCGTATACCTTTTATTTCTACAATTTTTTTAAAAAATTTCAATGAATATTATTTTTAAAAAAAAAGCATTATACAGGCCTTTTATTTTCACCCGGGCATGCCGGGAAAAGTGTCTTGTAAATTATATAGAGAGTACATCTATGTGCATTCCATATATTGTCTATAAACTTATTATCTTTATTGTACGGCCTTACAAATTCAGAAGACATGTACTTAATTTAAACTTACATTGATACATAACACCAATTACATCGCCCTACTTCCAAAATTATATTTATGTATTTATTTAATTACATAAACTACAGATAGATGTAGAATAAGCAGAGTCTATGACATCTTTTTGTATATATTATGGAGTCTTTATCATTTGAAGCAAGTTGAGTAGGAATGATAGAAATTATATCATATTAGTTAATATAAGTCCATATTAACTAGATTTAAAACCACATTGTCTATTTATATGTATAAATATACATTATTAGACAACTTCTAGTATAATATTTTATTTTTTATTCCCAACAATATATATAATAAACTTTACTCAGTTCAACATGCTGTTACTTAAATATTCAATATATTTATTTGGACGCCATGTGATGTAGTGAAGACGATGTAACTAAAGACATTCTAGTAATTTTCTATTTTCTAGGTATCTAAATTATCTAGAAAAAAATACAAATGATGTTGAATCTGAGGCGGCAAATTGCCGTCATTGATTCAGTGCTGCATTGATAAATGGCGTCATTGATTCGGTGATGTAATGATAAGAGACAGAGAGAGAGAAAGAAACAGAGAGAGAAAGAAAGAGACACAGCGTGAAATAAAGAGACAGAGAGAGAAAGAAAGAGACACAGCGTGAAATAAAGAAACAGAGAGAGAAAGAAAGAGACACAGCGTGAAATAAAGAGACAGAGAAAGAAAGAAAGAGACACAGCGTGAAATAAAGAAACAGAGAGAGAAAGAAAGAGACACAGCGTGAAATAAAGAGACAGAGAAAGAAAGAAAGAGACACAGCGTGAAATAAAGAGACAGAGAGAGAAAGAAAGAGACACAGCGTGAAATAAAGAAACAGAGAAAGAAAGAAAGAGACATAGCGTGAAATAAAGAAACAGAGAGAGAAAGAAAGAGACACAGCGTGAAATAAAGAGACAGAGAGAGAAAGAAAGAGACACAGCGTGAAATAAAGAGACAGAGAGAGAAAGAAAGAAAGAGACACAGCGTGAAATAAAGAGACAGAGAGAGAAAGAAAGAGACACAGCGTGAAATAAAGAAACAGAGAGAGAAAGAAAGAGACACAGCGTGAAATAAAGAGACAGAGAGAGAGAGAAAGAAAGAGACACAGCGTGAAATAAAGAAACAGAGAGAGAAAGAAAGAGACACAGCGTGAAATAAAGAGACAGAGAAAGAAAGAAAGAGACACAGCGTGAAATAAAGAAACAGAGAGAGAAAGAAAGAGACACAGCGTGAAATAAAGAGACAGAGAAAGAAAGAAAGAGACACAGCGTGAAATAAAGAGACAGAGAGAGAAAGAAAGAGACACAGCGTGAAATAAAGAAACAGAGAAAGAAAGAAAGAGACACAGCGTGAAATAAAGAGACAGAGAGAGAAAGAAAGAGACACAGCGTGAAATAAAGAAACAGAGAGAGAAAGAAAGAGACACAGCGTGAAATAAAGAGACAGAGAGAGAGAGAAAGAAAGAGACACAGCGTGAAATAAAGAAACAGAGAGAGAAAGAAAGAGACACAGCGTGAAATAAAGAGACAGAGAAAGAAAGAAAGAGACACAGCGTGAAATAAAGAAACAGAGAGAGAAAGAAAGAGACACAGCGTGAAATAAAGAGACAGAGAAAGAAAGAAAGAGACACAGCGTGAAATAAAGAGACAGAGAGAGAAAGAAAGAGACACAGCGTGAAATAAAGAAACAGAGAAAGAAAGAAAGAGACATAGCGTGAAATAAAGAAACAGAGAGAGAAAGAAAGAGACACAGCGTGAAATAAAGAGACAGAGAGAGAAAGAAAGAGACACAGCGTGAAATAAAGAGACAGAGAGAGAAAGAAAGAAAGAGACACAGCGTGAAATAAAGAGACAGAGAGAGAAAGAAAGAGACACAGCGTGAAATAAAGAGACAGAGAGAGAAAGAAAGAAAGAGACACAGCGTGAAATAAAGAGACAGAGAGAGAAAGAAAGAGACACAGCGTGAAATAAAGAGACAGAGAGAGAGAGAAAGAAAGAGACACAGCGTGAAATAAAGAGACAGAGAGAGAAAGAAAGAGACACAGCGTGAAATAAAGAGACAGAGAGAGAAAGAAAGAAAGAGACACAGCGTGAAATAAAGAGACAGAGAGAGAAAGAAAGAGACACAGCGTGAAATAAAGAGACAGAGAGAGAGAGAAAGAAAGAGACACAGCGTGAAATAAAGAAACAGAGAGAGAAAGAAAGAAAGAGACACAGCGTGAAATAAAAAGACAGAGAGAGAAAGAAAGAGACAGAGAGAGAGAAAGAGACAGAGAGAGAAATAAAGAGACACAGCGTGAAATAAAGAAACAGAGAGAGAAAGAAAGAGACACAGCGTGAAATAAAGAGACAGAGAGAGAGAGAAAGAAAGAGACAGAGAGAGAGAAAGAGACAGAGAGAGAAAGAAAGAGACACAGCGTGAAATAAAGAGACAGAGAGAGAGAGAAAGAAAGAGACACAGCGTGAAATAAAGAGACAGAGAGAGAAAGAAAGAGACACAGCGTGAAATAAAGAAACAGAGAGAGAAAGAAAGAGACACAGCGTGAAATAAAGAGACAGAGAGAGAGAGAAAGAAAGAGACACAACGTGAAATAAAGAGACAGAGAGAGAAAGAAAGAGACACATCGTGAAATAAAGAGACAGAGAGAGAAAGAAAGAAAGAGACACAGCGTGAAATAAAGAAACAGAGAGAGAAAGAAAGAGACACAGCGTGAAATAAAGAGACAGAGACAGAAAGAAAGAGACAGAGAGAGAGAAAGAGACAGAGAGAGAAATAAAGAGACACAGCGTGAAATAAAGAAACAGAGAGAGAAAGAAAGAGACACAGCGTGAAATAAAGAAACAGAGAGAGAAAGAAAGAGACACAGCGTGAAATAAAGAGACAGAGAGAGAAAGAAAGAGACACAGCGTGAAATAAAGAGACAGAGAGAGAAAGAAAGAAAGAGACACAGCGTGAAATAAAGAGACAGAGAGAGAAAGAAAGAGACACAGCGTGAAATAAAGAGACAGAGAGAGAAAGAAAGAAAGAGACACAGCGTGAAATAAAGAGACAGAGAGAGAAAGAAAGAGACACAGCGTGAAATAAAGAGACAGAGAGAGAAAGAAAGAGACACAGCGTGAAATAAAGAGACAGAGAGAGAAAGAAAGAGACACAGCGTGAAATAAAGAGACAGAGAGAGAAAGAAAGAAAGAGACACAGCGTGAAATAAAGAGACAGAGAGAGAAAGAAAGAGACACAGCGTGAAATAAAGAGACAGAGAGAGAAAGAAAGAAAGAGACACAGCGTGAAATAAAGAGACAGAGAGAGAAAGAAAGAAAGAGACACAGCGTGAAATAAAGAGACAGAGAGAGAAAGAAAGAGACACAGCGTGAAATAAAGAGACAGAGAGAGAAAGAAAGAAAGAGACACAGCGTGAAATAAAGAGACAGAGAGAGAAAGAAAGAGACACAGCGTGAAATAAAGAGACAGAGAGAGAAAGAAAGAGACACAGCGTGAAATAAAGAGACAGAGAGAGAAAGAAAGAGACACAGCGTGAAATAAAGAGACAGAGAGAGAAAGAAAGAAAGAGACACAGCGTGAAATAAAGAGACAGAGAGAGAAAGAAAGAGACACAGCGTGAAATAAAGAGACAGAGAGAGAAAGAAAGAAA
The DNA here is from genome assembly GCA_949126835.1 of Anisus vortex. Lineage (NCBI taxonomy): Eukaryota > Metazoa > Mollusca > Gastropoda > Planorbidae > Anisus > Anisus vortex. Next base: position 17,835,842 of record OX421505.1, read on the forward strand.
GAGACACAGCGTGAAATAAAGAGACAGAGAGAGAAAGAAAGAGACACAGCGTGAAATAAAGAGACAGAGAGAGAGAGAAAGAAAGAGACACAGCGTGAAATAAAGAAACAGAGAGAGAAAGAAAGAAAGAGACACAGCGTGAAATAAAGAGACAGAGAGAGAAAGAAAGAGACAGAGAGAGAGAAAGAGACAGAGAGAGAAATAAAGAGACACAGCGTGAAATAAAGAAACAGAGAGAGAAAGAAAGAGACACAGCGTGAAATAAAGAAACAGAGAGAGAAAGAAAGAGACACAGCGTGAAATAAAGAGACAGAGAGAGAGAGAGAAAGAAAGAGACACAGCGTGAAATAAAGAGACAGAGAGAGAAAGAAAGAGACAGAGAGAGAGAAAGAGACAGAGAGAGAAATAAAGAGACACAGCGTGAAATAAAGAAACAGAGAGAGAAAGAAAGAGACACAGCGTGAAATAAAGAGACAGAGAGAGAGAGAAAGAAAGAGACACAGCGTGAAATAAAGAGACAGAGAGAGAAAGAAAGAGACACAGCGTGAAATAAAGAAACAGAGAAAGAAAGAAAGAGACACAGCGTGAAATAAAGAGACAGAGAGAGAAAGAAAGAGACACAGCGTAAAATAAAGAGACAGAGAGAGAGAGAAAGAGACACAGCGTGAAATAAAGAGACAGAGAGAGAAAGAAAGAGACACAGCGTGAAATAAAGAGACAGAGAGAGAAAGAAAGAGACACAGCGTGAAATAAAGAAACAGAGAGAGAAAGAAAGAGACACAGCGTGAAATAAAGAGACAGAGAAAGAAAGAAAGAGACACAGCGTGAAATAAAGAGACAGAGAGAGAAAGAAAGAAAGAGACACAGCGTGAAATAAAGAGACAGAGAGAGAAAGAAAGAGACACAGCGTGAAATAAAGAGACAGAGAGAGAAAGAAAGAAAGAGACACAGCGTGAAATAAAGAGACAGAGAGAGAAAGAAAGAGACACAGCGTGAAATAAAGAGACAGAGAGAGAAAGAAAGAGACACAGCGTGAAATAAAGAGACAGAGAGAGAAAGAAAGAGACACAGCGTGAAATAAAGAGACAGAGAGAGAGAAAGAAAGAGACACAGTGTGAAATAAAGAGACAGAGAGAGAAAGAAAAAGACACAGCGTGAAATAAAGAGACAGAGAGAGAAAGAAAGAAAGAGACACAGCGTGAAAAAAAGAGACAGAGAGAGAAAGAAAGAGACACAGCGTGAAATAAAGAGACAGAGAGAGAGAGAAAGAAAGAGACACAGCGTGAAATAAAGAAACAGAGAGAGAAAGAAAGAAAGAGACACAGCGTGAAATAAAGAGACAGAGAGAGAAAGAAAGAGACAGAGAGAGAGAAAGAGACAGAGAGAGAAATAAAGAGACACAGCGTGAAATAAAGAAACAGAGAGAGAAAGAAAGAGACACAGCGTGAAATAAAGAGACAGAGAGAGAGAGAAAGAAAGAGACAGAGAGAGAGAAAGAGACAGAGAGAGAAAGAAAGAGACACAGCGTGAAATAAAGAGACAGAGAGAGAGAGAAAGAAAGAGACACAGCGTGAAATAAAGAGACAGAGAGAGAGAGAAAGAAAGAGACACAGCATGAAATAAAGAGACAGAGAGAGAAAGAAAGAGACACAGCGTGAAATAAAGAAACAGAGAGAGAAAGAAAGAGACACAGCGTGAAATAAAGAAACAGAGAGAGAAAGAAAGAGACACAGCGTGAAATAAAGAGACAGAGAGAGAGAGAAAGAAAGAGACACAACGTGAAATAAAGAGACAGAGAGAGAAAGAAAGAAAGAGACACAGCGTGAAATAAAGAAACAGAGAGAGAAAGAAAGAGACACAGCGTGAAATAAAGAGACAGAGAGAGAAAGAAAGAAAGAGACACAGCGTGAAATAAAGAAACAGAGAGAGAAAGAAAGAGACACAGCGTGAAATAAAGAGACAGAGAGAGAGAGAGAGAGAAAGAAAGAGACACAGCGTGAAATAAAGAGACAGAGAGAGAAAGAAAGAGACAGAGAGAGAGAAAGAGACAGAGAGAGAAATAAAGAGACACAGCGTGAAATAAACAAACAGAGAGAGAAAGAAAGAGACACAGCGTTAAATAAAGAGACAGAGAGAGAGAGAAAGAAAGAGACACAGCGTGAAATAAAGAGACAGAGAGAGATAGAAAGAGACACAGCGTGAAATAAAGAAACAGAGAGAGAAAGAAAGAGACACAGCGTGAAATAAAGAGACAGAGAGAGAAAAAAAGAGACACAGCGTGAAATAAAGAGACAGAGAGAGAAAGAAAGAAAGAGACAGCGTGAAATAAAGAGACAGAGAGAGAAAGAAAGAGACACAGCGTGAAATAAAGAAACAGAGATAGAAAGAAAGAGACACAGCGTGAAATAAAGAGACAGAGAGAGAAAGAAAGAAAGAGACACAGCGTGAAATAAAGAGACAGAGAGAGAAAGAAAGAGACAGCGTGAAATAAAGAGACAGAGAGAGAAAGAAAGAAAGAGACACAGCGTGAAATAAAGAGACAGAGAGAGAAAGAAAGAAAGAGACACAGCGTGAAATAAAGAGACAGAGAGAGAAAGAAAGAAAGAGACACAGCGTGAAATAAAGAGACAGAGAGAGAAAGAAAGAAAGAGACACAGCGTGAAATAAAGAAACAGAGAGAGAAAGAAAGAAAGAGACACATCGTGAAATAAAGAGACAGAGAGAGAAAGAAAGAAAGAGACACAGCGTGAAATAAAGAGACAGAGAGAGAAAGAAAGAGACACAGCGTGAAATAAAGAGACAGAGAGAGAAAGAAAGAGACACAGCGTGAAATAAAGAGACAGAGAAAGAAAGAAAGAGACACAGCGTGAAATAAAGAGACAGAGAGAGAGAAAGAAAGAGACACAGCGTGAAATAAAGAAACAGAGAGAGAAAGAAAGAGACACAGCGTGAAATAAAGAGACAGAGAGAGAGAGAAAGAAAGAGACAGAGAGAGAGAAAGAGACAGAGAGAGAAAGAAAGAGACACATCGTGAAATAAAGAGACAGAGAGAGAGAGAAAGAAAGAGACACAGCGTGAAATAAAGAGACAGAGAGAGAAAGAAAGAGACACAGCGTGAAATAAAGAAACAGAGAGAGAAAGAAAGAGACACAGCGTGAAATAAAGAGACAGAGAGAGAGAGAAAGAAAGAGACACAGCGTGAAATAAAGAGACAGAGAGAGAAAGAAAGAGACACAGCGTGAAATAAAGAGACAGAGAGAGAAAGAAAGAAAGAGACACAGCGTGAAATAAAGAAACAGAGAGAGAAAGAAAGAGACACAGCGTGAAATAAAGAGACAGAGAGAGAGAAAGAAAGAGACACAGCGTGAAATAAAGAGACAGAGAGAGAGAAAGAAAGAGACACAGCGTGAAATAAAGAGACAGAGAGAGAAAGAAAGAGACACAGTTTGAAATAAAGAGACAGAGAGAGAAAGAAAGAAATAGACACAGCGTGAAATAAAGAGACAGAGAGAGAGAGAAAGAAAGAGACACAGCGTGAAATAAAGATACAGAGAGAGAAAGAAAGAAATAGACACAGCGTGAAATAAAGAGACAGATAGAGAAAGAAAGAGACACAGCGTGAAATAAAGAAACAGAGAGAGAAAGAAAGAGACACAGCGTGAAATAAAGAAACAGAGAGAGAAAGAAAGAGACACAGCGTGAAATATAGAGACAGAGAGAGAGAGAAAGAAAGAGACAGAGAGAGAGAAAGAGACAGAGAGAGAAATAAAGAGACACAGCGTGAAATAAAGAAACAGAGAGAGAAAGAAAGAGACACAGCGTGAAAAATAGAGACAGAGAGAGAGAGAAAGAAAGAGACACAGCGTGAAATAAAGAGACAGAGAGAGAAAGAAAGAGACACAGCGTGAAATAAAGAAACAGAGAGAGAGAAAGAGACACAGCGTGAAATAAAGAAACAGAGAGAGAAAGAAAGAGACACAGCGTGAAATAAAGAGACAGAGAGAGAGAGAAAGAAAGAGACACAGCGTGAAATAAAGATACAGAGAGAGAAAGAAAGAAATAGACACAGCGTGAAATAAAGAGACAGATAGAGAAAGAAAGAGACACAGCGTGAAATAAAGAAACAGAGAGAGAAAGAAAGAGACACAGCGTGAAATAAAGAGACAGAGAGAGAAAGAAAGAAAGAGACACAGCGTGAAATAAAGAGACAGAGAGTGAAAGAAAGAGACACAGCGTGAAATAAAGAGACGGAGAGAGAAAGAAAGAAAGAGACACAGCGTGAAATAAAGAGACAGAGAGAGAAAGAAAGAGACACAGCGTGAAATAAAGAGACAGAGAGAGAAAGAAAGAAAGAGACACAGCGTGAAATAAAGAGACAGAGAGAGAAAGAAAGAAAGAGACACAGCGTGAAATAAAGAGACAGAGAGAGAAAGAAAGAAAGAGACACAGCGTGAAATAAAGAAACAGAGAGAGAAAGAAAGAGACACAGCGTGAAATAAAGAGACAGAGAGAGAGAGAAAGAAAGAGACACAGCGTGAAATAAAGAGACAGAGAGAGAGAGAAAGAGACACAGCGTGAAATAAAGAGACAGAGAGAGAAAGAAAGAAAGAGACACAGCGTGAAATAAAGAGACAGAGAGAGAAAGAAAGAGACACAGCGTGAAATAAAGAGACAGAGAGAGAGAGAAAGAAAGAGACACAGCGTGAAATAAAGAGACAGAGAGAGAAAGAAAGAGACAGAGAGAGAGAAAGAGACAGAGAGAGAAATAAAGAGACACAGCGTGAAATAAAGAAACAGAGAGAGAAAGAAAGAGACACAGCGTGAAATAAAGAGACAGAGAGAGAAAGAAAGAAAGAAACACAGCGTGAAATAAAGAGACAGAGAGAGAAAGAAAGAGACACAGTGTGAAATAAAGAGACAGAGAGAGAAAGAAAGAGACACAGCGTGAAATAAAGAGACAGAGAGAGAAAGAAAGAGACACAGCGTGAAATAAAGAGACAGAGAGAGAAAGAAAGAAAGAGACACAGCGTGAAATAAAGAGACAGAGAGAGAAAGAAAGAGACACAGCGTGAAATAAAGAGACAGAGAGAGAAAGAAAGAAAGAGACACAGCGTGAAATAAAGAGACAGAGAGAGAAAGAAAGAAAGAGACACAGCGTGAAATAAAGAAACAGAGAAAGAAAGAGACACAGCGTGAAATAAAGAGACAGAGAGAAAAGAAAGAAAGAGACACAGCGTGAAATAAAGAGACAGAGAAAGAAAGAAAGAGACACAGCGTGAAATAAAGAGACAGAGAGAGAAAGAAAGAAAGAGACACAGCGTGAAATAAAGAGACAGAGAAAGAAAGAAAGAGACACAGCGTGAAATAAAGAGACAGAGAGAGAAAGAAAGAGACACAGCGTGAAATAAAGAAACAGAGAGAGAGAAAGAGACACAGCGTGAAATAAAGAAACAGAGAGAGAAAGAAAGAGACACAGCGTGAAATAAAGAGACAGAGAGAGAGAGAAAGAAAGAGACACAGCGTAAAATAAAGATACAGAGAGAGAAAGAAAGAGACACAGCGTGAAATAAAGAGACAGAGAGAGAAAGAAAGAGACACAGCGTGAAATAAAGAGACAGAGAGAGAAAGAAAGAAAGAGACACAGCGTGAAATAAAGAAACAGAGAAAGAAAGAGACACAGCGTGAAATAAAGAGACAGAGAGAAAAGAAAGAAAGAGACACAGCGTGAAATAAAGAGACAGAGAGAGAAAGAAAGAAAGAGACACAGCGTGAAATAAAGAGACAGAGAGAGAAAGAAAGAAAGAGACACAGCGTGAAATAAAGAGACAGAGAAAGAAAGAAAGAGACACAGCGTGAAATAAAGAGACAGAGAGAGAAAGAAAGAGACACAGCGTGAAATAAAGAAACAGAGAGAGAAAGAAAGAGACACAGCGTAAAATAAAGAGACAGAGAGAAAAGAAAGAAAGAGACACAGCGTGAAATAAAGAGACAGAGAAAGAAAGAAAGAGACACAGCGTGAAATAAAGAGACAGAGAGAGAAAGAAAGAAAGAGACACGGCGTGAAATAAAGAGACAGAGAAAGAAAGAAAGAGACACAGCGTGAAATAAAGAGACAGAGAGAGAAAGAAAGAGACACAGCGTGAAATAAAGAAACAGAGAGAGAGAAAGAGACACAGCGTGAAATAAAGAAACAGAGAGAGAAAGAAAGAGACACAGCGTGAAATAAAGAGACAGAGAGAGAGAGAAAGAAAGAGACACAGCGTGAAATAAAGAGACAGAGAGAGAAAGAAAGAGACACAGCGTGAAATAAAGAGACAGAGAGAAAAGAAAGAAAGAGACACAGCGTGAAATAAAGAGACAGAGAGAGAAAGAAAGAGACACAGCGTGAAATAAAGAGACAGAGAAAGAAAGAAAGAGACACAGCGTGAAATAAAGAGACAGAGAGAGAGAAAGAAAGAGACACAGCGTGAAATAAAGAGACAGAGAGAGAAAGAAAGAAAGAGACAGCGTGAAATAAAGAGACAGAGAGAGAAAGAAAGAGATACAGCGTGAAATAAAGAGACAGAGAGAGAAAGAAAGAGACAGCGTGAAATAAAGAGACAGAGAGAGAAAGAAAGAAAGAGACACAGCGTGAAATAAAGAGACAGAGAGAGAAAGAAAGAAAGAGACACAGCGTGAAATAAAGAGACAGAGAGAGAAAGAAAGAAAGAGACACAGCGTGAAATAAAGAGACAGAGAGAGAAAGAAAGAAAGAGACACAGCGTGAAATAAAGAAACAGAGAGAGAAAGAAAGAGACACAGCGTGAAATAAAGAGACAGAGAGAGAAAGAAAGAGACAGAGAGAGAGAAAGAAACAGAGAGAGAAATAAAGAGACACAGCGTGAAATAAAGAGACAGAGAGAGAAATAAAGAGACACAGCGTGAAATAAAGAAACAGAGAGAGAAAGAAAGAGACACAGCGTGAAATAAAGAGACAGAGAGAGAGAGAAAGAAAGAGACAGAGAGAGAGAAAGAGACAGAGAGAGAAAGAAAGAGACACATCGTGAAATAAAGAGACAGAGAGAGAGAGAAAGAAAGAGACACAGCGTGAAATAAAGAGACAGAGAGAGAAAGAAAGAGACACAGCGTGAAAAAAAGAAACAGAGAGAGAAAGAAAGAGACACAACGTGAAATAAAGAGACAGAGAGAGAGAGAAAGAAAGAGACACAGCGTGAAATAAAGAGACAGAGAGAGAAAGAAAGAGACACAGCGTGAAATAAAGAGACAGAGAGAGAAAGAAAGAAAGAGACACAGCGTGAAATAAAGAAACAGAGAGAGAAAGAAAGAGACACAGCGTGAAATAAAGAGACAGAGAGAGAGAAAGAAAGAGACACAGCGTGAAATAAAGAGACAGAGAGAGAGAAAGAAAGAGACACAGCGTGAAATAAAGAGACAGAGAGAGAAAGAAAGAGACACAGTTTGAAATAAAGAGACAGAGAGAGAAAGAAAGAAATAGACACAGCGTGAAATAAAGAGACAGAGAGAGAAAGAAAGAGACACAGCGTGAAATAAAGAAACAGAGAGAGAAAGAAAGAGACACAGCGTAAAATATAGAGACAGAGAGAGAGAGAAAGAAAGAGACAGAGAGAGAGAAAGAGACAGAGAGAGAAATAAAGAGACACAGCGTGAAATAAAGAAACAGAGAGAGAAAGAAAGAGACACAGCGTGAAAAATAGAGACAGAGAAAGAGAGAAAGAAAGAGACACAGCGTGAAATAAAGAGACAGAGAGAGAAAGAAAGAGACACAGCGTGAAATAAAGAAACAGAGAGAGAAAGAAAGAGACACAGCGTGAAATAAAGAGACAGAGAGAGAGAGAAAGAAAGAGACACAGCGTGAAATAAAGAGACAGAGAGAGAAGGAAAGAGACACAGCGTGAAATAAAGAGACAGAGAGAGAAAGAAAGAAATAGACACAGCGTGAAATAAAGAGACAGATAGAGAAAGAAAGAGACACAGCGTGAAATAAAGAAACAGAAAGAGAAAGAAAGAGACACAGCGTGAAATAAAGAGACAGAGAGAGAAAGAAAGAAAGAGACACAGCGTGAAATAAAGAGACAGAGAGTGAAAGAAAGAGACACAGCGTGAAATAAAGAGACAGAGAGAGACAGAAAGAAAGAGACACAGCGTGAAATAAAGAGACAGAGAGAGAAAGAAAGAGACACAGCGTGAAATAAAGAGACAGAGAGAGAAAGAAAGAAAGAGACACAGCGTGAAATAAAGAGACAGAGAGAGAAAGAAAGAAAGAGACACAGCGTGAAATAAAGAGACAGAGAGAGAAAGAAAGAAAGAGACACAGCGTGAAATAAATAAACAGAGAGAGAAAGAAAGAGACACAGCGTGAAATAAAGAGACAGAGAGAGAGAGAAAGAAAGAGACACAGCGTGAAATAAAGAGACAGAGAGAGAAAGAAAGAGACACAGCGTGAAATAAAGAGACAGAGAAAGAAAGAAAGAAAGAGACACAGCGTGAAATAAAGAGACAGAGAGAGAAAGAAAGAGACACAGCGTGAAATAAAGAGACAGAGAGAGAGAAAGAAAGAGACACAACGTGAAATAAAGAGACAGAGAGAGAAAGAAAGAGACAGAGAGAGAGAAAGAGACAGAGAGAGAAATAAAGAGACACAGCGTGAAATAAAGAAACAGAGAGAGAAACAAAGAGACACAGCGTGAAATAAAGAGACAGAGAGAGAAAGAAAGAAAGAAACACAGCGTGAAATAAAGAGACAGAGAGAGAAAGAAAGAGACACAGTGTGAAATAAAGAAACAGAGAGAGAAAGAAAGAGACACAGCGTGAAATAAAGAGACAGAGAGAGAGAGAAAGAAAGAGACACAGCGTGAAATAAAGAGACAGAGAGAGAAAGAAAGAGACACAGCGTGAAATAAAGAGACAGAGAAAGAAAGAAAGAGACACAGCGTGAAATAAAGAGACAGAGAGAGAAAGAAAGAGACACAGCGTAAAATAAAGAGACAGAGAGAGAAAGAAAGAGACACAGCGTGAAATAAAGAGACAGAGAGAGAAAGAAAGAAAGAGACACAGCGTGAAATAAAGAGACAGAGAGAGAAAGAAAGAGACACAGCGTGAAATAAAGAGACAGAGAGAGAAAGAAAGAAAGAGACACAGCGTGAAATAAAGAAACAGAGAAAGAAAGAGACACAGCGTGAAATAAAGAGACAGAGAGAAAAGAAAGAAAGAGACACAGCGTGAAATAAAGAGACAGAGAAAGAAAGAGACACAGCGTGAAATAAAGAGACAGAGAGAGAAAGAAAGAAAGAGACACAGCGTGAAATAAAGAGACAGAGAAAGAAAGAAAGAGACACAGCGTGAAATAAAGAGACAGAGAGAGAAAGAAAGAGACACAGCGTGAAATAAAGAAACAGAGAGAGAGAAAGAGACACAGCGTGAAATAAAGAGACAGAGAGAGAAAGAAAGAGACACAGAGTGAAATAAAGAAACAGAGAGAGAAAGAAAGAGACACAGCGTAAAATATAGAGACAGAGAGAGAGAGAAAGAAAGAGACAGAGAGAGAGAAAGAGACAGAGAGAGAAATAAAGAGACACAGCGTGAAATAAAGAAACAGAGAGAGAAAGAAAGAGACACAGCGTGAAAAATAGAAACAGAGAAAGAAAGAGACACAGCGTGAAATAAAGAGACAGAGAGAAAAGAAAGAAAGAGACACAGCGTGAAATAAAGAGACAGAGAGAGAAAGAAAGAAAGAGACACAGCGTGAAATAAAGAGACAGAGAGAGAAAGAAAGAAAGAGACACAGCGTGAAATAAAGAGACAGAGAAAGAAAGAAAGAGACACAGCGTGAAATAAAGAGACAGAGAGAGAAAGAAAGAGACACAGCGTGAAATAAAGAAACAGAGAGAGAAAGAAAGAGACACAGCGTAAAATAAAGAGACAGAGAGAAAAGAAAGAAAGAGACACAGCGTGAAATAAAGAGACAGAGAAAGAAAGAAAGAGACACAGCGTGAAATAAAGAGACAGAGAGAGAAAGAAAGAAAGAGACACAGCGTGAATTAAAGAGACAGAGAAAGAAAGAAAGAGACACAGCGTGAAATAAAGAGACAGAGAGAGAAAGAAAGAGACACAGCGTGAAATAAAGAAACAGAGAGAGAGAAAGAGACACAGCGTGAAATAAAGAAACAGAGAGAGAAAGAAAGAGACACAGCGTGAAATAAAGAGACAGAGAGAGAGAGAAAGAAAGAGACACAGCGTGAAATAAAGAGACAGAGAGAGAAAGAAAGAGACACAGCGTGAAATAAAGAGACAGAGAGAAAAGAAAGAAAGAGACACAGCGTGAAATAAAGAGACAGAGAGAGAAAGAAAGAGACACAGCGTGAAATAAAGAGACAGAGAAAGAAAGAAAGAGACACAGCGTGAAATAAAGAGACAGAGAGAGAGAAAGAAAGAGACACAGCGTGAAATAAAGAAACAGAGAGAGAGAAAGAGACACAGCGTGAAATAAAGAAACAGAGAGAGAAAGAAAGAGACACAGCGTGAAATAAAGAGACAGAGAGAGAGAGAAAGAAAGAGACACAGCGTGAAATAAAGAGACAGAGAGAGAAAGAAAGAGACACAGCGTGAAATAAAGAGACAGAGAGAAAGGAAAGAAAGAGACACAGCGTGAAATAAAGAGACAGAGAGAGAAAGAAAGAGACACAGCGTGAAATAAAGAAACAGAGAGAGAAAGAAAGAGACACAGCGTGAAATAAAGAGACAGAGAGAGAGAGAAAGAAAGAGACACAGCGTGAAATAAAGAGACAGAGAGAGAAAGAAAGAGACACAGCGTGAAATAAAGAGACAGAGAAAGAAAGAAAGAGACACAGCGTGAAATAAAGAGACAGAGAGAGAAAGAAAGAGACACAGCGTGAAATAAAGAAACAGAGAGAGAAAGAAAGAGACACAGCGTGAAATAAAGAGACAGAGAGAAAAGAAAGAAAGAGACACAGCGTGAAATAAAGAGACAGAGAAAGAAAGAAAGAGACACAGCGTGAAATAAAGAGACAGAGAGAGAAAGAAAGAGACACAGCGTGAAATAAAGAAACAGAGAGAGAAAGAAAGAGACACAGCGTGAAATAAAGAGACAGAGAAAGAAAGAAAGAGACACAGCGTGAAATAAAGAAACAGAGAGAGAAAGAAAGAGACACAGCGTGAAATAAAGAGACAGAGAAAGAAAGAAAGAGACACAGCGTGAAATAAAGAGACAGAGAGAGAAAGAAAGAGACACAGCGTGAAATAAAGAAACAGAGAGAGAGAAAGAGACACAGCGTGAAATAAAGAAACAGAGAGAGAAAGAAAGAGACACAGCGTGAAATAAAGAGACAGAGAGAGAGAGAAAGAAAGAGACACAGCGTGAAATAAAGAGACAGAGAGAGAAAGAAAGAGACACAGCGTGAAATAAAGAGACAGAGAGAAAAGAAAGAAAGAGACACAGCGTGAAATAAAGAGACAGAGAGAGAAAGAAAGAGACACAGCGTGAAATAAAGAGACAGAGAAAGAAAGAAAGAGACACAGCGTGAAATAAAGAGACAGAGAGAGAGAAAGAAAGAGACACAGCGTGAAATAAAGAAACAGAGAGAGAGAAAGAGACACAGCGTGAAATAAAGAAACAGAGAGAGAAAGAAAGAGACACAGCGTGAAATAAAGAGACAGAGAGAGAAAGAAAGAGACACAGCGTGAAATAAAGAGACAGAGAGAAAGGAAAGAAAGAGACACAGCGTGAAATAAAGAGACAGAGAGAGAAAGAAAGAGACACAGCGTGAAATAAAGAAACAGAGAGAGAAAGAAAGAGACACAGCGTGAAATAAAGAGACAGAGAGAGAGAGAAAGAAAGAGACACAGCGTGAAATAAAGAAACAGAGAGAGAAAGAAAGAGACACAGCGTGAAATAAAGAGACAGAGAGAAAAGAAAGAAAGAGACACAGCGTGAAATAAAGAGACAGAGAGAGAAAGAAAGAGACACAGCGTGAAATAAAGAGACAGAGAAAGAAAGAAAGAGACACAGCGTGAAATAAAGAGACAGAGAGAAAAGAAAGAAAGAGACACAGCGTGAAATAAAGAGACAGAGAAAGAAAGAAAGAGACACAGCGTGAAATAAAGAAACAGAGAAAGAAAGAGACACAGCGTGAAATAAAGAGACAGAGAGAAAAGAAAGAAAGAGACACAGCGTGAAATAAAGAGACAGAGAGAGAAAGAAAGAAAGAGACACAGCGTGAAATAAAGAGACAGAGAGAGAAAGAAAGAGACACAGCGTGAAATAAAGAGACAGAGAGAGAAAGAAAGAAAGAGACACAGCGTGAAATAAAGAGACAGAGAGAGAAAGAAAGAAAGAGACACAGCGTGAAATAATAAGACAGAGAAAGAAAGAAAGAGACACAGCGTGAAATAAAGAGACAGAGAGAGAAAGAAAGAGACACAGCGTGAAATAAAGAAACAGAGAGAGAGAAAGAGACACAGCGTGAAATAAAGAAACAGAGAGAGAAAGAAAGAGACACAGCGTGAAAAAAAGAGACAGAGAGAGAGAGAAAGAAAGAGACACAGCGTGAAATAAAGAGACAGAGAGAGAAAGAAAGAGACACAGCGTGAAATAAAGAGACAGAGAGAGAAAGAAAGAAAGAGACACAGCGTGAAATAAAGAGACAGGGAGAGAAAGAAAGAGACACAGCGTGAAATAAAGAAACAGAGAGAGAAAGAAAGAAAGAGAGAGAGAAACAGTGAAAGAGACAGAGAGTGAGAAAGAGAGAAAAAGAATGAGACAGAGAGAGAAATAAAAAGACAGAGAGAAAGAGAGAAAGAGACAGAGAGAGAAAGAAAAAGAGAGAGATAAAGAAAGAGACAGAGAGAGAGAGAGACAGAGAGAAAGAGACAGTGCGAGAAAGAAAGAGACAGAGAGAAAGAGACAGAAAGGGAAAGGAAGAGACAGAGAGAAGAAGAAAGAGACATATAGAAAGAGAGAAAGAGACCGAGAGAAAGGAAGAGACAGAGAGAAAGAAAGAGAGAGAGAGAGAAAGAGGGAGAAAGCGAGAGAGAAAGTGAGAGAAAGCGAGAGCGAAAGAGAAATATACAGAGACAGAGAAAGAAACACAGAAAGAGACAGAGAAAGAGAGAGAAAAAAAAAGCGAGAAAGAGTGAGCAAGAGAGAGCGAGAGAGAGAAAAAGAGACATAAAGATAGTTAGAGAGCGAGAGAGAGAGAGAAAGAGAGAGGGGATAAGACAAATTTCCTTTACTAAATTCTTAAATCTTTATTTTCTTAATATTCAATTCATATATTTGTGTGTGTGTGTTTATATAGTTGCAATGAGATTTATTCCACATACTTCAAATAGCCAGGACGTAACAGATTGTCTTTAATCCTCGGGCTTAGGATGACACATTAGAAAGTCAATAAGAACAACAACAACCAGAATCAAAACAAAAACTATACAACCCCAGCTTAACCCCCTCACAGTAGCGTAGCCAGGGGTGGAGCTGAGGGAGCGGCGGCTCCCACCTACGACCATTTTCGAAATAAAAGGGGCTTGCTTTTTGGGAAAAAAATAATTTAATAATTTTAACAAGCCATGTAGCACAATTTATACTGTTTACATTTTTTCTTATCAATATTTGCTACAATATGATTAATGAACCTTGTTAGATCTAGTTAATTTTAGTTTAATTTAATTTGATACGAAGTGAAGGTCACACTCTAGCAGGGGTCGGCAACCTTTTGCTAAAACTGTGCCAAACCAAGATTTCTAAATCATTCAGTGTGCCAACAGCCTAAAAGTCAACCTATTATACTTGTTTTCTTATAAGACAAGTAAGTAATTTAAATCCGTAGCTAGACAAAGGCCAAAAGCAAAGGAACTCTATAGAGAAATCATTAAATCATTTTATATTTAATTTTAAAAAAATAATGTGATTATCATCCTTTTTATTAGCATTTATACCAAATACAAAATTATATTACCAAACTTTCACATTTATGGTAACTATTTTGTAAAGGTTATCATTTAGTTGTCAAGATACATATCTATCAACTGCTAATATTGATTATAATAGTTTGTTTTCAGTTTAACTGAGATGTTCTTAATTTTATTAAAGTCAAAAGTCTATTAGGGCTATACAAATGCGTTATTAAGCGGAATTCATACATAGTAATCATACAAACTGTGTAGTTAATGTAATGTTCAGAAAATGTGCATATATTATATTAGTCATATAATATTTATATAATTTTCAACTACTTTTTGACAGTTTGGTCATTATAAAGTTACATGTTGTGGACCATTTAGTCTTTTATAAAATAAAAATAAAGAAACATAATATTAGAAATATTAGCGGAAATAAAAGTACCTAATTATTTCCCATTAATTAAAATAAAGATTCTAAATTTGATTCAATATTGATGCCAAACAAGTTATGTTTTGTAATATAACGAATATTACTGACTAATTATTATTTCTTTACGTAAACTAGCGTTGTAGTATTCATTGCAAGATTTAATTATTAGAGGTATAAAATTAATTTAAGTTAAACAGTTGTAAATAAATATTTCCTGCATTAATCATTTTTCCCTTCAACCTTAAGGAGTTTATCTTTTAAACAATTTGGCACATTTCGATGCTCATTTCACTAAAAATTTATAACTCAACTGGCTACGTTTTGAAATCGCCAATATCTTAACACTTAACATAAGAGAAAAGTATCTACATCTAAGAAGGTTGTTGTAAGATTAAGCCAGTTATGCTTAATTAGGAATGAAAAAATCAATATGAAATTCTTCAACTCAGTTTTGTGTGCTTCGATGTGCTTCGGAAAAAGCCAAACTATATATCTTAATATAAGGGAAGTACACATATTAAAATGTTTTGAAATTGATTTCATTCAATATAAATATTGCTGGAAAATATAGTTTTTGTTTTCATCAATAATAAAACACCTCTTGGAGGTCTCTCGCGTGCCATTGAAAATCGCTTTGCGTGCCAAGTTTGACATGAATGCCATAGGTTGCCGATCCCTGCTCTAGTTGATACGAGGTTATAAGCAGGTACTAGAGTGGACAGGAACGGCCAACCGTTTGTGATATTAACTTTTACGGTGATGTATCAGTGGTGCGTGGACACAGCAGAGTTAGTTCTCCGAGCCCCAAAAGAGTACGCTCGCTCGCATTCTCAAAATAAGGTGGGGATCAAGTCTGGTGTACTCACCGAAAAGTAATAATGTGACTTAAAGCGCGCTGGCTTTCTCCTGCTCTGCCGCATACGTATAGTGATCGAAAACATGGTTACATGAACCTCGAAAAAAAAAAGATACCCACAGAATTTAAAAGAAAGAAGAAAAGAAGAGAAATAACTTTTTTTTAAAAATTCTGATTCTTAAGGATATAAAACTGTCGCGTGTTTTAGTAGCTGAGAGGAAAAAAATAGAAAATAATAGAGCCTTCCTATAGCGTATCATAGATAGACAGTGTTAGGTAATTGACACATAGATACAGTAAATAAAAATGTTGAAACTCAATTCTTTTTTAAATATCTTTAAAAATGTTTATATTGGCGATTTATCTCGTCTGTCAAAACTAAAAGAATAAGAATTCAGTCATATAGAAGCATTTGCATTGATTCTATAAATATTTTTCGACACCAGATGTTCATTCCTAAAATGAGCAGTAGATGCACTCAATTTTGCAGAAATTCCCATCACTAATAGTTGCTAGTAAAAATCGTGGATGGCTAAATAAATACTGCACTATTATACAGTGTGTGTATCTTGAGGCACTGGATATTCTTATAACACTTGATACATACGAATTCTTAATTCTTCTATTAAAATGGAAAAATTGCTAAAAGTGGGGCCTTTTTCCTAAAGTTCGTTCCCACTATCATTAAAACCTGGCTACGCCACAGCCCCCACATAGGCCCCACGAGAGGGGCCCATGAGAGTTTAGGGGGGCCCATGAAGCCCATGAATATTAAAATTAAAAATTAAATTGGCAATTACGCAAGTATTTTTTAATTGTTGCCATTAAGCTAGGAGGAGATGCCCCAAAACCTCCTACAATCTCACGTGGCGCTGGGGGACCTTAATTTTGATATTCTTTGAATGTGCATTTGAACATTTTGTTAAAATGCAATGAAGCCTTTATCTATAATATAAGTCTAATTATTTTCCTATACTTAGGATCTATTTTTCATTATTTTTCTCCAGAGACACTTACAAATATAGACCTATGAGCCTTACAGGCTTACAGTTCTCCCTGTTAGTTTAGTAGTCTAGGCCTACATACTCTATATCGATGCATACTAGTACGGCAGTCAAAGCTAGTTAGTCTATTCTTTTACACTTTAATGATCTCCTGTGCGGTAGAAAAAGGGGGAGGTTGACGGTATCATAATTTTAGACAAATGTAAATACACATTATTCGGTTGCAGCGTCAAGAGGTGAAGAACACCGTCAAAGATTCACGGCATTTCTAGCACCATATTGTCAGATCGAACTGAAAGTGTAAAACAATTTGTAGCTCATCTACCAGGGGTTGAAGTGACTTTGGAAGACCTGTTCAAGCTGAATCTTACTCCGAAAACCAGAATCCATGAAATCTATATGTAATGTCAGTTCTTTCAATTGCATCATAATGTCAGTCGTGTGGCACAGTATACTAGTCGCTTTTGACTTCTGCAACAAAGTCATTCAAGCTTGTGATGCGACTATAGATATGGAAGTTGCAAACATAGGGGATTTGCGAAACAGTTGGAAAGCAATGTGGAATAAAGCTAAGCTTGTTTCAGCCAACTTGCAGATAGAACAGTAATACAACTGCCAGAAAAAGAACAAGATTTCATGATGAGGATACACCTGATGAAAATGTGAATGAGATGAATGAAACAGAAGAATGCCCCAAGGAAGCTTACTTTCTAAAACACTTATTTTATGTTGTATTGGATAGTGTTATTGGAGGGCTTACAGTTTACAGATCGGTTCAATTCAGTCAAAGATATTTCTGACACATTCAGCTTTCTTTGGAACTACCAAAAGATGGCAGAAGAAGACTTGAAGTACAAAGCTGCTAAGTTCGCAGAAAAGTATTATAATGACATAAGTTGTAAAGATTTTCTCCAGGAAATAATTCACCTAACAATGGTTCACTATGCAAATGTTGGTAAAGAACAGTTGGGTGCATTAGAATTGTTTAATGATTTGGCAAATTCCAATTTAGAAAATATTTTTCCTGACATATGTGTCAGTTCGAGGATGTTCCTTACAGCAACAGCCACAGTATCATTAGCAGAGGGGAGCTTCAGTAAACTTAAGCTCATCAAAAATTACCTTAGGTCCACCATTAGTCAGGATCGCCGGAACAATTTGGCTAGGCTCAGTATTGAGTCTGGCATTGCATGACAAATAAACTTTGACACTGTAATTCGTAGTTTTGCCAAGAAAAAGGCACGCAATTTAAGGCAGCCCTGTTTTAATAAAACTAGTCTTTTTCTTCACTGTTTTTTTTAAATCATTTTTGTAGGCCTATTGATGTATTTTCTGTTGACTATTTCTTTCCACGAAACAGTAAGCATTCCAAAGATGAATGATTTGGGTATTATATTTGAAAATAATTAATGTTTCGACAGACATGCATAAAATGCGATTAAGATGTATATTGATGAACTTTGTTTGATATGTTAGGCCTACCTTATTGAAAAGATGTGAAGTTGTTAATCGTTTAAACTTTATATAAATACAATTTAAAACTCATTGAACTTGAAGTCTTTTTAAATTGATTTGATATAATATTGGAATTTATTTATAACAGAGTTTCCCCTGTCATAGATATGTACTAAATTATTAAATCAAGTAGCTGTGACTGTGACAACTACAAGTAGTTTACCTTAACATGTGACTCATATTTTTTAATTTAGTATCTCAATTTTCACATTCAAATTAATCCATATTAAAATGAATTATGACTAATTAATTGACAATTTAATAGTCCAACTTTAAAACCGCCAGTACTTCTCTAGTTATTTTCAACCAAATCACTCATCAATCATCGTTGAGACTCACTTTTCCCATTTTATACATCCTTGTAATATTTGCAAGATTAATTCTGATCAATACTGAAGCGGAGGAACAAATAGATTTATAACAATTTAAACTAAGAACTATGTACTTGATTAAAGTATTTTTGTAATAAACCAGTAAGGCTGTGATTGAAATTATTACATTCTGATGGTAAATATTAACACTTATAACAGTTTCACAAAATGATGCACATACCTTTTAAATAGATTCCTTATTTTTCAAAACGTATGTAGGCCTAATACAAATAAATCATCTAGCTATGACTAGTGTTAGATAAAAAGTGTGTGGGGGGGGGGGGGGGAGGCGGGGGGGGGGGGGCAGAAAAGATTTCGTACCGGCATCTTTTTTTTCTCTCGAGGGCCCTGCCCCCTCACCCTTAAAGTTTTTTTTTGTTTTGTTGTTTATAATCCTTTTTTAATATTCCATAGGGCTACTACAAGCTGTTAAATCACTCAATAAACCGAAAACAGATTTTTTATATAAAATAGTTACACCACTCGTGGCTTGAATACGTGGGACTTTAAGTAAATCTATATGTGTGTGTGTGTAGTTATCTTTTAAATAAGTGCTAAGAATATTATGTTATTCATCCGAGGATTGCAAAACTTAATACAGTCACACAATAATATCACTGATATATCTACAATTCGTAGAGTTAACCAGGGTTGCATTATGGTGGGTAGGGGGCAATTGGGGAAATAGTGATAGTGGGGGTAGTTTAAGGTGATGGAAGGGGCAATTAGCCACACTAAAGAAAGGGGCAAGGGGGGGTGGAGGGAGAACAGTCAAATTTAAAACAGCATTAAATGGACATGCATTAAAAGTATAACTGAATATTATATAGAACGATATATTAAGTACATATAGTAAAATGATAGCTAATGCAATTTAATCATATCAACGTTTCCAATACTTTTCTTGTTTCGTGTCCCAGTTTCTTACAGGCTTAAAATTTGTTACTCACTACATTTTGGCCTATACTAGTTCATGTCAAATGTAAAAAGTTGATTTACCACATAGTTTTTCTATGCTACTGGATGGCTGTAGCTAAAATTATAATAATAATCTATATAGCGCTCGTATCTATGCAATTAAAATGCTCTTTGTGCTCATGGAATAAATTACAGGGGCAGTTGTATTAGCATGTAAGCCACACACACAAAGCCGCTTGCCAAAGAGAAAGGTTTTGAAGCTCTTTTCAAAAGACTATTTTGTCTCAGATTCTCTCAGTCTGAGGCAAGCTGTTCCATATAGAAGGCGCCACAGATTAAAATGTGCGCACTCCAAGGTACTTCTTTTTTGTATCCAACCACACTGGACATTTTAGGGAGGTACTAACATCACACAAATATACTGTCGTAGGCATTATCAACAGTTCGTCCACATTACTATCATCTAGTTTTCTAACTTGTCTTCTTCTTTGCGTGACCATGTAACAGAGTCATTTAGTTCATCCCTCCCCCAAACAACAAATGTTATTTTTAATTGATTAACCATAAAGTACGAATGGACGTGCTGGGGGCATACAGTGAAGGCGGCAGCGTGGATTTCATTTTACATAGCAGGAATTATTTACCATAGTCTATATGTTGCGAAACTGTGTATGGTGTAGCTGTAGCAAGAGAGGGGAGATCAAATAAATACAGGGTGTTGTCAATAAAATGTTGCCACTTTTTATATGCTTACAATTTTCAAAATTACAAAGATTTTTTTTTTCATTTTCAGGAATATTAACAACGAAACACTAAGTTCTCACCCCAATGGATTGAAAGCAATATACCGCGGAGGAGAGAGTGAAGATCGCCGAAGCATAATTGGAATTAAAATCCACCTTTAGGATTGGATAAGAATAAGTCTAAATGACTGCGTTCACCCTCCCAAAGTCAGTACAGAACCTGACATTATTATCTGATTTAGGAACTAAAACTATAAGGGAACACCAGTCACCAGAAATTGCAACTAATACAATAATTTTAACTTATATCAAATTAACTCCTCCAAAGAAAATTGGAGCAGGATTCCTAAACATTAAAATTGAAGACTTCATACCAAACCCTATGAAGTGCTATAACTGTCAAAAATTTGGTCATTTGAAAAAACAGTGCAAAAGAAATGCTGTCTGCCCACGTTGCGGTAATGAAGGACACAGCATGGACACATGCAGTGCAGAAATGAAATGTATAAAGTGCGAAGGACAACATTTGTCATTCTCAAAAATATATCCAAGATGGATCGAAGAAAAAGAAATGCAAAAATTAAAAACTAAAAAAAATATACCTTATAAGATGAAAAAAAAATATTCTAGGACGGAAATCTTTGATAAGTAAAAAGAATTATGCTGGAACTCTTAAACTAGACATCAAAAAATGAACCACGCTGAAACAAAGACACCCAATTTACCAGAATTGTACTATAAAAATCAAGATGGGTGTTCAAAAAATGAGAAAAAAATGCAATAATATGCACTAAAGAAAAATCAACACAATCAAATATAGAAGAAATGCTCCCAGAGAAAGTAAACCCAGAAAACATACCAAATAAGAATTATATGAAAAACAGCATGAAAGAAATATATCAGGATAAGGACTTCAAATCTTATGGAAATAAAACTATGGACATTTTAAAACAAGCATGCGAAAATGATGATTCAATAACTGTTTTATAAATACAAAGAGAAACAATATCTCAACCTTTGAATTCAGAAACTAGGACATAAAAAGAAACGGATATAGTAGTTCAAAGAAAAAAGGACATGGAAATTATAGAAGAAAATTAAATAGAAAATGTCGCAATTTAAAAAAAAAACAGAGATCAAAAAACGAACAAGTCTCCACATCAAGCACAATCTATTATTATTATAAAAACCCTCCAGAAACGAAATACAAAAAAAATAATAATAATAAAGTTTGTATTACAAATATACATTCTTGGATGTGAATTCAGATTATAAGAATATTCTACAATTGAACTGCGGAGGACTAAAATACAATATTCCAG
Source organism: Anisus vortex (assembly GCA_949126835.1). Taxonomy (NCBI): domain Eukaryota; kingdom Metazoa; phylum Mollusca; class Gastropoda; family Planorbidae; genus Anisus; species Anisus vortex. Next base: position 17,856,936 of record OX421505.1, read on the forward strand.
AACTACAACTTATTATAACGGAGCCAAATCCTATTGTAATTTGTCTACAAGAAAAAAACTTCAAACAGACTCATTTGAATTGTGTGGCTAAACCGCTTATCACCATATTAATACATTCTACAAAAATTGCATGCGGAGGTACTTCCATATTTATAGCATCCAATATTTTACATAGGAGGATTAAAATCAATACCTGCCGTGGCTATAAGATTTACATTAATAAAACCATTTACCATATGCTCAATTTATATTTCGCCAGATCATACTAAAATACTAAAAAAGTATACAGTAATATTCACAGTGCGCGAAAACACAGTCCCGACAAACGCGATAATGTGAGAGCATTTCAAAGGGGCGTGATTCTTAAATGGCGCTCAGTTTATAACCTTAACAATCGGTGATTAGTAGGCTAATAGACCTACGTTTATTAAAAAAAAAAGATTAAAGCAATGTTTTTATATAATAAAATTGTATTTTGGAGAACGTTTCCAATGTAAGCATTTAGCTTTTGTGCAGATAGGTGTAATGGCTTATGCGCCTATAGCAAGCAAATATATATTTAAGCATAAAAACAAACTCACGGTTTATATATATATTGATATTTATTTGTGAGTGTAAGTTTTCATTACTCTGGTGTGTTATCCATTCCGATCCATTCGGTATATAATAATCCTCTTTATCGTAACCTTTGTCTAGTCTCGTATTAGGCAAAATATAGTTTGAATAGTAGATGGTTATCCCGTTGGCCAACCACGCAGCCCACCAGCCGAAGGTGCCCCCGGATAGGATCATGTGATCGCAGCTGGCTAGAACGGACAGGTCGAGTCCGGGGCTGTTCTGGGGTAATATAGTCACCCCGCCGTCGAGGAGTAAGTTCTCGCGACACCACTGGACGTCATCGCTGGCGAGGAGGAAGGTGACGTTTTTCTTGGCCAGTAGCGACCTCATCTTGGCAAAAGCTTTCGCGAGTAGGTCCCATTAGGGACGCTGTACCCCAACTTGACATTGTCCGGTTCTATAAAGTCGCCCCGCCTGACGTGCACCCCGACGACAGCGTTGTTCAAGAGCTTCCTCCTGTGAGGGGCGAGAATGGAGTTGACCTGCTTCTGAACCGCGGCGGTCAGGGTGAACTCACGCCTAATTTCTGAGTGGATGTGCTGGAAGTACTTCCAACTCTGGAAGGATCCATCTAGAGTGATGTTCGTCTCCGGAAGTTGCATGAACCGGGATTCAAACTTTGTGTGCATTTTGGTGTGCATGACTGCAAATCTGAGATTAAAAACAAATTTTTTAAATAGTATCAACAAATAAAAACAAATTGTATTTGTATAAACTCTTTTTGTGCACTATCTTTAAATAATTAAAATGTGTTGTCACATGTCGGGTCTTCTGTCTTCAGTCTTTGGTCTGGTTCACTATGAAATATTACACCCAAGCCACTCAATGAACGTGTAAAAAAGAATCCAACAGTTAAATGTATTTACAATAATTAATTTTATGTGCTCTAGTTAGTAAAAAGTTGCTTATTTAACACTCTGCGATAAAACAACATTTAAATACACCTCTGTGTGTTTTATATAAAGCCTATAGGTCTGGAGGGAGAAAGTGATATAATGTATTATTTTCGAAGTGGTCAGAAAGAGAAGGAAAAATGCGTACTAGAAATATTTAGATGGTACGAAAAGACTTATTCGTCTACAGGTCTAAACTCTGAGCCATAATTGTATCTAAATAAATAACTCTAATAAATGAAGTATAGATGCAATTGAAAATAGTGTGGGTAAAGTAAAGGCGGCTCTGCATTGTGCTAGCCGCAAAATCACTTAGTATGTCGTGGCCACAGAAACAGGTAAACCCGGCTTCACCGACCATATGATCAACATCGTCCGAAGGGTACTTTACTATTTTTAAATCTATATAACCAAAATTATATTCAAAGGTACATAATTAGCCTTAAAAAGAAAATATCGTTGAAAAAGTTGAATAGCATATTGATATTATGCTGTCACTACTTATATATAAAACAAATGAACTAACTAAGTAACTATGTTATTAAAAGATATGTCACTACTTATATATAAAACAAATGAACTAACTAAGTAACTATGTTATTAAAAGATATGTCACTACTTATATATAAAACAAATGAACTAACTAAGTAACTATGTTATTTAAAGATAGAAACGAACGAAGAACAAAAAGAACACATGTTATAGTGTGTTGCTGTTCTTGTTGTTTTTTTTGCCAATAGGTGAGTTCAAAGTATTTAGGCCTACAAATTGTCACCCTAAAGTGCAATGATTTTCAGTTTATAGCAAAAACTGATTTTCGGGGGTGCTTAGAAAGGCGACTTTTTTAATAAAACACTGAAGATACTGAACAAAACAAAAACTCTCTTAACGGAGACCTTTAGTATTTGTATAAACAGACCACTGATCTATAAAAAGAATGTATTGCGCCTTCTTAATAAACTGGTTTGAGCAAAGTGAAGAAAAGCACCGATCTATAGAAGAAAGGAAAAACTAAAAATTTCCACTGCACTTACAGATATAAACACAATTGGGTCTAAAACTTACTGTGCCACTGATCTATAAATAGATCGGAACGGAATCTATGTTGCTGCTATTTTACACAATATGCAAATGGATTGTTGCTGTCAAGCTTCTGACTTCTTATTAATAATATAATAATATAAAACTAACAATAATACGATCAAAAGCAAACAAATACCAAACAAAAAAAAAGTTAATAATAAAAAAAGTAGACAGCAATATTTCGCAGTACGGGAAAACCCGGTCCCGAACACACACGAAATTTGAAAGCATTTCAAAGGGACATCATTTGGAAACGGCGCCCATTGTATAACCTTAACATACGGTGATTAATAATAGGTCTAAATCGTTTTTTTTTTAATTAAAGAATTAAGCAATATTGTTAAAAAAAATAAAACTTTATTTTAGAGGACGTTTCTAATTTATACATTTAACTTTTAACCCGATTAGTCAAACGGCTTAGAAGAATATAGAGCAGAAACAAACATCTAAATAAATAAACAAACTCACGGTTATTATTTATATTGATCAGTAACAGAATAAACAAAATGGCGGAAATTTCCTCAAGAATATTACTTCCAAGCCTAATCCATTCTTTTTAGAGATCAGTGAAACAAGAATTCTGTCGTTACCATGACGACCATATTATTAAATAGAAATTAAACTATTGTTCTCTCCCACTTTGTATGATTGCAATTGATTAATGTGTGTATTGAGTGTACTTTATGTGGACTGTAGATATTCGGTATTTTTATTTTTGAATTTATTTTAAATTTATTTATTGCACAAGTCATTGTAAAACCTATTTTCTATTGGAAATAAAGATTATTATTTTTTAATTTAACTTATTTTATCGGTATAAAGATTATAACTGGATGATTTAACAATCCATAAAAAAAAGACTTAATATATTATTATGCATGGCATCATCCATTACAATCTAGTTGACATTACCTACAAATTATACGTGCCTTTACTTCCCCATTAAAGCAGGTTAAATAGCGGTTCATCCTTCAGACCACTGAAACTAAATATTTTTTTTGAATTTAACTCGAGATTGTCGGAAATTAGTCCTAAATCCCCCCTCCATCCATTCTGAGGACATTCCTTTATTTAACAATATATTTATGTTGTATTATTCCTGTGTACTTGTAAAAATGTGAGATTGTACCATCAGTGCTACTACTTATCCCCCATCAGTGCTAGTACTTATCCCCCATCAGTGCTAGTACTTATCCCCCATCAGTGCTAGTACTTATCACCATCAGTGCTAGTACTTATCACCATCAGTGCTAGTACTTATCCCTCATCAGTGCTAGTACTTATCCCCCATCAGTGCTAGTACTTATCCCCCATCAGTGCTAGTACTTATCACCATCAGTGCTAGTACTTATCCACCAACAGTGTTAGTACTTATCCCCCATCAGTGCTAGTACTTATCCCCCATCAGTGCTAGTACGTATCCCCCATCAGTGCTAGTACTTATCCCCCATCAGTGCTAGTACTTATTCCCCATCAGTGCTAGTACTTATCCCCCATCAGTGCTAGTACTTATCCACCATCAGTGCTAGTACTTATCACCATCAGTGCTAGTACTTATCCCCCATCAGTGCTAGTTCTTATCACCTTCAGCGCTAGTACTTATCCACCAACAGTGCTAGTACTTATCACCATCAGTGCTAGTACTTATCACCATCAGTGTTAGTACTTATCCCCATCAGTGCTAGTACTTATCCCCCATCAGTGCTAGTACTTATCACCATCAGTGCTAGTACTTATCACCATCAGTGCTAGTAATTATCCCCCATCAGCGCTAGTACTTATTTCCATCAGTGCTAGTACTTGGCCTTGGATTTCATTCGCTTGACTCCGACTCACCCTTTCGTGTTGATGCTGGGATCCACAAACGAGATTCTGAAGGTACCGCCGAGGTCAATCCCGTCGTGGATAAAGGGCCTACTGTTTAGCGCCCTGGCCACCCCCAGGAGCGTGGCGTAGATGAACAGGTGGTTGCCCAGCCTGCCTGTGAAAATGGTGGTCATGAAAAATGACGAGTTCAGCGTGTCCCATTCATCGGGTGCTTTGTATGATCCCTTGTCGGCAGTGTTTGTCTGCGTTAGCATGGACTCTGTATCATCGCATAAAGTGACTTCTCTGTTGAAAGCATTCTCACTGTATATATCTGTGGCCATTGATGCAAGAGGTCGATTTATAAAATCGAAAATAGGGTTGTAGCTGGGAGAAAAAATATTTATATATATAAAGTAAACTTTGTGCGTGTGTTATCTTATCTTATCTTATACATTACAGACGCTCCTTTTATAAAGAAAATTTTTGCGTCCTGCGCTCATCCGTGGTCCGAGTCTAGTCTTGCATTTTTATTAATGTTTTAATGCTAAGTTACTGGTTTTCCTGGTTCGTTCAGGCAACCCATTTCATGCCCGGGAAGAAAGAGTACTTATATGCATTTGTTCTCGCATAAGTAATAAGGAAAGTGTTTTTTGTCTTTATGTTGCTCTGAGCTTTGCAAAGAGTTGTTATTGGGTTGTATGTCTAAATTAGTGTTTATTGCCTTATGTATTATTACTACTTTACTCTTTGCCCTTCCGTCCTCTAGTGTTTCTAGGTTAAGTGATTTGACTAATGGTTTTTCTCTTGTTAATTAGAAATATTCCCTAGATATGAACCTTGTAGCTCTTTTTGAATTTGTTCTAATTGTTTAATGTTTTCTTTAGTGGATGGGTCCCATATTAGTTAATTAAAAGACGCGTGACCTTATTGTCTCAAATTATACTTTAATAATAATGATAATCATAATATTGCTTGTATAGCGCATATCCCGTTGATGACAGTTCTATGCGTTGATGACAGTTACAGAATACAGACATCGAACAACAGACGAAAATGTAAATATTTATACGTAAATACTGCTAACAAAAAGGGTGAGTCTTCAGCCGGCTCCTGAAGGTGTCGAATCAATAATCAATAATTAACTTACGTATAAATGATCAAAGTAAACAAGAATTTTATGCAAATAATACAAAATAGCAATAAAGATAAACTATATAGCGCTCTCAAATATAAATCTGACTGGGAAATTATTCCACCCTTTTTAAATAAATTAAATCTTAAAGAAGCTAACTATATACTAAAAATACGAACAAGTAATAATAATTTCCCTGTCGAACTGGGTCGCCACTCCAAAATATATTATAATTTAAGAGTAGGTCCCCTTTGCCTAAAAGATATAGGAGATTGATTTCACTATTTACTCCGATGTGAGCACTTCAATGCCCAACAGAGAATACATAATAATATAAAAAATATTACTATAGCAGACCTAATGTAGATAAAATGTCCGAACTGCTCAATTCTAGTTATCTGAAAGATCTTTTAAAACTAAGCATATTTTCACAAATGTTAATATCTGACTTAGAAACGGTTAAGTATATTAACATGTTTGTTTGTCACTATGCTAACGCGAGATAGTCATGGAAGTAATGTAATATACAAAGCCGCAAAAATAATTGTGAATGATTTCCTACATGTTCTTTGTCACTGTGTTAATGCGAAGCAGGCCTAATTAAAGTGATGTAACTGTATATCTAAGTTAGCCCCCCCCCCCTTATAAATTGTATTATAAAGTTAATTACCCCGTTGAACTTTCGTTTAGGACACCTATAATTAAATTATTATTGTTTTAATTATTATTATTATTATTATGTATTATATATATATATATTGTTATGAAACGGAGATTCATAATAATTACCTCTTTAAAATTCTAGTATTAATAATTGCGAATCGCGAATCTAACGTTGGGAGAATAATTATTACTAAACATTTACACCGGAAGAGACGCTATTTTAAGAATCTTCTAGAAGCATTTTAATTCGATTTGTAAAGTCTCGTTAATAATCGATAAGAACGATACAACGTCATTTACCTTAAGTAATCGTGTTGTTTACAAAAAATATGTTTAAACAATTACGATACGCCCAAACTGTTAAACTATAAAAGGAACAACCGCGTTCAATCTATCCCTTTTCGGCCTATTGCCTTTTCCAATACAGTTAGGCGTGTGTCGCTGTCTGTTAATAAGTCACTTCGTGCATGTGCTCTGAACTTGCCTTGTTTGCTCAACAACCTCAGCCTAATAATTCTAATGATCAGGTTTGAGATGTGTTTTCTTAAATATTTCAATTTATTATTTGGACAAGGATTCCATACATAAACATATTGAAATGCATGTTAAATGGATCTAAGCCATACTCTAGTTTTATACCAATTATGGAACTGTAGCCTATTGTACAAATATGTGAATATCAGGAATTGAAGAACAATTCAGTACTTTCAGTATTAAAGTTTAAAAGTATTTACAACTGAAATCTTCTTCATTTATTTCCTTGTGGATTTTACATGTGTGGTCTTAAGAACTATAATTACTGATACTAATCCTATTATATACAAGACAAGTAAAATATACAACCAACTTGAGCTGATATAAATATATTTACCATGAAACAAGATGAATTACACTTATACACTATTGCTGCATAACAGATGTCAAAAGGATATACAACCTTGGGCATACTCATACTCTAGACTATAACAACCATAATAACAACAACAACAGTAATTCAACTCATACTAAGTTCATGAGATAAACATCAACTACTTACTAATTCTGTCATAAGATGAACTGTTAATAATTATATATTTGAATATTGAAACAACAGCACAATTGAGCTGAAATTCATTTTTATTAAGAGGGGCTCGGAGTCAAAATACAAGAAATACATTCTTAACACAGATTAGTATGTCATCTAAAATAAATATAATGGACAATATAATGAACTGACTTGATCAGGTATAAATAAATACATTATAACTCGGCGGACATGAAAGTGTTGGATGACCACTAGTGTTTGCTGAAACAACATCTCATAGCTGATTAGGTAAGCCCATTACTTACTTCGTTGATGGTCAGTGGTGTTGAATACACGGACAGTAATTACGAGAACGAAATGTCTGTTGGTTTCTGTTCGAAGGAATTGTGTCACGTAATAAAAAATATATATATATATATATAATATATATATATATATATATATATATATATATATATATATATATATATATATATATATATATATATATATTATATATATATCATATATATATATAAATCTCAAAAGGAATATGTATGTATGTGGCTGGCTGGCTGGCTGGCTGGCTGGGTATGTACATACCGCATAATCTTTTTAAATACTGGACATAAAAACGTGAAATTTGCTACAAATATTCTTTGCGTTACGGCGGTGAACACTGTCAAGGTTTTAAAAAAATTAAAATGACCGCAGTGGTCAGTTTGGTCAAAAAACGCGAAAAAAACACAACTTTTGATTCACATTGTCTTTGCCAGTACAACTTTTTATCGTTTTTCGTCACAAAGTTAGAAAAAAAAGGATGCGCTGAGATTATTTTTATGACGTCATCAATCTTTGCGCATGGATTTTATAGCAATGAAGGGACATTTTTCATTCATGTTTAAATTGACGTCATCAAACTATGTGCATGGATTTTTATCTCAATGATGGGAACAAATTTTCTTCATGTTTAAATTGCCTACGTGCCGTAAACAACATACATTCTTTACACTACCAATACTGTAGTTGATTTTCTTAATCTATCACTACTTTAATACTTTACACTGTGAATACATGACTTAAAGCTAATTTATAATTTAAAAGTTTACAAACATAGGACAAAAGCAAATAGATTTAGCATTTTTTTTCTGTTTCGGGAAGTAATACCGACGCATTACTAAGCTTATTTAAACGCAGTGGTCCTGGTTACACTCTATATTTAAGCTTATAATTATATGGCGTCATCAAATTTTGCGTATTTATGCGTTTAAGAAGGGAACACAATTTTGTTTTAATTTGCGTCGTAATTTGTAGAATGCAATATTTAAATGGCTTAAGTTACCGGAAAATACTTTATCCCCGCTTAAGACTATTGCTTATAACTCCATGGGTTATTTTATCCGGTTCCCAGAACTGGGCACCTTTAGACTTATCGCCTTGAAAACGGCCATTGTTTAAATTACCGGGCAATGTTTAAATTACCGGGCAATGTTTATAATACCGGGCAATGTTTTAATTACCGGGCAATGTTTAAATTACCGGGCAATGTTTAAATTACCGGGCAATGTTTAAATTACCGGGCAATGTTTAAATTACCGGGCAATGTTTATAATACCGGGCAATATTTAAATTACCGGGCAATGTTTATATTACCGGGCAATGTTTACTTTGCCGGGCAATGTTCAAATTGCTGGAACTAACTTTTTAAAGTTTTAATTCGTGTCGTATACGTTTTATAAACATTATTTCATATGGGTTTCATTTGTTATTGTTTTTCATGTTGAATAGAAAATTTAATTCTAAGTTTTCTTCCAAAGCAACAATAAATAAATAAATAGCAAATAAACAAAAACAACAGAACATAGGTCTGCGACTTAATGTTTGTCGTAAAAAAAATATATCAAACAATCATTAAAAAAAATAAAGGTACTGTCGAATGTTCTTAATCAATAAATAGAACAAAATATATTCATGTTTTAATTTGCGTCGTAATTTATAGCGGGCAATTTTGTAATTGTTATAATGGGTGATGAGTAATGATTTTAACGGGTAATTCATGTTGTAGCGGGCAAATAAAAAATTACCTCACGTTTAAATTCGTGTCGTAGGTCATGCGGGCAATCTCATTATAACTGCCTGAGTAGTTAGAGTGTATGTAAACATAACTTTTAGCCGGTTCGGAGGACCGGGCACATACCGGCTAGTATATATATATATATCATCATCATCATTGGCTCCATAGTCTCGAAAGACGATTAGATTTGCGCGTCTGTGATTTGGCCAGCCCTGCAAAATTGACTGTGCCTGTGGAGACCTATCCTTGAGAGACAGGCTCTATCGCATCTCTGGCACTTGAAAACTGGACCGTTGGAGATTGTTAGGGGCAGCCCACTTTTCTTCGCTGCTCGTTTAGCCTCCGCCATAAGGCGAAGTTTGCCATCTGCCGCATTTATACCGGTGTGTAAGGTGCCTCTCCAACTATTTATGTGCTGAGCAAGGTTCTCCCAGTTCCCGACCTCTACATCTATAGCCTTTACGTTTGCAGACATCCTTGAACCTGAGTTGGGGGCGGCCGGTAGCTCTCTTGCCTTCCGCGAGCTCAGCATATAGAAGGTCTCTTAGGATTCGCCCATCCTCCATCCTGGAAACATGGCCAAGCCACCGAAGACGTCGTTGGTGAAGGAGAGTGATCATGCTAGGCATGTTTGCCCGTTGCAAGACCTCGTTGTTTGTTATGCGGTCCTTCCAAGATATCCCAAGTATGCGCCTGAGGCAGCGCATGTGGAAAGAAGAGAGACTCTTTTCTTGCGATGCGTACAGGGTCCAAGTTTCGCTGGCGTACAGGAGAGTGCTGATCACACATGCACGATAGACAGCTATTTTTGTATTAATAGACAGCATCTTGTTGGCCCATACTCTTTGCGTTAGCCTGGATAAAGTCGCGGAAGCCTTGCCTGCTGATTTCTGTGTCCAGTGATAGATCGGTGGTGATGGTGGAGGCAAGGTATGTGAACTGATCAACAACATCTAATTTGGTACCGTTGATGTATATTGTTAGGTTACAGTGCATACATAGTTTAAAACACCCTTCTATTAATCCCTCGACAGAGTTTATCTTTTAAAATACTGTAATTGTCGGGACACGACTGTTTATTTTCTTTGTTGACTTAAATTTAATTAGGCTATAAACGCCTCACTCTTGAAACTAGTATGAAGCAGTTAGGGTCAGACGCTAACGCGGAAGAATATACAGGCTCCTAATTGGACGAATACTAATTAGCCTCTGACGTCAATTCGCGCTCTTTTGGGAGACTATATAAGGTAGACGCGCAGAATATTCTTTCTCTTTCCGCTTATGTAGCTCTGACAGAAGGACGCTACGCCTTGTACACCTATTATCGACATTTGTATTATCTTTAACACCGTTTGATTTTGCAAGTTATAATAAAGTTTCTTCATTTACTAAACAGTCAAAGAGTTGGTTTTGAATTACTAATATTGTTGAGAACATTTGAATAATAACAGGACAGGTTAACCAAACTTGGAAAACTGCTGCAGACTATTTATCACTCTCAGAACGAAGTGAGTTCCCGCTGGCCTTAAAAGATCAAACCCTAGTCAACCGCCAAAAGAATTGGAGTGAAAGCTACAATTTAACAATATGTTGGGTGGGTCAGCTTCTTGAACCATCACGTTGGTCTTTCTTATACTAATTGTTAGACCAAAATCTTGGCAGGTCCTAGAGAAGCGGTCCATCAAGGATTGTAGCTCCTCCTCAGTGTGTGTGACAAAGACGGCGTCATCCGCGAACAGCAAGTCTTTGACTGTTCTTCTGCGGATTTTTTGCCTTGCCCTTAGCCTGGACAATTTGAAAAGCCCTCCGTCTGACCGGGTGTGCAAGTAAATCCCCTGGATTCTCTAAAGGCATTGTTTAGCAAGGTTGAGAAGAAGATCCCAAAGAGAGTTGGGGCAATAACGCATTCTTGTTTCACTCCTGTGCGTATGGCGAAAGCGCTAGAATATTCACCATCATATTGTACAGTGCCCGTGATGTTGTCGTGGAAAGACTGGATCAGGTGCAGAAGTTTGGGTGGGCAACCAATTTTTGGCAGAATTGAGAATAGTCCATCTCTACTAACAAGGTCAAATGCCTTAGTCAGGTCTATGAACGCGATAAAAAGGGGTTTCTGTTGTTCTCTGCACTTTTTCTTGCAACTGCCTGACTGAGAATATCATGTCGATAGTTGACCTTTCTGAGCGAAACCCGCACTGCGACTCTGGATATATTCTGTCTGCTAGCTTCTGTAGCCTGGCCAGGATCACGCGCGCAAAGATCTTGCCGACAATGCTAAGGAGTGATATACCCCTGTAATTATTGCAGTCACTTCTGTCCCCCTTGCATTTGTACAAGGTTATGATATTAGCATCTCTCATGTCCTGTGGTGCTGCTCCCTCTTCCCAACACTGACATAATAGGTCGAGTAGGTGCTTTGACAAGATGCTGCCTCCACATTTTATTATCTCAGGTGGGATGTCATCGTTTCCTGGTGCCTTTCCAGGGGATAGGTGGTCAATTGCTTTTATCATTTCTGATAAGGTGGGTATCTCATCCATATATATATATATATACTACGACAGCCACCCGCCTTCAAATGCCTCAAGTGCTGCAGGGAATGCCACTCCCGAGTTGGTCTACACAGCCATTCTCGGCGGTGCAGTTGGACACCTCACTTATGAAGCTACACCATCGTCTCTCGAGACGGCCGGATGCCGACGATATATATATCTATTACTATGTATCTATGCCTTTATTGTACCTAGGTACTATGTGGCAATTAAACATTGTTCATTGTTCATTGAAGTTAGGGCTCTAGCGAAGCTGTAGTAGGAGGTGATTCCAAGCGGACGGTGCGCTTAGGAGAATGAGCGCTAACCAGCGGACACTAGCCTCACCAGGGCCGGATTTACCTATAAGCTAAACAAGCTATAGCTTAGGGCCCCCACTTTCTTAGGGGCCCCCAAACAAAATTTTTTGAGTGAACAATTGTCATATATATTTAAATATACTGCATCATTATTATATATATATAAATAAAAAACATAAATTTTGGTAAATTTTGAGTTATGACCCCTGTGTTATTCGTCATGTCTCTCTACATTGTGACCAATTCTCATGATCTAAAAACCCAGCCTTTGATAAAAAGATATGTAGTCCAATGTTTACATTGATAAAATGTGCAGAGTCCTCATACATACAACTTTCGATTTAATACTTAATTTTCCATTGAGAAAATCATAGCGAATTTCTAAACCGAAGTCTAGAGGACTTAGTGTGATTGGAAATTTTGAAACTAGGCCTAAGTGTTTCAAGTTATCAAATAGTAGATCTCGAAATATAAAAGCAGTTGAACCCTCTAGGTAATCCGAAAATCATATTTGGCTCTGACATATAAGCTTATAAAGGGCCCCATATAAAAAGACCCGTACCACTCTCGTGTCCTAGAACTCTCCTGGAGTGCATTTATGTTTCAATCTGAAGTTCAATGGAACTTTTTTAGTCAAGTAACAATTTTATATTCATGGGATTCAGAATAAATTAAAGTATATAAAAATATATCTCATTTGCCTTATTTAAGTAAGAATTTTTTTTTACACATACCTGTTTGAAGTAGAAGAAAATGTTTTTAGGCTGTTTTTTTTTTAAGGCGAGCTACACAAAAATACGCAATGTAAATGACTTTTAAGATCATAAATAACATAAAGAAATATGTCCAGAATAGAAAAAAGCCATTATTTTAAATATATAATAAAAAGCCTTTCTGCAAGCTAACAAAAAATGGAAGCAAGTCATTGCACTCTGGCAGTGTGAAATGTCAAATATGGGTTTAAATAAAAAGACCTACCTATTTTTAACCTGATTATAATATTTCTTTTAAATTACTTTCGTAAATGTTTTCTGTAAAAAGTAATTAGATTTATTTTTAAATTATTAGATCTAGCCTATAGCTTTCTGTTCACTTTAGTTTGTGAAAGTTTATCTGTAGCTTATACATATGATTGTACCCAAACAACGCCGGAGAATTTAGCTTGTTTAATAATAAATTGACGCGTTTGCGATTATCATCATTAAAAAATCCATTAATAGCAAATATAAATTTTCATTACTAAACTTAAACATTTGAGCTTAATGACTACGTATTTTTAATTTAGTTGTCTAGATATAATTCTAGCACTTGTTAAAATCCATGCGGGCGACCTGGGTTCGATTCCGCGCTGATAGTTTCTTTTATTAATTTCCATTAATATTACTTTTTATAAACAATGTTAAGATTATTTTAGGATTTAAAGCTTTCATAAAATGTTAAGATCTAATAATTATCTAATGTTTTTTTTTACCCGATAAGGCCACAATATTTATTGTAAATTACTTTCTTAATTGTTTTCGGTAAATAAATAATAAAAATTGTAACATTTGTATTGCTTTCTGTTCAATTTAGTTCATAGTTTTTATCTTAGGCTACGATATAAGCTTAGGCCTATGCCTTATGCATTTTTTCCACGGGCAACGCCGGGCAATGTAACTTTTTGTTCAATAAAAATTACTTGCCTATTTTTAACCCGATTCTAATATTTATTTTAAATTACTTTCCTAAATGTTTTCAGTAGCCTAAACAATAATATATTGTTTCAAATTATTAGATCTTAATCTATAGCTTTCTGTTCATTGTAGTTTATGAAATTTGTGTCTGTAGCTTGTATAGGCTTATTTAATTTTCCCTTTTACAAAGCCGGGGAATTTAGCTTGTTTTATGTAAAACAGATACGAGACTTTTGACAAATAGAAAACTACGTTTTTTTCTAAATCTTATGAAACTGCAGGTGTTCCAAATATAGGTTACCCGTTAGTTTGTTTTTTACCATTTCTTTTTAAACACTACATGTAGAAAACAAAGTTATTATATATGGCGGTTGAAGAACGTGTTTGCACACGACACGCAATAATACTTGGAACACTTAGTAACAAAACTGGGACTTAGCGAATACAGACATTTAGAAACGTATTAACCTTAGAAAGACAGACAAAATCCGTCACTTTTGCACGCAGCGAGTCACAATAGACACTAGGCTGTAACAAACTGTGTCACTCGGAGACCCGATCACCCTATCTCGTCTTTAGACACGTTAATACAGGCCGGAAATCTGACACATACCTAGAGATACCAAGCACTACTAACGTAGTCAGGATTACATGGTAGTTGGCGGGCAAAAAGGGCAAGATTGGGAAAGGACCGGAAATGTAGACGCCAAATGGAAAGGGGTGCGGTCTAATAAAGCAATGTGTATGAATGTTTTTTTTTTTAATTTTATGTGTAGTTAAATTGTGGACTCTTTCCTCGGTCCTAAATGGGTCTCCAAAGTAATAATAATAATAAGAAGAAATGTGCAAAATTTAGGGGTGAAGACAGTAGCAGGCTAATATTACACTGATGCACATTTTGAAGCGATGAAAATCTCATATTTATTTCATTATCAATAATTAGAACATACACATTTGATAAATAAAATACTTTTTTGTTTAGGTTGTATATTTATAGTTTGTAAAAAAAAAATATGAGGCCAAATGTATATTATTTTGTTCTCAAGAATTAATTTTCAGGAATTATACACAACGGAACGGTAGAAGCCTTGTCAAACCCATTCTGTAAAATGACAAAATATACATATGGAAAGCCAAAGATATAAATAATAATAAAAAATACAACAGCACACAGTAAATTAAAACAAATACATAGAAAAATTTAGTCGAGTAGAATTTTTTGAAGTTACAATAATGTAAATGCCATCGAGATGTACAATTTTTTTAACGCTACAAAATACGTTAAGAATTATTATAATTTCTTCAAAACAATGTAATATTTTTTTAATTCATCGGTTTTTGGATTTTTTTAATGTTCTATGCTTTTGCATTAGACTATGGACACCAAGCTGAAGAATGTCATACTATGATATTTGATGAAACAAAGTTACACGGACTAAAACAAAAAAGACAATGAATCACACTTTCTGATATTTTCAGGAATGCGCTGACAATATGTCAAACACTCAGACGCACATATCCGTAGCCAACATTGCAAACAGGAACCGAAGCTTACACACAAAGTAGGCACTTAGAACATGGCGATGTTACAAATATTAAAACTCATTTACATTTCAAGAAACCTATTTGCGAACGTGATAAAATACATACTGAGTCAATTTACAGAAAGTACTGAGGCACTTTTAACCCATGGACTAACTAAACAATGGTCTAATTACTTTCATTACACAACTTTTGGACGTGGCATAAACATTCTAGACTTACAGAATATTTTTGGAAAACTTACAAGGCTATTGCAGTTAGACAAAGGACGTTGACACAGCAAAGGATGACGAAACGTTTGCCCTTCATTTCCTAGAGGTTGTTGACCACCGAGCAAGGCACTGGGATCCACACAGTTCTGTAATAGAAAGAGAGACATAGACCACCGTGTATGTTAATTTTCTAGCATACATGATAAAATGTGTTACTACTTAAGCCAGGAAGCTAGGCTAGGTTACATGTTTCAGCGTTAAATAATTCTTTGTCGTGCATTAAGTGCATTTAGTAGAGTACTCTGATCACTGCTTCCCTTAGAACCAAAAAAAGGAAGATCAACATTAACCTAATTCAGTGTTTCCCAAACTGTGGGTCGCGACCCCCTTGGGGGTCAAATGACCATTTCACGGGGGTCGCCAAAGACCTTCGGAAAACGTATGTTTTCAATGGTCTTAGGAACCGAAACACAGTTCATCTTTCCGTCTCCAAGCGAGTCCACCGACATGCAGATACATTCGCATACTACGTGAAGGGTACTTGGCGTAATAACATCAATACAGGTGTATTTGACAAGGTCGGCACCATAATGCACGTATGCGTACCAGTAACACGTGTGTAGAGAATTGTGTTAAAAAGCCTCTTCTCTGTTATAGGCAGCCATTGTGTTAAAAGCAGTAGTATTGGCAATAAAACGACCGACACGTCATGAATATTTTTGGAATTTAGTGTAGATTCTGTTCGGTCTGGAATTCAACAGACTTATTGACCAAAAGTAATCGGAGCTCAATGTATGATATATGGGCAAATATTAGCAACGAAGACATTGCCACAACAGTTAAAAGAAGTAATAAAAAGCGTAATAAGGTTGTGCCCTGTTGTAAAGACAAGCTCTTTAAACAGTCGACTGTTTTCGCAATTGTGCAACG
Organism: Anisus vortex; assembly: GCA_949126835.1. Lineage (NCBI taxonomy): Eukaryota > Metazoa > Mollusca > Gastropoda > Planorbidae > Anisus > Anisus vortex. The sequence goes on from OX421505.1 coordinate 17,873,419, forward strand.
TGTATGATGCTTCGAACAATGCTTGCTATTTCACACTTGTGAGTGAATAGTGAGCTGTGAAGATGATTGTTGAGAAATTAAAATTTGTTTTTTTAGCTTCATTGTGAACTAGTTTTTTATATAATATATATTTTATATCAGAAAGTAAGACTGCTCTTTGAAGCACTTTTCGATGATAAAAGTGTACTGCAGACAATAACTTACTTGTTGACATCATTGTCGTCTTGAATGAGTTAAATTTATCACTGTAAAGAGGGAAATGTAACAGGCCTTAATTTATCTGAAAAGAACCGATCATTCCAAATGAAACTTTAGCCTTTGCATAAAAAAATTTGATGAAAATGAAATGTATATGCTGTCTACCTCAGGCCCCACGAAGAGGGCGTGTGTGTAGTTATTGCGCTGCGCCGGGGCCCATACGAGTTTATCTTTGAAATATTATTAGTAAGATCAATAGTGAAGTTTAGAAAAATTACATTAATTTAAATTAAAAACTGTACTTGATTAAAGTTTGTGAATAGGCGAGTAAAGATTTGAATGATACGATTTTATTCTAATGGTAACTCTTATGACAGTTTGATAAAATGGTCCACACACCTTTTAAAGATTCCTGATTTCTATAAAGGTATGCAATGCAAATAAATCATCTAGATATGACTAGTGTTGGAAAGAAGGATCGAACCAGCACTTTTTTTTCTCATGCGGCTCCTGGTTTACTTTATCTCCTTTCTTTGAAAAACATGACATTTTAGCAGACAAAATGATTACGATGATAAATTCTGTGAACTAACACTTTCACAGGCTTGCAGCCCAAATTACATGGTGCTTTCCAAATCTACCTGACACTACATAGATCTAGGCCTATCTATGTACTTGCCAGAAGCCCATTCACATAAAAAGTTGAAGATGTTCCTGAGAAAGCACAAGAGGAGTCCATTAAGCGTATTACAACGATGCATAGAGAACTGATTTCTCTATAATGCCAGGTACACAATTCTGGATCAAATGTTTGCAGTCATAAACTATTTTGACTGAGATTGTGTTGCGCCAATTTCTTCCATTTCCAACAAAATATCTTAGTAAACATGCTTTTCCATCTTGTTGGTTATCAAGTCTAAACACAGTAGACTTATTGTTGGAGGTGAACTGCTAAGTTGTGCTCTTGCAAAGACTGTTCCGAGAATTTCTGAACCGATGAGAAATACGCAGTGCCCTTACATGGGGGAGGGCAGAGGGGGGCATATGCCCGGGGGCGGCACTTCTAGGGGGCGGCACATTTAGCATAAGTTTATGCCAGAAATTTTAGGAGAGTTGAAGGGGAAATAAAATATTTGAAACACAAATTGTAAACAAAAGGAATAATGAATAAATATAGATTAGTAGGAGTAGACTTCTTATTTAATTACACTCAAACTGTTTTATACAAATATTTCATTTTTTTAATAGGTTCACAAATGTTTCATAAAAGATTGGCTCATCTAGAATATTCTTATAAAAAAATTGCATTTTAAAATGTCTTTAATCATAATAATTAACTAAGCGCAGGCACTAAAGTTCCACACAGTGGCGTAGCTAGGGATTTGGGGGCCCGGGGAGCTTGGCCTCTTTAAGGCCCCCTGCCCAAAATTTTTTCGTACACTCCTTTTGGGGCCCCCCTCATGTCGGGGCCCGGGGGACTTTCGAATTCGGGCCCCTTCTCCCCTAGCTACGCCACTGTTCCACATATTCTCAACGTCGGCGTTATCGCCCCAGGGGGCGGTGGCCATTTTGGTTCCCGGCAACAGTAGGGATCGCTGAAGGGCCTGTGGGCGGTACGAAAGTAGCCTACTTGAAATAGATTCAATACCACTGATTTTTTAATTACCAAAATTAAGATTAGCTTTTTTAAGTTTTCATATCGACTTATAAAAGAAATATAAGATGAGAAAAGCACTATGCAGAGACGAATTAATGAAATGGCACGTGATGAAGTGAGAGTATATTGTGTGAGTACCTAAAAACTTTCCACATTTTTGCAACTTGATGTGAGTCCACGCTACCTGATAATAAATAAACGTTATGTTTTTTTTTATTATAGAAGTGAACATTTTGCTAGTTCTGCTAAAGAAAAATAATTAAGGACACTACAGGCAAATTATGTAACTTTAACTAGAATACTTTTTAGGGAAAAAAGAAATTCTTCCATCGACGATGATATGGATTCTATCAAAGTTTGATGTTGTAATGAAATCTCTGCCAGATGTATTAGCTGTGTTTGATTCAATGACAACATTAATTTGCTAAAAATCTCAGTTATCGCCTGCATCACTCACTTCAATACGTAATTACTGCAGATAACAAAACAGAAGCAATGCATTCAATGATAGAATGTTCAGAGAGTTTGGCAGATTTTTTTTAGAATAATGAGGATTATAAATAGTTGTTACTACCACACAGTTACGCTAGTCACCTAAAGTTTTAATTTATTGTAAGGATATTTGTTTCTATGCTAATTTTTTTTTGAAAACAAAGACAATTATTGAAGAGAAACTCTCATACAATTGAAAACTGATATCCCTTATTTAATTGAATTAAATACGTTTTAAAAAAATAAGTTATGGGAATTTACCTAAAATTAAAATTAGACTAAGAGAGTGTTTTTTTGTTGTTGTTGTTTTTTTGCATTTATGTTAAAACTTGTACAAGCACAACTTTGAACGCACAATTTATAAAGAACAACTAACGAAGACATGCTTACTTCAATACATTGAAACTATTAATGATTTCTTCAGCAGACGATTTAAAGATAATATTATAAACATGAAAATTCCTGATTGGTTATTAGACCTTTGTTTCTAAAATCAACCCTACCTTTACAACTGCAAGAAATATTTTAATGAATAAATAACAAATGAAGAATAAAAATTGAATGCAGAAATGGGCTATAATCACGACTTTTGGTTGCAAAAGGACATTTATCAATTTCTCTGGGTCTTTTGGTTTTGGCAAAAAAAATGTATTCCATTTTCACACCCTATTTATTGGAACGTAGACGAACTACTAGCAAACATACCAGGAACAAGCTTCACTTTATAATTGTTTTATTTTGAAAACCTCTTTTGCAGTATCTTTTTTTTATTATCATTTATTAAACAACAATTAAACAGATGTATTAATTTGAGCTCTTTTTATGATATTTTATGATATTTCAGCTCTTTTTATGGTGATAAAATCGCATACAAATCTAGTCGGCCTAAAAAAAAAATTAAATGCGGCAAATTTGACTCATTAGTTCAACTTCGGATTGGGAAGGAGGGGTGCAGTGAGAGGGAAAAAAATTGTAAAAGGGGGCGGTGAGCCGAAAAAGGTTGAGAACCTATGCACTAAACAAAGAAGTTACAGTATGCAAGGGGGCGGCGCTGAAATTTTTGCCCTGGGGCGCCACAAAGGCTTGTGAGGGCGCTGGAAATACGCAATGTCAACCATCACAATAGCTGACGTTCGTGTTGTAATTAGAAATAAAGGCCTAAGCCTAGACTATACCGGTGTCTTGCAATATTTAATTACACGTGTTTTTATGTCTTCTTTTTTTAATGATTAATCCTATGCTTTAATTAGGTTCAATTTGTAACAATAAAAATACACCCTGCATATCAGATTACATTACAATTCATAACAGTCGCCAAATGCAGTAATAAAGTCGGGACGAAATTATTAATTTTCTTTAATGTTTTTGTTTTTTTTTTTTGGGGGGGGGGGGGGGGGGCGGGGGGAGGGGTAGTCGCCAAAGTATGAGTAACTGTATGAAGGGGTCGCGGCCTAAAAAAGTTTGGGAACCACTGACCTAATTCAATGTTATGCTTCTACTAACGACAGTGACGGTCATATCAACCAAGAGTTCTACAGTGCAAAAGATCATTATTCAGTGGTTCTCTATTTATCGATTGATTTATAGGGCACATGATTCGCAAGTAATATGTAAGCTATTTCTATATTTTTCTAAGCTTCGTAGGCTATTAGTTTTGAAAAAATGTACCGTAAATATTGTTCACATTACTATTAAATACAGGTACTTAATTTCTTCGTTTGAAATTAGCGTAATGTGAAAACTAAAATGTATTCCCTTGAGATGAATTATTAGATATAAATGTTTTGTGAGTCTAACCGTTCACAAGTTTCTATACTAAAGGATTGACTAGCCGCATTACACTTTCCACAGAGCTGCGAAGACTTTAAAACACCTAGGAGGAAATCCTAGCCTTCCCGAAATCGGGAACAAAAGTACGCTAGCCGACGGCTTGTAATAGTTTTAAAGCATTTGGGCAACATCTGTAAGTTTACACATATCTGACTGGATAGAAATGTTTACACTAAATTCAAAGGGTAAAAATGGTTACTCTTTGTTACACTTATTTTAAAGTACAGGTATTAGAAAAATTGTATTACTATACTATACTTTTTAAAAATATTGGAACTTTTTTTACTTTATTACATTTATTTAAAAGTATTATTCGGGCCTTTTTATTTTTCTTAATTACATTTAGGCTATATAAGAGTAAACGATTTTGTTTTTTACTTTATTACCACAAATTAAATATTAAGACACGCACAAACATATTTAAAAGTATTAGATTTTTATAAAATTCCGTATACGTTTATAAAAGTTTGTTGTTGTTTTTTTTGCTTTATTTTACACTTATTTTAAAGTATTAGAAAAGTGTCTTATTATTGTGGCCAATTGATGAAATAATTGACTACTTAAAGGTGACGGAGATCAGAGTGTTTTTGTTTTTTAAGTTAGAGGCTGGGGTTGGTGTGGTGTCTTCAGTTTGGGTTCAGTTCGTTTTGCCATCTCTAATTTTGTATGTGGTAACCGAGAAAGTTAGATGTGGTAACCACATGGTCTATGGGTAATTTTTCTCAACACACTTTTAAACACACACACAGATATAAGCACGTACATACACACACACAAACATATTCGCACTTGCATACACATTCGCGCGCATGCACTGTCTACTACACACACACACAAAATAATACATACGTGCAAGCGATCCAATACATGGGCTCCGACCCCCCCCCCCCAAACACCAATGCACCAATGCACCAATGCACCAATGCACCAAAGCTTTAATTTCAGTAGGATCACCTTGATTTTTTTCCTCTGGCTATACAATCAGAAGTAAAGACTTTTCTCTTTCACGATTTGTACGAATAATCGCATGATTGTGTTGGGTAAAAGAATCAAGATTGTGTACTTTGTGTACTTTTTTTTTTTAAATTTTGGAAGGATAAAAATATTTTTTTTATTGCAAGCGGTAGTGTTGTAGTTCGAAAGGTTTGCTAGAAAACATAATTTGAGTAAAACACTGTTTGTTAAACGCTTAATGGAATAGAATAGTGTTATGGGCCGGATATATTCTGTTGTCTGCATGGGGTCTGGTTCACTATGAAATAAGATACACAAGCCACTCGAACGTTTAAAAAGAAAATGTAATTCTTCACCGGATTTACAATAATTACATTTAAGTGCACTGGTTGGTAATGATTAGCTTCTTTAACACTCTACTGAAACAAAACAAGGTGCTATAAATCAGTTATAAAAAATGAGTTCATTCTCAATGTCTTCAAGAATATGTTTTTATTTCAACGATGATATTTAGCCCTACTGCAAAAAAGTTCTCAGTACATACATTTTTTAAAAAGAAAATAGGAAAACGTCATTCAAATGATGTTAAGAAGTGACGTAGACAGAGTATTTCAGCACAATCACTATTTGTTGACTGAAAGTTTGCAGACGTTACTTCTAGATAGAAGATTATTACATCCTAAAACCCACAACTCCTGCAGGGCGGCAGGGATCGGTCTACGGCTGGGCTAGAACAGGAACCACATTGTTGACAGTCCGGTGTACTAACTACAGGACCAGCACCTTTTGCAAGTGAAATTATCACATATTAAAAGAATCTGCGTGTTTCACATGAAAACTAATGTGGTTATTCTTGAAAATTGAAGTAAAAAAAAATTTACAAAATAACACTGGCAAATGCTCAGTCAGGACTCAGGTTTAAGAAGAATATATATATTATATATATATATATATATATATATATATATATATATATATATATATATATATATATATATATATATTATTATATAACCCGTGTTTTGTGAAGCTCATAGCTTGTGTACAAAATGTTGGTTTTTTTAATAATATTTTATCTGACTCGATATGTAACAATCTCAAATAGGAAACAAATATTTTTTTCTGCATATAATTAGACAGGCGCGTATCCTTAACCTGGCATACATAAACGCACAGTCGGCGTACCGCTTGGTGTGCGTCAAATCTGTGATAGTTTTGACAGTTTTAACATCCATGATAAATGAAAAACTCGTTGGATTCCAGTAGTTTGTTGATTTAAAACACGACGCCTTGATTTACAAACTCAGTTTAATAATAATAAAAAATGTTGAAACAATAACTCATGAAAATTGACAAGTCTTAATTAGGCGTGGGCTTTTCAAATGGAAGAGGTCACTTGCTACCGGTTTTTTTTTTAAATTAGTAAACAAAAAAAGAATGCTTTTGCTGGTGTTTGACAATTTATTTCAACCTCGACGGCCCGTTCCAGTCTTTTAGAATTTACAAAGGATACAAGATTAGTTATGAGGAATCCGTTTTTAACATCAAAATAGAGTAGGCGATAATTAATACTCAAGTGTTAGTCGCGTAAGGTTAAATATATATTTGTTTACAAAATAAATGAGTCAAGAGTTGCGTTTCTTAGTTTTTAAAAAACACAATGCGTAGATTAAAAAGCAACAAAAAAAAACGAAAATTATTTTCCATTAAGTAATAAGTTTGATATTATAAAAAGGTGAAACTTCCCTTCTGACTTTCCCAATCCATCGTTTTCTTTTGGCAACATTTTTTGGAATGAAATAAAATTTAATCTCCTAAAGCTTTAAGTACAATCTGTAACACGTTTTTTAAATTAAATGATCGAATAAGACCGGATATGTCTTTCGTTGCGACCTTTTATGAATGCATATTTGTTAAGACTTGTCAATAGATCCACTCAGCTTCCTCTCTCAAACGAAGACATAAAATATAAAGCTTTCGGATCTCTAGATCTGTCTAACAGTATGTCATGAAGCTTTTTCCTGTATGTGTCTTCTGTCTGTTTAAAGTTTGTCGAAATGTTCTTTTTTTACAGCATCTTAGCTATTTCATTCCTGCTCTTGCATGTACGTTATGACATTCAAGGCTTCTAGAGTAACTTTCGACAATAGCAGAGTCGCCCACTTCTCTTTGGCTAGTTAGTTCTGTATAGCTAAAGTCTCCAAAAAAAAATTAAATAGCTTTCAACCTTTTCTTCTTTGGGTTAAAATACTTTATTTTAATTGTTTCCTCCTTGCTAGTACATGGTCTTGCGTGTGTTACAGCCCCTTAACTAGTTTGAGTTGTTCTAACGATAGTTTGTTCTATCTCTTTTTTATGATTTCTCAGTTTTTCTTTTCTTTCGCTTGCTCTTTCTTGCACTCACTTTTCTCTTTCTTCATCCTCTTCAATCTTTTTTTTTGGTTATCCAGCTTTCCAATTCCACCCCTTTATATCCTAATCTACCTCCTTATTTCCCCTGACATTCTACACCCATCAGTTTCTCAAATTTATCCATTTTCAAACATTACTTGTAATAACAACTCCCTTATCAAATAATGTATTATAATAAACACATAAGTAATAGATCTACTAGTACTTGAAAAAATGACTCTGTGTAATTATGACATTACTCATCTCTTGACAAATTTTAAAAACCAACATGAAATACATATTTATAGGCTTACCTAATTTCATAATGTTTTTTTTTTATTAAAAAAAAAACATAAATATAAAAGGAAATATAATATATGAAATAAATCTGCGCGCTACTAGCATAGGCAGACAAATTACTAGGTAATGAATGGCGAAAAGTATTTTATTTAAGTTGTCTTAGAAGTTAGAAGACAGAAAAGTGTGCCCTAACACTATTCAGTTTCTCCCCGCCGAAGGCACTTTAATGATGGTGCAGAATTTAGAATTTGTTTTCACTTAGGGCGTCAAAAACCTTAGAACCGGTCCTGCATAAGACATCAATTTGTAGTAATTATATTGGAACAATCAAAATATAAAATTAACCTGCCACATAAATATTGTATAATATATATGGTTATAGTAGGGTCAATATTTAAAAACAACGCCATAAAATATGTCCTAAGAATGTAAATGTAAGGTATTTCAGTATAAATAATACAGTAAACCATAATGTTTACATTATATTTTCTGTTGTTTTTTTAAATATTAGGCCTACCTTTTAAAACTACGTCCAGTATTTCGATGCATGCCTTTGACATATTTTTCGCAGGTACGTATATTAATTCTTTGTTTTTTTGTCGTTTTTTTTTTTTTTTTAAAAAAAAAGGTTATTGTCGTAGAAACTTCATTACCAAACACCGAGCGTTTCACATAAAAACTAATGGGTTGGATCGATAGTCCAAAAGACAACCTTAATGCTCGCGTGACGCATGCGCGAAACTTCTGACACCGTAACAGCTACTTGCGCAAATTTACATAACAAAAAAAAAAGTTTAAAAAAAAAAAACAAAAAAAAAAAAATTTAGAGCACACATAGTAACTGATATGAAGAGGAAATTGGGGAAATTAATAGAGGGGGGGGGGGTAGGGGAGACGAATATAAAAAAAAAAGTAGAAAAAGGTATGTGGGTGGATGTGGGGGTTGGGGGAGGGAGTACGTACGAATGTGTGTGTAGTTGCTAGGCCTCTTTCAATTCCTTTAGTCCCATTATAAATTATTCCAGGCGGAAATGCCCATATTGAACCGCACGAACAAAAGTGTGTGTTTAGCGTTTATGAGACTCAAAATTATAGCAGAGAAAGGGTTTTAGTATCTGAAGACCAAAACTATGTCTGGAATTGAATGCAGTCGTCTTCTTGTATTCATGTCTTCCAAAAAAAAATTTCAAACAAAATTTATAAAAAAAATAATAAAAAAACACATGACCAAGCCAACTAAATTTAAAGTCTACGCCATTTTTTTTTTTAAATAAATAATGGTATTTGAAAAAAAAGAAATTCAACTTGTTTTTAACAAGGCAACACGTTTAACATAGAACTGATAGCACGTGGGGGAAAGTATAAAAAATCCATGGAATATTTCCTCCAAAATACCCTTCTTATTGCATGTGTCATGTTTCCATCAGTATAATGTCAGGTAATTTGAACAGTGAAATAATTAATCTGCATATGTTTGAGTCAGTCGAATAAAACAGGTGCAGATAATGACTGACGTTTTGGAAACTAATTTATTGTCCCGCATCTTCTCTATTGGTAGGCCCAGTAGCGTAGCCGGGGGGGGGGGGGGGGGTCGCAGGGGGAGCCTTTTCGGGAAAACATTCATTTTAACAAGCCATGTGGCACAATTTATACTGTTTCTAATAGTGATTTTTTTAAATTGCATTTCAACAATTTAATTTGTTAAAATATGACTAATGAACTTTGTTCGATCTAGTTAATTTATTTTAATTTAATTTGATACGACGTGAAGGTCACACTCTAGTGCAGGGGTCGGTAACCTTTTGCTGATGGTGTGCCAAGCTAGGATTTCTAAATCATTCAGCGTGCCAACAGCCTAAAAGTCAACCTGCTCTATTATACTTGTTTTCTTATAAGACAAGCAGGCCTAAGTAATTTAAATCCCTAGCTAGACAAGGGCAAAAAGCAACGGAACTCTATAAAGAAAATCGTTAAAGCGTTTTATATTTAATTTTAAAAAATAATGTGTATGTGATTATCATCCTTTTTATTAGTATTTATAGCAAATACAAAATTATCTTACCAACCTTTCACATTTATGGTTACTATTTTGTATAGGTAATCATTTAGTTGTCAAGATCAATTGATAATATTGATTATAATATTTTGTTCTCAGTTTAACTGAAATATTCTTTCTATATTTTATTATTTATATATTTTTAATATATATATATTTTTTTAATTTTATTTGAACGAAGTTTAGCGGAATTAATACAAAGTAATCATACAAAATGGGTTAAGTAATGTAATGTTTAGAAAATGTGCATATATTATATTAGTCATTAATATGTATAAAATGTTCAACTACTTTTTGACAGTTTGGTCATTATAACATTATAAAGTTATAATTTGACCATTTAGTATTTTAAAAAATAAAAATTAAAAAACATAATATTAGAAATATTAGCGGAAATAAAAGTAGTAATTATCTTCCTTTAATTAAAATAAAGATTCTAAATTTGATTCAATAGTGATGCCAAACAAGTAATGTTTTGTGATATAAGAAATATTACTTACTAAGTATTATTTCTTTATATAAACTAACGTTGTGGTATTCATTACAATTAATTATTTGTCCATTCAACCTTGAGGAGTTTATCTCTTAAACAATTTGGCACATTTCGATGCCCATTTTATTAAAGGTTTAAAATTCAACTTGCTACGTTTTCAAATCGCCAATATCCCTACACTTAATTTTTTTTAAAGTATCTACATCTAAGAAGGTCGTAGTAAGATTAAGATTAATAAAACACCTCTCTCGTGCCATTGAAAATCGCTCTGCGTGCCAAGTTTGGCACGCGTGCCTTAGGTTGCCGACCCCATTTCTAGTGGATACCAGGCCATAAGCAGGAATTTAGAGTGGACAGGAACGGCCAACCGTTTGTGCCTAACTTTTAAGGTGATGTATCAGTGGTGCGTGACACAGCAGAGTTAGTACTCCGAGCCTAAAAAGGGTACTCTCGCTCGCATTCTCAAAAAAAGGTGGGGTTCAAGTTTGGTGTACTCACCGAAAAGTAATAATGTGACTTAACGCGCGCTGGCTTTCTCCTTCTCGGGCGTATACGTGCAGTGATCGAAATATTGGTTACAAGAACTTCGCACAAAAAAAAAAAAAAGATATCCACAGAATTTAAAAGAAAGAAAGAAGAAAAGAAGAGAAATAACTTAAAGAAATTCCTGAGAGGAAAAAATTAGAAAAGAATTGAGCGTTCCTATAACGTATCATATTTTGTAATTGACACATAGATACAGTAAATAAAAATGTCGAAACTATTTTTTGGTTTAAATCTCTTTAAAAATGTCTGTATTGCATTGATTCTATAAATATATTCCGACACTAGATACCACTGATCTATAAAAAGAATGGATTGCGCCTTCTTAATAAATTGGTTTGAGCAAAGTGAAGAAAAGCACTGATCTATAGAAGAAAGGAAAAACTGAAAATGTCCGCTGCACATACCGATATAAACAAAATTGTGTCTAAAACTTACTGTGCCGCTGATCTATAAATAGATCGGAACAGAATCTATGTTGCTGCCATTTTACACACTATGCCACTATGCATATGAATTGTTGCTGTCAAACTTCTAATTAATAATATAAAACTAACAATAATACGATCAAAAGAAAACAAATACCAAAAGATAAAAAAAGTTAATAATAAAAAAAGTAGACAGCAATATTTCGCAGTACGGGAAAACCCGGTCCCGAAACACACAAAATTTGAACGCATTTCAAATGAACATCATTTGGAAACTGCGCGCATTGTATAACCATAACATACGGTGATTAGTAATAGGTATAAGTTTATTTTAACAAATAAATTAACGAATTAAGCAATATTGTTGAAAAAATAAAACTTTTTTTTGGAGGACGTTTCCGATTTATACATTTAACTTTTAACCCGATTAGTCAAACGGCTCAAGAGAATTTAGAGCAGAAACAAACATCTAAATAATTAAACAAACTCACGGCAAATATATATATATATATATATATATATATATTGATCAGTGCAGTGGAAACAAAATGTCGGAAATTTCTTCAAAAATTGTACTTCCATGCCCTATCCATTCTTTTATAGATCAGTGCTAGATACTCATCCCGAAAATGAGCAGTAGATGCCATCAATTTTGCAGAAATTCTCATCACTAATAGTTACTTGTAATATTCATGAATGGTTAAAAAAAAATACTGCACTATTATACAGTGTGTGTACCCTGAGGCACGGTATTTTCTCGTAACACATGATACGTACAAATTCTTAGTTCTTCTATTAATCTGGAAAAAAATCTAAAAGTGGGGCCTTTTTCCTAAAAGTTCGCTCCTTATAGCGTCAAAACCTGTCTACGCAAATGGGTAGGCCTAGAATATCATTCAGACATAAAGACGTAAAATTTTATATTATGTCTATATTTTATACTTTTATAGAATTGCAATCTATAATCTAACAGGGTGGTTCTCAAAGTATGCACTGGGGCTTGCTTTAATAATTCTGCTATTTGATGACTTGAAAATCTTCTCTTCGGAATTTCCGATCGTACTAAGTCCTCTAGACTACTGGTTTAGTAATTCGCCAAGATTTTCTCAATGGAAAATTAAGATTACAATCGAATTGTGTATACAGCGGAAGTCTTTAGGGAAGTTTAGCAGTTAGGAGTCATTAAAGACAGTGTGCGCACGGAAAAAAAACAAGTGTTAAGCTCTAAAAATAGAGCAATCGGTCCATCTCATTATAGTTAGTGATGTGCACCGAAAACTTGAGGACGTATTAAATGCCGAACATGCGCAAGCTAACTATTCAGCTCTAAAAACAACTAACCCATTAAAACACAGTTTTTATTATACTCCATTTCTTTGTAAACTAAGTTTATATTTAATTTATATTTTGATAGATCAAAATAAATATAAGTGATATCATACCTTAAGAATTTCCACACTAAAAATGTGCGCATCCTTTTTTTTTTGTTCTAGTTTTGGCCCGCAAAAATCATAAAAAGAAAACTCGCTTTTTTCAGCTATATTGTGTCGTTTTCACTCTATTTATTTCGTAAAAACGAACATATCCGAAAATTTTATTTACTTCCGTCTCTTCCTGTAGAGGGAGCCATGTTTTTTTTCTTCGATTCGCAAATTGGTCGAAGGTATTAGTGACTATTCCAAAGGCTACGATGCTGAAAATTTGATATAATGTATTGTTAGTCTGGACAAGTCTGCTGATCAAGTTTCAGCTCGATTGGACGACGGGAAGTGGTCGAAAAATCGATGCGAAGTTTTGCTAACAAACATCCTAGCAAGCAAGCAAGCAAGCAGACAGACAGAAAATACAAGTTAATAGAAAGGTAGTAAATATAGCAAGCGGTCCATGTCATTATAGTCTTTTCTAAAACCAGCAGGCCTGTAGCGCTTGCACCAACTCTTTTTTTTTTTTAATCAATGAAATTACCTTTAAAAATAGAAGTTTATTCGTCTCCCTTTCCATAAAAAGCATTGTAAGTAGATCGGAAAATTTGCGTGGCTTCAAGCAAAACTACACACACGACATTTTGTGTTTCAAGTGCTAACTTTTGTAAACCCAAATGTGTTCATTTTATTGGGCTGCAATAAGACGTTATGAGTTTTTTTTTTTTTTGTTTTTTTTTAGCAAACTGTTGCTCGGTGTGTATATAGTGGGGGATTTCGTATCTCGAAGCAGTAGACAATAGACAATAACACTTTGAACTAGTGCATTTAGGCCTACTTAGTGTTATTTCAATTGTGCGGGGCTGGAAGGGTTAACGATAATGCATTAGGTTATGATCGAATGTAACCAAATTTAGTATACGCCGGTTGTGGTTGTTGTTGTCTTTTGTGCGTGCGGCCCCGGAGGTTGGCGGGGGGGGGGGGGGGGGGCGGGGATCTATACTCATGTAAATCTTGAGAGCATTGTTGTTGTTTTCTACAACCTTGAAGCCAGCATGTTTTGAATCGAGAATTGCATACATTCATTCGGCTGCCTTAACCCTTCCCGTACCGACCTACTTCTATCTATGCTGCCTTCAGTTCCGCTATATACACGCCCGGGACTGTAAGGGTTAATTGTACATATACACATCATTTGGCAAAGGAATAATGTTCTCTGTTTTTTTTGACATTTGAATCCCCAGCTTCACACCCCCCCCTCTTTCTTTACCCGTGTTTGTTTTCTTGCCAAGTCACGTTCGCATCTCTAAAAATAGTAACACACGGAATAATAACCAATTTTTATGACCCTGCCAAGGACGCAGTCTCCCCCTCCCCCCCCCCCAACCACACACACACTTTTCTTCAAAAACATCAACCGTATACAGTCCTATAGATATTGATACACATTGATACCTTTCAAAGAATCTACGTGGAAATACAGCGAGTTCCAGACTCTATTAGAGAATAGATTTCTAGATTTCAGATGTTTTACAAAATATTATTTGCATCACATATTTTTTCCAATACTTTCTGTAGTACCAAAGATAAAAATATCTGAGTGAGAGACAAACACGCGCACAGAAACTGAGCGGCAAAATGATCCCATGACAAGTGGAGCAAGTCGATGACAGTAAGCCACAATAAGCTTGTGTTGCATCATGTATAAACAAAGGCAAATTTACCCCATAAGGGTTACTGTCCAGATTATTGCTAGAGAGTTTATATTTTGTTCATAAAAATAATCAGATGTGGAAAATCTCTTTATGTTTAACTCCACCCAGTGTATGGCTATTGTTGACTCTTCGCTAACATTTCCTTTCATTATTAATATAATGTTGTTATCAGTGCCCTCACTTAGGAGGGGGTAGAGGGGGGCAAATGCCCGGGGGCGGTACTTCTAAGGGCGGCAAATGTTGTCTAAATATAGCACTAAACAAAGCAGTTACAGCATGCAAGGGGGCGGCGCTGAAACTTTTGCCGTGGGGCGCCACATTGGCTTGTGTACGCACTGGTTGTTATTAACCCTGTCTCGAGAGCTGAACAACGTAAGTACTCTGGATGACGTCATTGACAAGTCGTCTTAATGAGGTGTGACCTTTTCAAATGGTGACATTTCCCGGCATTTTCGTAAACAAAAAGCTTTTGCTTTTGCTGATGTTTGACAATTGATTTTAACCTCGACAGCCAGTTCTGGTCTTTTAGAAGTAGGCTATACAAAGGTTACAAGATTAGTTATGATGAATCCGTTTTAACTTCACAAATAAGTAGGCGATAATTAATACTCAAAGTGTTAGTTGTTACAGTTCAGTTTTATTCACTGCAACATGATTTTAAATAGTTGAACGAGTGAGTGAAGTTTTTCCCTAAATAAACAAACAGTAGTGAAGTGTGCAAAAGAAGTTTTTCCCTAAATAAACAAACAGTAGTGAAGTGTGCAAAAGAAGTATGTAAGAAAAGCATGATTTTGTAGGAGTGATCCAGAGTTGACAAGGGAGAGAATGATAGGGTAAAAGTTTAGTACATGTAGGATTCTTGAGATAGAAGGTTGATTTTATAATTAAGTCCTTTTGAACTAAAAGTGTTTTACTTAAAGTTGATTCAAGTCCATAGTGTGACTTTAAATAGTGTTTTTAAAGTGTTTATACATGAATAAAGAAGCCTATAAGGAGGTAGATATTGTGCTCAATGAGAAAAATTTATAAAGATATTATTGAAGAAATCTGTTATTGAAGATTTTGTAAGACAATTGTAAACTTCTGTATAATTATAATTATTGTGAACTGTGCTTCGTCCACTGATGGTTTGTATATGTAATAAACTTTCGTCTGAGCCAGCTCCAATGTGTGCGCAAGGTTATGTCATTAGTATTAGTATATAATCTTACACACCACAGAATTAATAGTAATAATAAAAAACAAAACAACACGATAACATAAATGAAATGGTGGCAGCTGGTCCTTTAAACCCGAATAGTAGCAGTCGACCCACTTTATTTGCTCGAGTTAAATCGATTTACAAAAACACATACACAAACATATACAAACATGAAACTATAACTCACAATAACAAAATAAAACATTACTTTTATTCTAATGAAGAAAGATTAGAGTTAATCCTGGCTCAGATATATCCTAAAAATTAATATTGAATTGAACATTTTACTATACTATACAACAGAACCTATTTTACATACTAAATATAAAGGGTAGTTACACGGTATATATTATCATAAAGTTGAGAAGGGCCACCAAAGTTGTTAGGCCTAGTATCTATCTCATGGTAACTTTCTATCAGGTTTTCAATGGCACTGGTGGTGGTGGAGGTGGAATGGGTCCATCTGTTTTTATTTTGAACCACTGACGTGCAGTAGGCGTGTCCTCTTCAAACTCACTATCAGTTGAAAGTTCAATATCACTATCTAAAAAAGCACTTTCATCGCTTCCAGATTCATCAACTTTATTTTCATCTTCGTTTTCCTATTCAATACTGTCACAATACAAATCATCTTCTTCATTAGTATTTAGCCATTGTATTACACCCTCTTGCCTTGACAAACACAACCAACTAATTACTAATTGGGGCCTACATGCTCATAGTACACGCCACACCAAGCTTGACAATAGGGGTCAAATATTACACTATGCACACCACGTGTCTAACCCTACAAGCTCAAAACTAAACCACGTCGTCTGCTATGGATAGCTAAAAATAGGGCTCGAATTTTCCCGTTGAAAAAAAAGCTTCTTCCAAAAATAATCAAGGTGATCGGCTAAACTCGATATGGTAAAATCGTGCAAGTTGGTGCAAATCGAGTTTACTCGAGCAAATATGTTAAGTGGCTAGTCCAGAACGTATTTACTATAGCAAACTGACACATTTGACAGCAACTTTTTACAAGATTCTTCGTGCTTTTCAAACCCTGAGAGTTCAACACTTTAAATTTTACTTTAATGCTAATGGCGACTCCTTGACTCCTTGAGACCTGTCACGTGGCGGGGGGTGATTAGACCACTTAATCACCACGTAAACTTTATAAGTTGGGGTTAGATCTGCACCTGAGCCTCCTGTGTGTCGTGCCTTCTGTATGATTAAGTAAAAGTGACTGAATTATGTCACGCGGTGTGGCAGGCAGGCTCGTATGTGTATTCTTTCCTTCTTATAAGAGTGGTCTGCATAAATAGATAAGAGATGAAGTATTCTCTTTCTATTCTTGTTGGCTGCGTTTTGTCTTAAGGGATGAGCCGGAGTACTGTGCTAGAGGTTATGTATTGATGATCAAATTTTTTATATTTGTGTGTGTAGAATTCCGTGGCTCGTCTGAGGTAACTATGCAGAGGTTTGGCTATACTAAACACATATAGACTTCACAACATCGATTATAGTCACTAGAGAACACGAGCGAAAACATTATATTCTGAGGTTTATTCACATTAAGACTGAGTATACCGTTGCATATATATCATACATAATATCCGAGGTACATTGTCCAACAATATAAACAGCAAAGATTAAGATTTAGATACAGACTTAGGGTCGGAGCCTTCACAAAGGTCTCGGAGGGGCCCAGACGGGACCCACTCCGTTTCACGACCACCTAGCTAGACTGTCCGTAAAACTCTACTCTAAGTAAAAAGTTTAATCTATAACTAAAATCATGGATAGTCACGTGGTGCAAAATGGGAGTGGTAGGGGGAAATGTACATGTTTTCTTAGTCTGATTGACAGGAGTAGGGAAAGCACGGGAGAGGGCGGGGTTATCTTACGCCTCTGACCATAGGGGTGGCGGTGGTGGACGACATCTAAAGCCTTTTCCCGTGGTCAGAATTTGCTTTCTTCACGGTCGGCTCATTACGTTATACGGCTTACAGCGGTTAACTCGACCACCTGGCCACCTCAGATGTCTATTTTCAAGTACATGTTATATCCCGTTGGTCGAGGACGTAAGGATGTACGGGGAGGGGGGTGAAGGTCAATAGGTGGGATCAGTGTTGATTGCGCCACATATGTCCTTGACTTATTTTCCGATCTTCCGTGGTCGGGGTAGTGGGGGGGGGGGGGCGATAAGCACACACGTTTTACAGCATTTAGAATATACATGAAAGGGAAACTAATATCAATAACTAGTCATATAACAATAAGTAATATACTTATAAGCATGCAGAAATATACATATATAATGTAAGTAAAATTCATTGCGATGCAAAATACATAAAGTGTTAAATGTAGGAGAAAGAAAGGAAAGACTCATTTTCACTCCAATCAGACATGCAGGATTGTGGCAATGTTGTCAGTGGTTTGTACGTACAGATGATATGATTATAGTATCTTATATGAGCTGATTACATCTAAGACCTTTCTTAGTTGCGTGTGACGTTAATCTTCTCCCAAAACGCCACAAGACCTTACCAGTGCTTTGTTAAGTTAGATTTAGCTTTGTTTTTAAATAAATTAGTCAAGAGTTGCGTCCTTGGTTATTAAAAAAACACACAATGTCTAGAGTCATACAAACAAAACAAAAAAAGAACATTATTTTGCATCAAGCAATTAGTTTGATATTATAAACAGGTGATTCTTCACGTCTGACATTTACAATCTATTATTTTATTTTGGCAACATCTTTTGGAAATTTAATAAAATTTCATCTCCTACATCTTTTAGTACAACCAGTAACACAGACATGTTTTGAATAAAATGAACGAATAGGACCGGAAATAGTTTACACTTCGACCTTTTATTCATGCATAATCGTTAAGACCTGTCAATTCAGACGCCTGGCTCATAGGAAAGTCGATTTAAACCAGTCTTCGCAAATCGAATTCTGCGACAAAAAACAGACAAAAACAAAACAAAATAAACCCCGACTAAATCTAATGGAACTTAAAGAAAGAACCGTAGACTCAAGTATTAAACAAACATAATAATATCCCTTCAGTTGCTTCCTAATCTTTTGGATCAAACAAAATGTGAGAATTACACTCACAATCCATCGCTTCCGTTAACAAAATCTCTACCGAGTAATTAGGCTAATCACTAATTCTTTTGAAAACATTTTTTTACCGTAAACTGATTAAAAATTATATTGAAGTTTTCATTTTTTTTTTTTAATAGTAAAGTGACAGTAATATTGAATTGGTTATAGACACCATCATATTCATAGTTTCTATTAAAGTTTTAAAATGTAGCTTTTCGGAAATGGGAATATATCCTACTTGAAATTTCCGAGTTGATGAGCAGTACAGAAAATAGCATAATTAAACATGCATTACACGGACATGTAATCCTTTATAACTTTAATTTTGCAACAGAATAAAAATGCTAGAACATGCTTTTTTTTAACGGAGACATACCAACCGACATCTTTATTGGTCATAACTATCATCTAATGGATTAATTATAGACCTAAATTACTACATCAGGTAAGCTACGGGCATAACAATACAATTATTTTAAAGCTCAAAAGAAGGAGTGTCTGTATCGTTTAAGATAAGATAACAGCTGCCAAAAAGCAGACAATACTTCCCATGTGAGTGGTTTATAAATACATCATAGAGTTTCAAAAGAAAAAATAAAAATGACAAAATAAACATGAGATTTCTTTATTGATCCAAACGAATGGAAACTTGATTTGGTTGCAAGCGGTAAGTACTTCATTATCTATGCAATTTAATTAACATTATCTTATCTTATACATTACAGACGCTCCCTCTATAAAGAAGATTATTGCTACATACGCTCGTCCGTTGTCCGAGTCCAGTCTTGTATCTTTATTAATGTTTTTAAATGATCTTAAATTAATGGTTTTCCTTGTTTGTTCAGGAAACCCATCCTATGCCCGAATGCCACTCGGGAAGAAAGAGTAATTATATGCATTTGTTTTCGGATAAAGGATAAGGAAAGTGTTTTTGTCCCTATGTTTATCTGAGCATTGCAACAGGTTGTTATTTCTAAATTACAGTTTAATGTCTTACGTATTATTAATACTGTACAAATTGCCCGTCTGTCCTCTGGTGTTTCTATGTTTAGTGATTTGACTATTGGTATTGCTCTTGTTAGTTGTGAACATTCGCTAGTAATGAACCGTGCAGCTGTTTTCTGAATTTGTTCTAATTTTTGTTATGTTTTCTTTAGTAATTTTAGACATTATTAGATAAAAAAAGAATTAAGCTATGATTTTGTTAAAGTAAAAATATATTTCCGTTTCGCTAATCCAATTGAAAATGAAATGGGTTTTATTAATATATAATAGTATCACACGAGAGTATCTTATTTATAGCAATAACATCCTTTTTTCAATAACAAAAATTAAAAAACACATAGGCCTACATTCAATAATAGAACTAAGTCAGACCACTCAATAAATGTTTAACAAATAAAAATATATCCAGAGTTGTCCTTCCTAAAATAAAATTCTTACCAACAATAAATGGACAACACCATTAAATCCAAGATGAAAGGCCTACTAATGCTAAACCATTTTTAAAAAGTGTGTTTAAGAAAAACATTGACAAAAAACATTTTTAACTAAGAAGAAGTCCTAAAATACTATATTAAAATATTTAAAACTTAGATAAAAGTCATTGAAAACCTAGACAAAAGTAGTACTCAAGGAAAAATAATAGTCAAATTCAAAATTAAATTGGACTGGTGTTACAATCTGGTTGGTAGTACTACTCTGCCTTTCAACTGGTGACCGGTGGTAGCACTGGATCGGTCTGACTGTAGTAACTTGTTGTCTAGAGGGAAGCCTTTACTGTCGACAATATTTCTATTTTTCTCCAACTCCACATAAAACAAGGCAACGAGGTGGTTATAATAATAACAAGTCTCTTTATTCTTATCAAGAAAAGACAGACACACACTCGTTCCTCTTTTCTCTGGCGCTACTCAAACGTATTCCCCCACACACAACTTTCACGCAGTGTATATCAGCTCTCCTCGTACATATAGGAGAGCATGACGTCACATGCAATCACAGTCTCAATCCCCCCTGGTTAAACACCAGGAAAAAGAGAATTATTGTACGTGTGCCCTATCTTCATACTATTATTAAAATTATTTATCATGCTCTGAAAAATATATAATTGACATTCACAGTAGCACACGTACTTAATGAATACTTTTTAACAATAACAAATATAAAAATATTTGAGATAAATGAAATTATTACCATAAACCATGTTAAACACTGACGGAATACATCGATAATCAAAGGAATTTCGTTATTTACAACATAATAAAAAGGTCTTACAAAAGTAGTTAGTATTGCATAGTAATCTATTATTAATGCCCTTACATTATGCTTATTTGTTTTACAAAAAAGTTCAATATTTATATTAAAAATAAAATAAAACACGGTACAACCAAAGCACACTTTCAGATTACAACTGAACAGCGTCATTGTATAGGCATACATTCCCATTATTTATTAATCAGAATAACAGTTACTAAAACCCCGACATCACGTATTATAAGGGGTAGGAACTGGGCCAACAAATAATTTATTGAACTGATTACAGGTCTGATTATAAAAGTGCCAATTAACATTTAATTAACAACTATCTTTTATGTAATATATGGAACAGCGCCTCGTTGTATATTTGAATTTGCCTCCACATACACGAAGAACATACCTGGTAGGGCCGCTGTGTCTAAAAATAGACCCTAACTGGGTCAGCGCTAATTGTTATGTGCAGAGCTTTTCGGCTCTCCTACTAACCGTAACAATACCCCCCACCTTTAGCCGAAACGCTCCACTTTACCGAATCTAATAACCCAATCGAACAGTGGTTATAATCAGACCTTTACAGGAAAAATCAACTATACAAGCATAAGAGTTACTTACACGAGTGAAAAAAAAACAAAAAACAACCAAGTTTACTATAAGACCATTTTAAACCCAATCACAATGGGTAATCATATCAAAAGTCAATCAAATGCAGATACATAATTAAAATAAAAAAAAAACATATTTCAAGAAAGCAAAATTATTTGGTAAAGAATACAGCACTGACTAAGTTGACCCATCTTTCAGACTAGACAGGGCACCTGCTAAGCAAATCTGCACCAACATTATCTTTCCCTTTAATACTTCTAATGGTGAAGCGATAAGGTTGCAGAGAAAGAGACCAGCGCATCACTCTCCCATTCTTCATTTTTGTGTCGTTAATGAAGGATAATGGTTGGTGGTCGGTTTCAAGGATAAATGCCTTCCCATACAGATAGCATTCTAATTTCTTAACTGCCCAAACCAAGGCTAACCCTTCCTTTTCAATAGTTGCAAAGTTCTTTTCACTACCAGCTAACTTTCGACTAATATAAATGATGGGGAATTTTCCATCAGGAAATTCCTGTAACAAAACAGCCCCCAACCCATTGTCTGAGGCGTCTGTCCTGAGGATAAACGGAAGGTTGTGGTCAGGAAGTCGGAGTATCGGATCGTTTGTCAATATTGTCTGTATAGTCTCCAGGGCTTTCTGACATGCTGGTGTCCATTCAACCCTGTTAGGTCTTCCTTTTTTAGTCAGGTCTGTAAGTGGTGCAGTTATCGCTGCGAAGTCGGGTACAAAGCGTCGGTAGTATCCTATAAGACCCATTAGTGCCCTAACTTGAGTTTTGTCTGTGGGTGTAGCCAAACCCAAAATCTGATCCACCTTTCCCTGTTCAGGTTGAAGGGTGCCAGGTCCCATCTGGTACCCCATGAACTCTAAGGATCGGTATCCCAAAAGACATTTGGTTGGACGAGCAGTGAGGCCTGCTTGTCGAAGCCGGTTTAGAACCTCTTCCAGGGTTTTTAGGTGAAGTTGCCAAGTGCGAGTAAAAATGAGAATATCATCTAGATAATTAACCACACCTTCTATCCCCTCCAACACTATCCTCATTAACCTGGAGAACGTTGCTGGTGCGTTGACCAAACCAAATGGCATAACCCTCCATTGGAAATGTCCCACGTGAGTTTGAAATGCGGTCTTTTCTTGGGATTCGGGGGCCATAGGAACTTGCCAGTATCCCTTACTAAGATCTATCTTACTTAAAAAGTGACCAGATTCTCTGGCAATCTCAGCTAATAAGCCCTCAAAGTTGGGTAGAGGCTCAGAGTCAAAAACGGTGAGCTTATTTAGACGACGATAGTCGACACAGAAACGGTTTGTGCCGTCCTTTTTCCCGACTAAGACCACCGGTGAGGAATATGGGGATTGTGATCTCTCTATGACCCCCATCTCCAACATTTGCTCGATTTCCTTAGCAACTGCCTCCCTTTTAGCAAAGGGTAGAGGGTATGCATTTTGTCGGACAGGGTGGTCATCGGTTAATCTAATCGCATGATTTACCAAAGTAGTTTTTCCCGGTCGATCCGTAAAGACATCTCTGTAACTTTCGACGGTTCCCCTCAAACCTTTGATCTGATTAGGCCCAAGCTCTGTGGAGACAGATATATCATCTACCGTTTCTGTTGAGTCCGCCGGTAGAAGAATAATTTGCCCTGCATCATTGTCATCGTCCACCTCGATTACCGCAGCGACCACGCCTTGAGTTGCTTCATCAAACTGATCGTTCGTTTGGTCGGTGGTAGACTCAAGAGCTGATCTCTCGGTTTTCTCCTTGCTCAGACTACGTTCTATATATCCCTTAAGGAGGTTTCCGTGAAAGATCTTTGCTCCCCTCGGGAGTTGAATTTGGTAATCATAAAGTCCTATCCTTTTGTTCACCACGAAAGGACCCTTCCACTGGACCAACAATTTGTTCTTCTCGTCAGAGAGAAGAATCAACACTTTGTCCCCCGGCTGATATTCGCGATGTCTTGCCTTCCGATCAAAATATTTCTTTGCCCTATCACTAGCCTTCCCCAATTCTTTCATCGCGGCCTGACAAGTTTCTTCCAGCCGGTTACGGAGATCGACTACATACTCGTAGGTCGTGCGAACCTCGGGGTTCTCCTGCTCATTTGTCCAAAGTTCCCTAAGGATGTGGCTAGGGCCTCGGACAGTTCTCCCATATAAAAGTTCAAAGGGTGAGAACCCAAGACTTTCCTGGGGTGCTTCCCGGTATGCAAAGAGAGCGGCTGGGATGTACCTATCCCAATCCTTGGGTCTTTCCCTACACAGACGTTTGATTATCGTTTTTAAGGTGCCATTGAACTTCTCTACCAACCCGTTACACTGAGGGTGATATGGACTGGTTACTAACTGTCTCATAGACAGCAACCTTGACACTTCGTTCATCAGGGAAGAAGTGAATTGGACCCCTTGGTCAGTTAGCATTTCCCTGGGGATTCCCACCCTTGTGAACATTTCGACAAGGGCCTCAGCAACACTTTCGGTATCTATTTTGCGGAGAGCAACAGCATCTGGATAGCGAGTGGCGTAGTCCACGAGAGTGAGGATGTACCTATTTCCCCGATCAGTGGCAGGATCTATGGGCCCCACAATATCAACTGCAACCCTTTCAAAGGGAGTGCTAATTAGCGGGACTTTTCCTAGTGGTGGTTTGGTTACTCGGCCACGTGGCGTTGTGCGTTGACAGGTATCACAGGAGGCACAATACCTCTTGAGGTCCCCAGTTGCACCGGGCCAACAGAATTGAGATAATACCCGGTCGGTTGTCTTTTTGGCTCCGAGGTGTCCTCCCAGAAGGATCTCGTGCCCCACCTTCATAACTTCCTCTCTCAAGGGTTCTGGAACAACGAGTTGAGAGGACCTTCCCCCATCTTTCTCGCATATTTCCCTGTACAATAACCCTTTTTTGTATATATATCTTTCTACCCCCCTATGGCAGTCGCGTGCCCGACCTTGATCTGCCCATTCCCGGAGTTGATTTAAAGAGGAATCATTAGTCTGGACCACCTTGTACTCCGCTGGGGTTAACCCACTGGCTTGGCAGACTGGAGCACTTATGGGTTTAGTTGGTCTCTCCCGTTTCTCTACCATTCCACGGGTTACAACCGCACCAGCAAGAGCAGTTGGGGCTGGATCCTTCATATCCTCAGACACTTGTTTAGGGGTGGCACCAGCCTCCGCCCGTTTGGGGGACCAGTCTGGGTCAGGACAATAAGGGTCCCTAGCCCCACGTATGTTGCCTATGGTGAGGTCTATAAGAGGATTTTCTAGGACCAACGCCTGCACTTCCCCCTGGTAGTAGGGAGTGTCGAGCATGATCTTTGCAACCTGGGTCTGTATGACATCCCCAGTAAGATAGCGGACAAAACCCTTTTGTTTAGGGACTATCTTCCCTTCAGCGAGGGACGAATTAACTAAAACACAAGAACACCCACTGTCCCTTAAAACCTTAACAACCTTGCCATCGACTAGTCCCTCAGTTATGGGACTTCTGTCCCCAAAACTTTCACCATCGACTAAGGCTATTACCGCCAACTGTACCCTTCTGGCGGGGCAGCGATTAGCGGTATGTCCGGGTTGGCTACACGAATAGCACGTAAGGTTGGAACGATCGGGTCGTCGGTCATCCTTCCTCGGTGCGTTAGAAGGAGCCTTGTCATTACCCTTGTAAAATTTTCCCTTGCCCGTTTCTCTGGGTGGAGCTGGTTTATTTAATCCCATGCCTTGCGCCTTCGGGTGGTCAACCTTTGCCGAAATATGAGCTTCCCTGTAGTCTTCGGCCAGACTCAAAAGCTGGGACCAATCCCTGGGGTGTCTTTCCCTTAGAAAAACCCGCATCCCTTCATTGGCCCCTTCCATAATTTGTTCCATTAGGAACAGATCTCTAAGACCCTCAAAGGTCTCGGAGGTCTCGCTTAGTTGGACCCACCTACTTAGATACCCCTCAAGTCGGGCACCAAACATGGGATAGGTCTCCCCCTTTTCAATGTGCACATGTCTGAATTTCTTTCGGTAGCTGTCTGCAGTAAAGTCGTAGGCTTTTAGTAATGCGGCCTTGACAGTCTCGTAATTGTCGGCATCCTCCATACCTAATCGAGAGACAGTCTGCAGTGCTTTACCGGTCAGGAGAGCACTAAGAGAGATCGCCCACTTGTGTCTGGCCCAGTTGGCGGCCTCCGCGTGTCTCTCAAATCGCCTAATAAAACTGTCTATGTCATCCACCCGGTCGTCAAAGGGAGATAACTTCAGCCTAGCAGTTGCATGGCTCTCGATCTCCTGCGAGAGGGGCGAGGAGCTATTAATTACGAACCCTTTTTCTATTCGGGCCAACTCCAACGCGTGATCCCTCTCTGCTTGTCTTTCCCTTTCTTCCCTATCTGCCTTATCGTTGGCCTCCCTGGTCTCCCTATCTGCCTTATCTTTGGCCTCCCTGGCCTCCCTCTCTGCTTTATCCCTGGCTTCTATAGCCTGTTTATCACGCTCCGACGTTGCCCACTCCAGAGCCTCCTTTCCTGTAAGGCCTATAGAGCTGGCATAGTCAACGAGCTCTTTAATAGCCCTATTGCTAACAGGTGCCATTGTCTAATCAAAAAGAAAAACAAATGGGACAACTTACCTATGTGTCTGTATCCTCCGTTTAGAAAAAAACACACACAAGAAAATATCCCAATAGAAATAAAACCACAATCAAAACACTAAGGCTACGTAAACAAGAATATGTTATAAAAGTTTCCAACGAATTGAAAAAGTAAACAATGTTCAGCTAGTTTAGTGACTGTAATAATAGTCCATTAGAATTGACAGGCAGGATGCAATACCGGAGTCGTCTAACAGGCAGGATGCGGAATCAAATGACTGACTGGCAGGATGCAGCACGAATGTCGTCTGACTGTCAGGTGCGGCACGAATCTCGTCTGACTGGCAGAATGCAGTACGAATGCCGTCTGGCAGAATGCAGTACGAATGCCGTCTGGCAGAATGCAGTACGAATGCCGTCTGGCAGAATGCAGTACGAATGCCGTCTGGCAGAATGCAGTACGAATGCCGTCTGGCAGAATGCAGTACGAATGCCGTCTGGCAGAATGCAGTACGAATGCCGTCTGGCAGAATGCAGTACGAATGCCGTCTGGCTGGCAGAATGCAGCACGAATCTCGTCTGGCAGGATGCAGCACGAATTACGTCTGGCAGGATGCAGTACGAATGTCTCTGACTGGCAAGATGCAGTACGAATGTCGTCTGACTGGCAGGATGCAGGACGGGCGTCGTCTGACTGGCAGGTGCAGGACGGGTGTCGTCTGACTAGCAGGTGCAGGACGGGTGTCGTCTGACTGGCAGGACAGGTATCTTCTGACTGGCAGGTGCAGGACGGGTTTCGTCTGGCAGGTGCAGGACAGGTCTGACTGGCAGTTGCAGGACAGGTCTGACTGGCAGTTGCAGGACAGGTCTGACTGGCAGTTGCAGGACAGGTCTGACTGGCAGGTGCAGGACGTGTCGTCTGACTGGCAGATGCAGGACGGGTGTCGTCTGACTGGCAGGTGCAGGACAGGTCTGACTGGCAGGTGCAGGACAGGTCTGACTGGCAGGTGCAGGACGGGTGTCGTCTGACTGGCAGATGCAGGACGGGTGTCGTCTGACTGGCAGATGCAGGACGGGTGTCGTCTGACTGGCAGATGCAGGACGGGTGTCGTCTGACTGGCAGATGCAGGATGGGTGTCGTCTGACTATCAGATGCAGGACGGGTGTCGTCTGACTGGCAGATGCAGGACAGGTGTCGTCTGACTGGCAGATGCAGGACGGGTGTCGTCTGACTGGCAGATGCAGGACAGGTGTCGTCTGACTGGCAGATGCAGGACGGCTGTCGTCTGACTGGCAGGTGCAGGACAGGTCTGACTGGCAGATGCAGGACGGGTGTCGTCTGTGGAGTTGAGATGAGCCCCCTTGTCTTTGAGTAATTAGCTTCTTCCCGTAAAGCGATGATTCTTCCCGAACGAGCCACTCACTTGTTACAATCTGGTTGGTAGTACTACTCTGCCTTTCAACTGGTGACCGGTGGTAGCACTGGATCGGTCTGACTGTAGTAACTTGTTGTCTAGAGGGAAGCCTTTACTGTCGACAATATTTCTATTTTTCTCCAACTCCACATAAAACAAGGCAACGAGGTGGTTATAATAATAACAAGTCTCTTTATTCTTATCAAGAAAAGACAGACACACACTCGTTCCTCTTTTCTCTGGCGCTACTCAAACGTATTCCCCCACACACAACTTTCACGCAGTGTATATCAGCTCTCCTCGTACATATAGGAGAGCATGACGTCACATGCAATCACAGTCTCAATCCCCCCTGGTTAAACACCAGGAAAAAGAGAATTATTGTACGTGTGCCCTATCTTCATACTATTATTAAAATTATTTATCATGCTCTGAAAAATATATAATTGACATTCACAGTAGCACACGTACTTAATGAATACTTTTTAACAATAACAAATATAAAAATATTTGAGATAAATGAAATTATTACCATAAACCATGTTAAACACTGACGGAATACATCGATAATCAAAGGAATTTCGTTATTTACAACATAATAAAAAGGTCTTACAAAAGTAGTTAGTATTGCATAGTAATCTATTATTAATGCCCTTACATTATGCTTATTTGTTTTACAAAAAAGTTCAATATTTATATTAAAAATAAAATAAAACACGGTACAACCAAAGCACACTTTCAGATTACAACTGAACAGCGTCATTGTATAGGCATACATTCCCTTTATTTATTAATCAGAATAACAGTTACTAAAACCCCGACATCACGTATTATAAGGGGTAGGAACTGGGCCAACAAATAATTTATTGAACTGATTACAGGTCTGATTATAAAAGTGCCAATTAACATTTAATTAACAACTATCTTTTATGTAATATATGGAACAGCGCCTCGTTGTATATTTGAATTTGCCTCCACATACACGAAGAACATACCTGGTAGGGCCGCTGTGTCTAAAAATAGACCCTAACTGGGTCAGCGCTAATTGTTATGTGCAGAGCTTTTCGGCTCTCCTACTAACCGTAACAA
Organism: Anisus vortex; assembly: GCA_949126835.1. Classification (NCBI taxonomy): domain Eukaryota; kingdom Metazoa; phylum Mollusca; class Gastropoda; family Planorbidae; genus Anisus; species Anisus vortex. Next base: position 17,902,138 of record OX421505.1, read on the forward strand.
CTGGAAAAAGAAAATCAAAGAATAGGTATTTGAAAAAAAAGTATAAACAAACTAAAATAATGGCATGAAAGAAACAAAAATGGATAAAGTATAAAAATAAATGCATATGCATAAATAACTAAGTTAAAGGCGTGAAAAATTAAAGAGACTTATCTTATCTTCTTATTTATCTTATACATTTCAGACGCTCCTTCTATAAAGAAGATTATTGCGTCCTACGCTCATCCGTGGTCCGAGATTAGTCTTGCATTTTTATAAATGTTTTAAATGTTAAGTTACTGGTTTTCCTGGTTTGTTCAGTCAACCCATTCCATGCCCGAATGCCACTCGGGAAGAAAGAGTACTTATACGCATTTGTTCTCACGTAAGGGACAAGGAAAGTGTTTTTGTCTTTGTAAAACATAACAAATTAAAAAGGCATAATACATTTTTAAAAATACAGAAAAATATGCAGAAAAAAAATTAATGCAGAAAATAATTCAATCAAAATGCAGAAAAGGACATAAAAAATAAAAAGGCATAAAATATTTTTTTTTATAATGATGAAAATGGCATTAAAAAAACAGGAAGGATAATAATATATGTCTTTGATTCATCAAACTAAAGGCCGACCGACAAACAGACCGACAGACGTAGGTTTGCCTGATACTTGTACTTCAAAAGGAGGACAAAGAGAGACAAAAAGGATGACATATATTTCGTGTTTAATTTGAATCTTCCACAATAAGTTTAGTTTTATTATAATAGCTGCCAATAAGTGTATATTAGTAAAACTGACCCAACATTTTATTTATGTAGACTGAATAGCAACTTGCATTAAGGCAATAAAAAATAAATTATTTTAATTATAAAAATCTAGATTCTAAATTAATTACACTACAATTTTTTTTTGTTTTACTTCTTATCCCAAATCAATTAGTTATACAAATTAATGGTCCGTCCTCTTTATTTGGTTTATACAATTATTTATTTTTAGTATAACCAATTCAAATTTGACTTTTCCAAACTATAACTTACTTTATCCGAGGATGGAAAGCGGGAGCCGAAAATCGGTTAAAAATAGGATTTTTAGAACCGAATAACGGTTTTGAGAAAAAAAAAACATATTATCATCCCCAATGTGACGTAGAAAACTAAAGTTATTAATAACACTTGCAGTGTTTTTGCTTCTATATCCGCGGGTCCGTAACTTGAAAACCAAATGGCGGCCGAAACATTATAATATCAAACTAAGTTAACTTCACCGACGTTAGCGCCATCAATAAATACGGCCTACTCAGTAACAAAAAACGTAATTTTACTCCCTTTATTTTAAGTTGCAATGTCTGCAATCGTCAATCGTCAATGCATGGTGCAAAAATTGGCTTCGATTTTTCGACCACTTCCCGTGGTCCGATCGAGCTGAAATTTGGACAGCAGATTTGGGGCGCCTAACAATACATCCTATCAAATTTTCAGTTAAAACGACTTAATAATACTACACTTATGACAATATTCATTTCTTAAAAGGAAAGTATAAGAAATATTTTGATTTCGCGTTTAAAATGCCTGTGTAACTTCTTATACTTTTTTCGGCGCAAAGCTAGAAAAAAAAAATTATGCGCTAAGATTATTTTTAGAACAATTCATACTGAGTAAGGAGATATTTTTGAGATTTGCGACACAGATATTTTTCTGTACGTTTCATTTCCAGTAGTCAATCAATTATTTAATTACATGATGGTAAACTTAGTTTGCAAATAAAGGGAGTATAATGAAAACTTCGTTTTTATGGTTTTCTTGTTACTCCCTTTATTTTAAGTTGCATTTTCTGTCTGTCTGTCTGTCTGTCTGCAATGGTGCAAAAATTGGCTTCGATTTTCTTACCACTTTCCGTGGACCGATCGAGCTGAAATTTGGACAGCATACTTGTGGCGCCTAACAATACATCCTATCAAATTTTCAGTTAAACGACTTAATAATACTACACTTATGACAATATTCATTTCTTAAAAGGAAAGTATAAGAAAAATTTTGATTTCGCGTTAAAAATGCCTGTGCAACTTTTTATACTTTTTCGGTGCAAAGCTAGAAAAAAAAAATTATGCGCTAAGATTATTTTTAGAACAATTCATACAGAGTAAGGAGATATTTTTGAGATTTGCGACACAGATATTTTTTAATTACATGATGGTAAACTTAGTTTGCAAATAAAGGGAGTATGATAAAAACTGTGTTTTTATGGTTTTCTTGTTACAGGTCACATAGTCGTAATTGTGTAGTTATTGTCTCTATCTTTCTTTATTCAATATACCGCATATTGTGTTGATTCGAAATGACGACAAAAGCTATTTATATTAAACTAGGATGTTTCATCCGAGTATCTTAAACAGACACACAGAACCACGTAGTGTGCAAGGCACCTTGATACTTTCTTTCTGTTTGTCGGGATCTAAAAATAGACGTTGACGTCTTGTGATCTGTGACGTTTTACCAGACCAACCATGGCGGCCAATAATAGGCGCCTCTCTCGCCTCGATTTGGGTTTAATCACATCTATTAATAGTTGGAAGCTGGTTTTATAGTTGCTATGCCTCTTTGGTAAGGGATTCTAACTTGATTTAGAAAAGAATAATTCTAACTCCACGTACTCAAGTCGCAATTAATCATCACAGCATATAATTACCGTGAGTTTGTTTATTTAGATGTTTGTTTGTTTGTTTGTTCGCTACAGGCTCCTAAGCCGTTTGACCAATCGGGTCAAAAGTTAAATGTATAAATTGGAAACGTCCTCCAAAAGATAATTTTATTTTATCAACAATATTGCTTAGTTACTTAATTTTTTTTTTTTAAATAAACTTAGACCTATTACTAATAACCGTAAGTTCAGGTTCTAAACTTATCTCCCCTGGAACGTTCATTTACTATTTAACCAATAATTCCCCTTGCATAAAGTTGTTTCTTTATCCAGTAAGTTATCACCGCTCACGGGATTCATTGGTTTGACCTTCAGGGGAAAAGGGGGGGGGAGGGTAGGGTTAAACATCGGCGTTGCGAGAGATAGCTAGCTTATGACGTAATGTCTGTCAATTCATTTTTGTTTTCAATAATGATAGATGTTTGCTTTATTATATTAATTTGAAGTAATATTAACCAAATGTTTTAATTATCTAATGGATTCACGTCGCTATGGAGAACATCCTTTAATGAGCGACTTTATACAATCACTTAAGCAATAAAGAAATAATAAAAACTAAATACCGAAAGATACGTTCTCACTGCAGTTTTTATTGTAATTTTATTATTTTCTCTTAACAAAACACATTGGGGCCGTCCATAAATTACGTCACTCGGTTAGGAAGGGGGGTGGGGATAACGCATTTGTGATTATGTGTGACGAGAGGGGAAGGGGGGGGGGGGGTCTAAGATATCTAACGTCACATGAAAATGAATATACACATATATGTTTATGCACTATAGACTCCTATACCGTTTGATCGATCGGGACAACCGAAAATGGACATTTATACTGCACTTTTTTCTCTCTCTATTGTTGATCTGGCGATTATTCTTTTAATTTCTATATTATGTTTTGTATGGACACAATGTGTCCACGGGTCAACTAGTTACCTAGAGCAGGGTTTGGCAACCTTTTGCTAATAGTGTGCCAAAGTTAGATTTTTAATTCATTCAACGCGCCAACAGCCTAAAAATCACCCTGCTCTATCACTCACTTTCTTGTAGAAGAGACTTGAATTGCTTTTATTAAATCCACCGCGTGCCATTAAAAAAAAAAAAAGCTATGCGTGCCAAGTCTGGCACGCGTACTATAGGTTGCCGACCCATGACCTAGCATACCTTTAGATCAAACAGCAAATTACATTATAATCTCAGCTGCAATAGCGATACAATTATTAGAAGAAAACAAAATATTGAAAAGAAAATAGTCGATTGGTCACAACATGAGCACCAAAAGAACTAATCTAAACTAAGTTGGGAAGTCACGAGGTGCACAAACCACCGAGGGATTCTATTGGTCCCCTCCATTAAGTCAACTTGAGATTCACGATTTTAACAAGGTGTCCGCTGGATGGCGTTCAGACTTTACTGCTGGAAATAAAATAGAGTTTCATTATTGATATCACACTTTTAATGAAATATAATATTTTAAAGGTCATATCATTCCTCACCCCCCCCCACTCCCTCTTCCTTTCCCTGGTGTCGTGAATAGTGACCTTTCACAGTGACCTTCCACAGTGACCTTTCACCGTCTCGTGCATTCTTTTTTTTAAAACAAAACCTACATTCGTAACACACACACACAACTATATAAAAGACACACAAAACCTATACTAATAGCAAAAACAAAAGCAAAGCTAATAATATAATTGCTAACATTTTGTGACTACGAATTGCACACTAACTCATGATAGCTCGTTTAATGAGAGGGACGAAGGATTAGCCAACATGTTAAGTGGCTGTCGATCGCTATGTTTTGACAAGAACGACCAATTATTAACAAACACACGCTAAATGTACTATTGTTAATTGTTGTTTGTTGTTGTTCTTTTTGGGAAATAGAAAAATAGACCAAGGTATCATCAATTTATAGTGTACGCATTTAAAAGGGATTGAGAAAAAGTTTCAACGCTAGTTTTTTGTTGTTGTTGTTGTTGTTATATTTTTGGCCCTTGCTCCAAATATTAATTTGTGTTCTTGAGTACACCGAAGTCTAGAGGGTGACTTGCTATTAGAGTTAAAGGAAATTAAAGATGGCATGGAAAACGCTGCTTTCCTGCGGATAAGGGACAACTTAGCCAGTATAATTGAGTGTAACTTTGCCTGGAAAAACTCTTCAAAAACCATTAGTAATCATTTAGAATTAGAACACTTGCGCTTGAAATAAAACAACAATTGGCTCACTTGAAAACAATTTAAACCATACCAGTTATGGGACAGCTACTTGAAAAGTGTTTTAAACATATGTTCTTGTAACTAAATGTTGAAAAGTGTTTTAAACATATGTTCTTGTAACTAAATGTTGAAAAGTGTTTTAAACATATGTTCTTGTAACTAAATGTTGAAAAGTGTTTTAAACATATGTTCTTGTAACTAAATGTTGAAAAGTGTTTTAAACATATGTTCTTGTTACTAAACGTGACATATTTGAACACATAAAATGTGTGTGCTTACACAGAAAGGTCGACAATTTGCATGCCGGTGTTTAGTTTTAAAACCTTTAAATCAGCGTTCAGGAGGTATTGAAAACAATTGAATTTAATGCCAATATTCATTTCTGAATTAACATTTACTAGAATGTATAAGGTTAAAGAGTAAACAAAGTAATAAGTAAGCTTAATACTACTTATATCAATAAAATGCACAATTAAAATATAGTTCCAATATTCTATGAAATAACAATTTCGGAAATACTTTTTTCATTTGAAATTATTTTCAAGCACAATCATATAAAATTGTCTTTTTTTTCCGAGTGACAACCGCGCATGGAATGAGTTGCACGAACAAAGCAAGGGAAACCAACAACTTAATATGATCTAAAACACAATTTAAGATGCAAGACAATAGTCTAAAACTAAGGATAGGCATATAACATATTAATCTTATGTATGAAAAGGGACGCATTCAACATATAAGATAAGCATGAAGATCAATAATCTTAATGAAGTATAGTAGAAAAAAAAGCTTTTAACACATAAGATAAGAGAAGCACAGGACGTAATAATTTTTCGTACTTGCAAGTCTTAAATATTATGCATGCATTAAGGTTGAAGTGGAAAACATTTCCGGTCCCATTCGTTTATTTACTTCAAACATATCTGTGTGCTGCGTTACTAGTTGTACGAAAAGATGTAAGGGATTAAATTTAATTTAATTTCCAAAAGATGTTGCCAAAAGCAAACGATGAATTGTAATTGACAGACGTGAAGAATCACCTAATTATAATTCCAAACTAGTTGCTTGATGCAAAATAATTTTCGTTTTTTGTTTTTTATGAATCTAAGCATTGTGTTTTTTTAACAACCAAGGATGCAACTATTGACTAATTTATTTTATAAACAAAGCTAAATTTTAATTTAACGCGACTAACACTTTGAGTATTAATAGTCACCTACTCTCTTTGATGTTAACGACGAATTCATTATAACTAATCTTGTAGCCTTTATATATTTCTATAAGACCAGAACTTTGCCGTCAAGGTTGAAATCAATTGTCAAACACCAGCAAAGGCATGTTGTTGTTTTTTTGTCTACGGAAATGCCTAAAATAATTTTTAATATCACCGGAAGTTTATGATCTCTTCCATTTGAAGAGGTCAGGCCTCATTAAGACTTGTCAATAGAAGGAGTATCTGTTTACTTTTATGATAAGATAAGAGTAGATATGCAAGAATGGTCTGTTTGAAAGGATAATTAATTATGTAATTTATAAGATAAGCGTAGGAAGCAATAAACTTGTATATGAAGGGAGCATATATTACAAAAAAAAGATAATATAAGTGTTGGACTGAATAATCTTCTGTGTGCAATGAGCGTCTGTGACATATGAGATAAGAAAGGTCGCAAAACTTCTGTAAAGATGAGATTAACACACAATATGGGATCTTGACTTACGTTAGTGAAAGTAAAAGCGTTCGTGCATTGCAGTGGCTCCATTATCTTTTTGCAAGCAAAGGCCACACGGATTCCAATTCTTATGTTGTTTCAGTGTACGCTATCCATCGGAAAGATCCATTAAAAGCAAACATACTGTTCAATCAGGGCCGGCTCTACATAGTCCAGAGACATGAGAAATAACAACAGAATCCCGGGCCTTTGACATCTACATCCAACTTCCTTACAAACAACTATATAATTACCTCCCTTTACACCTCCCCTAACACCTCCCCTCCACCTCCCCCCAAAAAAACAACTCTTCACCGCCACATTATTTGTGTGTGTTGATTTAACTAACCAATTAGCGAGAATTAACTTCCTGCACTGTGAAAAAAAAGTTCCAACTCAATAATAACTGAAGACTATTACATTTCCAGCTACACACAAGTTATGATTACATTGGATAGTCTAAACAGTCATTGTTGAGATCATCTATTTCACTGACTTTGGATCTTTGTTTGTGTTATTCGTAAAGGATTAAGCTTACTATTAAAACGAAATTATTTTGTTCGCTAATCTAAAATTTAAGGTAAACTTAGATTTAGTTCTTTCTCTGATACCTGCGTAATTTTGGTTTAAAAAAAAAAAAAGGTAATTTTCTATTATGTACATCATGGGTTGGCAAACTAGTACGGCTCGCGAGCCTGCCTGTAAAATTTGAAATAATAAACCATTTGACCTTAAATTGTTTTTATTTTGTTTATATAATTTATTAATGGAATTAAAAGTAATTCTTCGTGATGTTTGATAATAACGTGTACCCCCCCCCCCTCTCTCTCTCTCTCTCTCTCTCCCTCTCTCTCTCTCTCTCTCTCTCTCGCTCTCTCTCTCTATATATATATATATATAAACATATTTGTGTGTGTGTGCATGCGTGTGTGTTTGTGTGTGTGTGCGTGCGTGTGTGTTTGTGTACGTGTGTCTGCAAATTTAGTAAAACCATAAATATATTTGGTGATACCAATATCACTCTGAGATAAATGAATGTAGATTAACATTTTTAAAATGACAAAAATAAAATGTGCCAAATAAATTAATATATTAGGAATATAATAATGTAGTAAATACTTTATTACTATAGGTCTAAGTAATTTATGGTGCAGACTTTTTTTCTTAACTTTGATGGAGTGTTGTCAATATGTGGTAACTACAGTACAAAATTAGTAAGACAGTGCTGTTTTGTATTTTGAATTGGCATTACACATTTAATTTTCGGTCCAAATAACGAATTTTCTTTTTATTCAAATTATCATGAGTTTTAATAATTATATGTCAGTTGGTCTACATTATGGATACTTGTGTTGATCAATAAATTTATTAAAAACCCACGTTCTATTTTACAGAGCTGGATGTTGACCAAAACAAGCACTGAGTTTACACCCTGTCAACACAAGCTACTGTAGCAACAGTTTGCATTATTCGTTCCTTAAGAATGTTGGATATTAACTATGAGGTTGGATTGTGATGCATGCAAGTTTCCAAAGTGACCAATGAAACGTTGGTTTCTCGACTCATCTTGTTGGAAATGGACGAATCCGCTGCATGAGTTTAAGAAGGGGAGGGAACAACAACAACCGGTCATTAACCCAGCAGATCAGTCTCATAGTGTCCGTGCATAAAGTAACCTGGTTAAAACGCAGCAATCTAAATTAACCACTCAGTAAAGAGAATTATTTGTGGCTATTTACAACTATGTTATTGATTCACTGTTCATTTAGTTTCAAAATCTAGCTCCGGGGTTTATTTTTATGTTTTTACATACTATATATTTAAATGTTGATAAATGAGACAAAGCGGACGATAAGAATTGAGAGAATGATGTCGGATAATAGTGTTAATGAAAGCAATGTTGAAACAAATGGATTACCAACATTAATATGACCATTATAAAATAGTCCACAGTTATGGGAGGGCCTATGGGTTACAGTGACACTGGCGAGAGACAGGCAGATACATCTGGAGACCTACCCGCTGTGTTTAATGTGACCCTGCTGACTCAATCCAATGACGCTCTTGCTGTAACGCTGACGCCCGTGATGGTGTTCCTAGGGGTTCTCGGCGTATTGGGTCTCATCGGGAACAGCCTGGTGTGCTACATTTTTTCGCGGAGGTTCTCCACCGGTTCCCAGAATTTTCTGGTGATATGCCTGGCGGTCTTCGACCTACACACCTGCCTACTGACTATCCCGTATGAAGTGATGGACCTGCGGTTCTACGCTTACTACATCTTCGACACCGATTACATCTGTAAGGTGTTCAAGTTCATCAACGTGTATTGCAACGTGGGGTCCATTCTCACCCTTGTGGTCATCGCCGTGGACAGGCACCGCAAGGTGTGCAAGCCTTTCGAAAAGCAGCTCCGCCTTGTGAACATACGTCTCATCTTCCTCCTTGTGCTCATTGTCTCCGTAGGGTACTCAACGCCTTGCATATTTCTGTTTGGGTACAGGGTGTTCAACTCGACGGTAGTCCACGGGGCGGTCACCAGGGAGTGCAGCACCCCGGACGGAGTGAGCGCCCTTTACCCGACTATCTACAACGGGTTTTTGCTGCTGAATTTCTTGGTGATCTCCGTGGCGCTCACCGTTCTGTACCACGGTATTCTCAAAGAGGTGAAGCGGAGGAACAAGCGTAGAAAAGCCATCGGCTCCGTAGCCAGCCAGGTCGGAACGAACGTCGGCTCCGTCAACACCAACGACGACGAACTGACGTCCACGGGGTGTGTAGAAAAAGAAAGTCAAGCTCCGGGATCCGTACGTAAAAATGACGATTGTACAAAAATCCAGAATTTAATAAACCTATCGCCTTTACCCGACTTAGTCTCAGACAGAGGTTGCACGCGCCAAAAGCAGAAATCTCACAATGAGTCGTGTGTCACAGAGACACCTTCCGGTCAAAAAACAAACACCAAATATCCACTCACCGTAAAACCCTTGTGTAGAAGTGCAAGCGAAGTTGGTCTTTCAGACTACGTCTCGTCTTCGAAATCGAAGAACCGGTCTCCTACCAGGGTGAGGCGCAACAGTAGCGACCCCCTCTCCGGCAGGCGCATTCACCCCAAAAAAACTGCTCCGCTCATAGTCGTCAGCCTAATGGAGACCACCGACATAACGTTCGGCGACGCCTCCACGGGATTGGACAAAAAGCGCTCGCCTTCCTCGAGAAATCGCCGCAGAGCCAGGCACCAGACGACAACGGTGGCCTTCTCCGTAACCACCATGTTTATTTTGAGTTATCTCCCACACCTGGTCCTGATGATCTCCAAACTCGTCATCTTCACGGGCTTTGACGAGGAGCTTTCGGGCGAGGGCTTCATCCTCTACAACCTGTTTCTTAGATCGTACCTAATTAACAGCATGTGCAACCCTATCATCTACGGAATACTAAATTCCAGGTTTAGATTGGAAGTCAGACGGTTGCTTAGAAACTGCAGCTGCTAGCATTTCCTTTTGCGGATATAATCTAACATTTATATTTCTTTCTGAAAAAAAAAATAGACGTCTTAAAAAATTGATGACTAAAAAAAAAGCAATTATTATTTCTTGATATTTTTGTTTCTACTTCTGTAGCAAGGTCTATTAGGTTTTAAGAACACTTTGTACTACTTTACATTCTCAAAGTACATTATTGGCACCTAGCATCAGTTTCATAAGGGTTAAGAAGGATGGGCGCTGTACTTAGCAAAAAAAAACACACACTGAAGACTGTTGGAGATATATGTCATATGTTCCAAATTATTAATTCCTGTAGTTTTGAAAACTATCAGTAGCCTACCTTAACTTGTCTCTCAGATTCTTAATTAATTATCCTTATTTTTACATTCAAATTATTATATCTTCTTAAAATAAATTGTGACAAAATAATTGACAATTTAATTGTCCGTTTTTATAACCTTCAGTACTTCTCTAGGCGTTTATTTCATTTAATTTAGTCATCAGTGAGTGTACTTTTCCCATTTTACTTATCTTTGTAATAATTTGTAAGATCAATACTGAAGTGGAGGAAAAGTTACATTAATTTAACCTAAATAGTGTACTTGATTAAAGTTTTTTTTAATAGGTCTGTAAGGCTGTGAATGGTGTGATTACATTCTAATGGTAACTCTTATGACAGTTTTGACAAATTAGTCATCAGACCTTTTAAAATGATTGCTGATTTTTTCTCTCGCGAGCCCTGGTTGCACAATTTTTTAACTAATTTCGTGCTAAATTAACAAGGCCATTTCAAGAAATAATAAAAAAGGAAACTATAATATTGTAAAATAAAAATTCTTCATCCTCCTAAACAGTTTTTGGTAAAATGAGACAAAGGGCTCGGGAGTGGTTTTTAAAATGTTTAGATTTCTTAGAAGGGATGGAGGAAGTGATGAGGTCAAAGTTTAAGTGATATGACACGATTATGTTTTTGTTTAGTGTGAGTCAAGTTTTGCTTGAATTCAGTGAATCACCAGGTCAACAAGTACCAACAAACTGGAAACTTGTTCGACCGTGACATTGTTCTTGCACATAGAACTCGCGCCTCTATATTTTGGTATTATCGCTTCCTGTTTAACTCCGTTCTATTTTTCCTGATGATATATTTAGATGTCACGCCTAAATTTACAAATGTAACAGCGAATTTATATTAAATTACTCTCTTATAATAAAAAGAACCAGTTCCAAATAGTCACATATTATTGTAAATTATGATTTTGTTTGTTTGTTGTTGTTGTTTTGTATTACTTAGTAACATGCTGGGGAAATATTTCGAATAACAAGCATTTAGACAACCTACTTTAGACAAAATTTAGAGTAGCACTTTAAAAAAACACTCAAATCTCAGCCGAGTAAGATATTAGAAAACACTTGATCGTAACTTTTAGGCTTTTGACAACATTAAAAGAAGTTTATTTCAGAAGTGAAACCAGGGCTATATTTGCAATTAAGCAAAACAGGCATGTGATTAGGGCATTAAGGGACTGGGCCACTGTACTAATAATTTCTAATGAAGAAATTGACCCTGGTCAAATGGTGCATTACTGCAAATTTGTGCACTTTAACCGGAAACAAACGGGCTTGCCACTTTGTGCACCTAGACTTACACCAACGGGCTTGTCAATGCCATTCTACAGGGCCTCACCAGATGTGAGAGAAAGAGAGGAAATTAACGGAAACGATGGTAGGACAACATCAGGGAGTGGACAGGTGTAAGACTGTGCGACGCACTGAGAAAGGCTGAGAGACGGGATGAATGGAGGAGGCTGGTATGCATGTCATCTGTGGCGCCCCAACGGCCCAACAGACTACGGGTTATGTAGGATGCAGACAGGTAGCAAACCGGGTCAGCAAACAAAAAAGTCACATCATTCTATTGAAAAAAAAGATTAGCTAAAGATTTGCGATTCGCAAAAGTAGGAAAAAAAGAGTTATTTTATCTAAAACATTGGTCTTTTATTTTGTAATTAAATTTCGAGCTTTTTTTAAGTCTTTAATACGTATTAACCCATTTTCTGCTAGCATCCTACTTATGGAACAATTTGTAAAAAAAATCCTATTAATTGCTTATATGCCTTATAAAAGCAAAAAAAAAATAGTTTTTTTGCATTGTACGATAGTTATACTTTAATTATAATTTTGCTTTTTGAACACAATTTTACTTTAAATAAGATTTACATGACCTTGACCTTTAAACTTGTAAAAATTGATTAAAAAAATAAACATGCTCAAAACTAAGCACACATTTAAAAAATATAAAAATTTTATATAAAACCACAAGAATTATGTAATTTCATTATTTATCTACAAATTATAAGAATAGAAATCATAAAAAAAATCACATTGACATTGTTTTATCAGATGTCAAACAAGCGTCCCACAAGTGGGACAGTAGCAACGAATGCCCCCGTGTAGATCATCCCACTTATAGGACAGTAACTAGAAGCATGCTCAAATATTTTTTGAAAAAAAAATTATTTTTTTTTAAATAAAAAGTATTTTATTGTTTAACTTTGATGTTTACATTGTTAAATATTGAAGCTATGCTAAAATTTAAGAACTCGATCATAGTTTTTGGATTATATTTTTAATAAAAATTAGCTTTTACAAAGAATTCTGTTCGCTTTATAGATGATAGCTTATTTTAAATTTCCATGTTTTTTCTGGTTCAAATGGTCAGTTCCCCTACACCCATCCCTTAACCTACGGGTTTGTCGCTGGGAGAACCATTGCTGACTGCTGTGTCATCACTCCCTACTTGTCACGACCTTGTGCTGCGGTTTGGGTGCCAATTGTAATGATTTGACATTTATTAAAGCGTCATATTTTAGTACTTATAATTTAATGCGATGAACATTGTAGGTAATTAGTTAGGCAGGGCGAAGTTCTCCCCCTTCCCGTCTCTTGTCCCTCCCCACCCGGGGGGCCGAACTGGGACCATCCCATATTTTCCCTTTGTGTCAACACGGACCTGGTCAAAGGGGAACCGCTCCCCTCTATTCCTTTGTTCGTATTCGGACCTAGCGTAGATGCAATCAGGCACTCCTTACTGGTGGTTACCTGTTCCTTTGAGTTTGACCGCGTCACGCATAGCCCTATTAAGCGCCTTTGTCTGCGGGCAAGAAGACTCGTCGGTAAAACAGAGATATACTGAGAGTGAAAGGTGGTACAATGTTTGACCTAGACGTTGGAGACAAGACAAAGGGAGATAATAGCATTGGTCAGTTATTTAATCTTACAATAATGATATTGTTCAAATCTTTAATCCTACAGTGATGATATTGTTCAAATCTATAAATCTACAGATGATATTGTTCAAATCTTTAATCCTACAGTGATGATATTGTTCAAATCTATAAATCTACAGTGATGATATTGTTCAAATCTTTAATCCCACAGTGATGATATTGTTCAAATCTATAAATCTACAGTGATGATATTGTTCAAATCTATAAATCTACGGATGATATTGTTCAAATCTTTAATCCTACAGTGATGATATTGTTCAAAGCTATAAATCTACAGTGATGATATTGTTCAAATCTATAAATCTACAAATGATATTGTTCAAATCTATAAATCTACAGTGATGATATTATTCAAAGCTATAAATCTACAGTGATGATATTGTTCAAATCCATAAATCTACAGATGATATTGTTCAAATTTTTAATCCCACAGTGATGATATTGTTCAAATCTATAAATCTACAGATGATATTGTTCAAATCTTTAATCCCACAGTGATGATATTGTTCAAAGCTATAAATCTACAGTGATGATATTGTTCAAATCTATAAATCTACCGTGATGATATTGTTCAAATCTTTAATCCCACAGTGATGATATTGTTCAAATCTATAAATCTACAGTGATGATATTGTTCAAATCTTTAATCCCATAGTGTTGATATTGTTTAAATCTATAAATCTCCGGATGATATTGTTCAAATCTTTAATCCTACAGTGATGATATTGTTCAAAGCTATAAATGTACAGTGATGATATTGTTCAAATCTATAAATCTACAGATGATATTGTTCAAATCTATAAATCTACAGTGATGATATTGTTCAAAGCTATAAATCTACAGTGATGATATTGTTCAAATCTATAAATCTACAGTGATGATATTGTTCAAAGCTTTAAATCTACAGTGATGATATTGTTCAAATCTATAAATCTACAGATGATATTGTTCAAATCTTTAATCCCACAGTGATGATATTGTTCAAATCTATAAATCTACAGTGATGATATTGTTCAAATCTTTAATCCTACAGTGATGATATTGTTCAAATCTTTAATGCAACAATGATAATAGTTTTTGACTCTTTAATCCTACAATGATGACATTATGGACATCGTAAATCTATTTATTCGTATGATATTATTAATCTTGTAACCCGATTACAATGTTGATATTATCGACCTCATTGTGTAAAAAAAAATGGGAGGGGTAAAAAAAAAATTCTAGACCCTCCCCACTCCTTAATACACTTACACCCTTCCCCACCCCACCTCACCCCTGTGCGTGAAGTGGAAACTGTTGTTCTACAATGGAAGTCCATTAGAAAAATAAACACGCCGGCATACTTGCTGTGGAAAACAATGGAATGTATAAATCGTGTAACGGATTACAGTTGGTATTGTAAAATTTTGTTTGCAAAAAAAATCGGTCCCAAAGTAGACCATGGCCACCCGCTGTAGTGTTACGATTGCCTACGACTGCGCCCCTCCCCAACAATATTTATTTTATGTACAAAGAGGTCTTAGATTTGGTTTATGCTATACGCGTTGAGCTATTGCATTTATCGGAAACTCCGTAATCTCTTGAACACAGGTACGAAGACACACGGAGAGACTAATACACACACACATAGGCACTCGCACACACACAGTCATGCACCGTTTAAAAAATTGGTCTTAGTCATTTGAAATGCCACCTCTCGTGAGGACACCAAAGGGAGTTAATTCAACCTGACAGAACACAACACCGAAATGTTGTTTCTTCCCTTTGCGAAGAACAAAAGACCCTCCGATCCACATTTTATACACCCCACTTCCCAGCCCCTGTAGGGGTTTAAATGTTGCAAATTGACTTGCCCCGCTCCCCCCCCCTCCTTAAACCAAAAAATAAAAATCAACACTACATTCCTGATTAATTGATCCAAGGGGAGTTAAGCATCGTATTCGAATTGATTAAAAGAGTTACGATTCTTAGATCTTGGCAAGAGTAGTACAGAGTACAGACCCTTATTGGTAATGCAGAGTGTAGAGTGTAGTCTATAGATCGCTCATGAAAACACTTTTGCATCTTGGCAAATGAAGCCTCCCTTCCGGTTGTGTTCTATCAATTATCTATATATTCATGGGTCAGTGGCCATACAAAAGTTTTTTTTTTTTTAATGACTAATTGGAATCAATTCATCATCATAAGATGAAGAGAAATCATATCAGTGGTTCTTTCAATCCAGTGCCATACATTTACTGTTTTTTTTTTAAACAAGTGTGCCTTTTTGTGAATAGGCTTTAAGATGACATGTAGATAAGACAGTTTTACACTCACCTAAAATATTACCTTTGTATCAGCGTTTGTGTTTGTGTGTCGTGTGTGTTTGTATATGTATGTGTGCTTTTATAAGTATGTGTGCTTGTGTGTGTATTTTATGTGCTTTAGTTTATGTACCACTGTGTGTGTGTTTTTTTTTGTTTTTTATTTCTATATGCTTGTATGTGTATGCGCTATCCTGCATGTGATGTATAGATGCTGTCGTTTACACAAAGATTATATGTGTTGTTGTTTTTAAATTTAATGTTGTTTGCTTGCTGGTAAGAAATGGCCGAAGTGATTAAATGGCCTCTATTTTTTTAAAATAAGAAACTGGTGAACGCTGCTTCACCAGCCCTATGGTCAGTTTGGTCCGAAGGGTACTTTTACTTACTTACTTTCTAAAATGAAATATTATATATTTCGTATTTTAATATTAATTTTTATATCTGATTATAATCAGTTTTTATTTTATTTTTACTCAAACAAAATATTATTATATCAGGTGTGAACTTTGCAATGAAGATTTCTACGGCACTTATATGCCTAACAGGCGGCCACACAGACCACATATAGGATTACATTTATATATAAGAGAGAGATATATATAGTGATATCAGAGATATAGTTGTTTAACCACTATTTATATAGGCTAGTTTCTCTGAATCAAAACAATGGAGTTGTTGTTTTTTTCGTGACGCAAAATGTCACGTGGTTACCACCCCCTTGTGCATATATAGTATAATATAGGTCAGTGGTGCGTTTGTGTGTTTGATATCTGCTCCAGAGTATTTGACATTGCACAGTTCTTAACGACATAACTAATGTATCGATCTACAGCTGAAGAGCTATTAGTTTAAGTCTATGGACCATATCCGATTTAAGCATTTTTACAGCTGCTAGCTCTTCACATTTATAGGCCTAGAGTTAAATCACTAAACTTAGTAAAACTAGAGAAAATAAAGGTAAAGAGTCACTGACTGGATTAATATCTGAATAAAATGAAATGCCTTTTTTTAAAGTAAAGAAATTTTTTGTTGCTCTTAATTCAAATTAAATACTACTAGTAGTAGGCTAAATAAAAATAGCAGCCGCATAATTTCAGGATGTCTGCTCTCGGAAAGACTTAAAACCTGTACACTTGGTAAGCCCAGGCGTGTCTCAAAGAAAACATGTATCTTGATGAGCGGCTGCAGCCTATAAATGTTCAGCTTTCCTCAAAGAAGGTGGAGACTATGAGGTTTAAAAAAAAGTGAAATGAGTTGGTGGACTTTATGCCCTTCCCCCCCCCCCTCCCGAAACTAACGCCAGGAGACCGGTCAGAACTGGTTTAGAATCAAGGTATTTATTGGGTGGGGGGGGGTTGGAGGGGATGCAATGCAAGATCTTATCCTGAGACAGTCGGAAAGGCGACCCTACGCCCTTTTGAAATACCAACAAGTGTCATAGAAGACGCAAAAAAAAAACATGTTATTGACAATTCTAAAGACATAATAAGCTAAAGAGTATTGTTGCACACCAAAGCCTATATGTGTGTGCGTTTGTGGGTGTTTGTGCAAGTGTGTATGTGTGTTGAGGATGAACACAGTGATTGCTTTTTTTGTTTCCTTTATTCCGTTATTAATTTTCAAAGTCAAAGATGTTGAGTTGTCAACAATGTCTTTACATTAAAATAAAAACAAAATAATTAGGCCTGACGCTGTTGATTACGAATTAGACTTTTGACCCCGCTGCCAATTTCGAATTATTGTTTTTTTTTTTAAATTTTTTTTATTGTTTTTTTTTGGGGGGGGGGGGCTTAGCTATTTTTATCCATCGCTATAAATCATCTAATAATGGAGCTTGCTGTTTTCATAATTGAACACAAATAACGCATGGATGGTTTTCTAAATTGAAATTCGAGAACCAACTTGAGTCATAACAATGTTTTATATTAAAAATGTTGTCAAAATAAATTTAAAAAATATTAATGTATAAAGGTGAAATAAAAATGAGTTCATTTGGAAGCCTTTTCGAATTCCAGTCTTTATTTTTTTATTGGCCAAGAAACTTTGCTTGATGTGTAAATATTAAAAAATAAAATAAAAAAACACTACACAATGAAATTCTTAACAATGGGAGGTTGCGTCGGTGGAAACATCCGGAATCTTGACTTGAATAGACATTTCACAATTGTGATGGCGCCCCAGGAACGGGGGTCTTGAAGTAGGAATTCATTTATTTATAATTTATAAATCAATTGGGGGAAACAGAATTGAGTAGATCGTTTTAAACAAAAAAAGAAGCAACATTGTATCAGGTTCTAACTAAAAATATTTTTTTTTAACAATATAAATATGCAACATGTTAGAATCGCAGCAAATGAAAAAAATATTGACTGGATGAGTAAATTTTTAATGTATTTGTAAATATTGACTGGATGAGTAAAGTTTTAATGAATTAGTAAATATTGACTGGATGAGTAAGTATTGACTGGATGAGTAAAGTTTTAATGGATCAGTAAATATTGACTGGATCAGTAAATATTGACTGGATCAGTAAATATTGACAGGATTAGTAAATATTGACTGGATTAGTAAATATTGACTGGATTAGTAAATATTGACTGGATTAGTAAATATTGACTGTATTAGTAAATGTAACAAAGAGATCTTCATAACAGTAGTAACATAACTCGAACTTGAACAATACTTGATGAAGCCTTTGGTTGTAGATAACAACTTTAATCAATATATCCTATAGCAACATCACTTCTGTACTTCGTTACTACTATCACATCAAGACCAAAGACATCACTCTTCCACGGCCTAACATACACTGTCCTTGTTTACCAGCTCTCTCTCCCAAGTAAACATTACATGACGTCAAACACACATTTCCTAGTTACTCATTAATCGCACCTATTGCACAAACTTATTCCTTATAACTTCACACCAAGTCATGCATCACTTACAGTAAATATAGACTGGATTAGTAAATATTGACTGGATTAGTAACTATGGACTGGATTAGTAACTATTGACCTAGTCAAACAATATTGACATATTTCAATGAATTTTGTTGCGATTGAATCGATAATGAAATTAAAAACAATGAAAATATATAAATCAACTAGGGGGTCATGGTGGCCGAGCGGCAGCGCGTTCGCCTGGCGCACCGAATGTCGTGGGTTCGAACCCTGGTGAAGGTTAGGATTTGTTCTCGTGTCTAATAGGTGTCACTGAGCCTACCCAGGTCTGAGTGGTACCTGACTTTAGTTGGGGTAAAGTAAAAGCGGCTGGGCATTGTTCTGGTCATACCATCCCCTAGTATGACGTGGCCACAAAAACAGGTGAACGCTGCTTCACCAGCCGCAAGAACAACAATGAACAATATTTTATTTCGCCACATAGTACATAGGTATAATAAAGGCATAGTCAATTTGGTCCTTCGGGATACTTTACTTTACTTATAAGTAAACTATCTGGCTATAGTTGAAAATGGCGTCCGAAATTTTCATTGGCATAGAGTGCCTTAAATGACACTAACTAAAAACATTTCAAAGACTATAATAAGATGGACCGCTTGCTCTATTTTTAGAGAAGTATTGTTTTTTTCCGTGCGCAGCCAATAACGCTCTCCTAAATGACTCCTAAACGTACCTAAAGTTTTCCGCTTTATACAACTTTCGATTTTAGTCTTAAATTTCCATTGAGAAAATCATAGCGAATTGCTCAACCGGAAGTCTAGAGGACCGGGTGCGACCGGAAATTCCGAAACAGAGTTTTTCAAGTTATTAAATAGCAGAAATATCAAAACAATCGGTCCATCTTATTATAGTCTTTGGTTGATTGTTTTATACATTAACTAAAATATGGTGTTGATTGTACCATAGACTATAATATTATACATGGACCGCTTGCTTTAGTTTTTTATGCTATTATCTTCTTTTTTTTTTTGCAATTCCCGATTCTAAATAAAGTAATTGTCATACAAGTTCCATTTTATAAAAATCGCATTTTTTTCGACTTAAAATTAATACTTGTAGGCCTATTAATCCTATTATCATTGACTATAATAAGATGGACAGCCTGCTCTATTTTTAGAGCTTATATTCTTTTTCCGTGCGCACACAACACAGACCTATAAATGTTTCCACTCTGTACAACTTTCGATTTTAATTTTTCATTGAGAAAATCATAGCGATTAAATAAAACGGAAGTTGTATATCAATAACTTTATTTTCTGTATAGCAATTAATTTATTTAGAATCGGGAATTCTGAAAATCAGTGTTTCAAGTCATCCTATAGCAGAAATACTAGGCTAAAGCAAGCGGTCCATGTAGGCCTATATTATAGTCTATGATTGTACCGAATATTTTTTGTTCCATTCAAATAAAAATACTTTCTGATAGTTAGGCTGGAAGATAACATTTGGGAACTGTATGTTTGTTCTACCAACACTCCTATTAAGAGAATTAACTCTAAAACTTTTGGGTCATTCGCGATCCAGACATCATATTATTATACATCATCAAATATATCGACAGTAACCCTTTTCTAATAATTTCTT
Organism: Anisus vortex; assembly: GCA_949126835.1. Taxonomy (NCBI): domain Eukaryota; kingdom Metazoa; phylum Mollusca; class Gastropoda; family Planorbidae; genus Anisus; species Anisus vortex. Next base: position 17,922,365 of record OX421505.1, read on the forward strand.
TAAAGGAATGAATCTCAATCAATATTTAGTTCTTAGCTCACCAAAGCGAAGAAAAAAAAAAGAGAAACGTCCAGCCATTATTGTTTCTCTAGGTCTTAAGAATGAAAAAAAAAATGGGTATGTAAATATTGGAAGAAAACTTTTAAACCCTTTTCAGCCGACGTTCCTCGGACAATAGACTGGACCTGAGACCGTGTATGTCTGTGTGAACACGGGTCTTTTTATTGGGACATTTATTATAAAGAAAAGGAGGGCATAAGTACACATAGGGCTTCGTACACTGAGGTAAGGATGATGTTCTTAGACGAGAAATGTAAACAGTTCATTAATGTAACGAATGGCACAACGTTCAGTTTCTAAGCGAGCGTTGCGCCGGCTCGCATTGTATTCTATCAATGGGTTAACTGAAGCGATGATAACGCACACACATAATACTATTATAAACCGCACACACACACACACACACACAGGCACAAATTGAAACAGACGCATACACGCAAACACATGCATAGAAACGCACACACACAATCGCATACAGACAAAGCGGCCGCTCTGAGAACTAATTACTGCTGGCAGTAATACTTTTAGTCGTAGCGAGTAAACATGAAACAAGGGTCAGGGTTTTAATTAAAACAAAAAGCTATTGGATTATCGAATCGGTTTTATATTACATAGGCCTATATATATATATATACATAAATAGATAGAAAGATAGATAGATAGATAGATAGATAAATAGAGATATAGATATATGTGTATATAGATAGATAGATATAGAAAGAGATAGAGAGAGAGAGAGAGAGAGAGAGAATTAGAAAGATAGACAGATATATTGATAGAAGTAGGCCTATTCTAATATCTCTGGGCCACAAATATAAGCTTAAGTCATACGAATTAAATATTCTTTTAATCTCACTTCAACAAGGATTAACAAAAAAAACTTAACCAAACTAAAGTGAAAAAAAAAACACATGGAAAAAAAACAACTCAAAATGTCTGCCAACAACAAAAACAAAACTAAGGAAAACAACTAGAATTGCTTGTTGATCATTGGCTGTTAATAGATACTTCACTGGGTAACATAAACTTCCGTTGCTAGGCACGCTTCATTTGTTACAACACGCTCTGGCAACTCGCCCTTTTAATGTAGGGGGAAATTAAGCAAATATCAAGTAGTATTTATATTATGAACACAATGTAATGTACTGTGGGTTATTTCTGAAGTTGTTTGATGTTATTATTAAAATGTATTTGTGTCTGTTCGTAAATACGAGGTCGGATTCTGACTTTAGCTGCCGGTTCCTCACATTTGTAGTCACATCTCAGTAGGATATTCTATTATTGTTGTTACGATACAAATATTTGTATAAGGCGGCCCCGTGTTCTACGTTCTAGTACCCCAATTGCGAAAGGTGTTAAGTCAACTTAAACTGATTTTACAGAAATCTACTTTTTTTTACATCGCAATTATTGAGTTTCTTTAGATAGACGTCATATTTTCCATCAAATATATAGACATTTGTTGGGGTGATTAAAAAGTCCGTTTATTATTAACTTTAATTGTGTACTTCACACAGATTAATTTGCAACAGTTTAACTAAATAAATGTATCAATATGCAGAGTAATAGATGCAGCACTGGTATTGCTTTCAGCTAGCTTTTTTTTTGTTTCGGTCAGAACCGAAACTACGCCTGAAAGAGACCATTCGCCTAATTTCGGCGCACAAATTGCAACCGAATTTCGGTCAATCCTTTTGCTTCCCCGCGCTTTAAGATTAATGTTAATGTTTATGTCGATAAGTGATTGGAAAATTATATTCCGTTGACGAACCTCCTATATTACATTGTTGGCTACTTCCATGGTAGTTCAGGCTTAACTCAAAGATACTTTTATGTTAAAACAAAACAATAAATATGATGTAACATTAACTAATCATACTAATGAATAGTGCCGTTGCAAGGGATTTGGGGGCCCATGGGGCTTGGCCTCTTTTAGGGGCCCCTGCATTTTGACATTTGACATTAAAACATGAGAAAAACCAATTAGGGCACTCCTTTGGGTAGGGGCCTGTGGGAGACTTTCGACTTTAGACCCCCCCCCCTCTTCCCCTCCCCTAGCTACGCCACTGCTAATGAAGCAGTAAAGAACAAGGCCGTTTTATCGAGTGGTAAAAAAAATATAAAATCGCACTCACTGAAGCGTTCTTAGCAACGGAAATAAAATTAAATGTCTACCTATTTTATGACATGGAATTGAACAAAACATTCAATTGAAACAAGCTATAGACAAGCATACATTTGATGACATTGAAATGTTATTCTTTCATTTCTGACATTCAAACCCACGTGACGTTGTTTTTGTTGTATTTAGTTAACTTGAATGGGAAAAAAAAACAACCAATGTTGTGAAAATATTATTTGTTTTTGCCACTAATGCAACAGTGTTTCCGGGGCAGGGTTGTGGTAGGCGGGGCAGGGGAAAAACGGCGAAGGCTGGGGGGTGGGGGGAGAAAAATGACATTCAATAAATGCCATCAAGCCAATCAATCGATTAGTTCGATATCTGTGCGCTTGAGTATGTGTGTGTGTGTGTGTCTGCGTGTTTATGTAAGGCGTTCCTTAATAAAAAAATTTGTGGACATATCAGTTAGCACATGAGTGTTTCATTCTGTTCCCTCCCCCCTCTGACTCCCGGGGCCTAACTACCCCATCTGCTTCACCCCCAACCCCCTCTTTTCATGTTTCCGCACCATTTGTTCTGGTACCACCCCCTGCCATTGCACCGCCCCTTCCCTCTCATATATACATATATTCTTTTTGTTTCACTCGATCAAAGTTCCATTGAGCGATCATTAACCAGAGTTCTATGAGAGGCAGACACAGAGCTTGTAAGGCCTTGCGAGGCTTGTTCTTTTGTGTTCTGTTTTGTTGTTTTTTTATCGTGTTTCTAGTCTACACAGTGGCAGACATTCGAATGGTCTCCCTACACCTAACCAAGTGACTGGCGCACTTAAATTTCTGGTTCAACTCTTCGACATAATATTGTGTTTGTTTTAGTTGGAACATTTTTCGTTGGATACCGGAACGGAAATAGTTTGCCAGTTGGTTAATTGATACATAAGGTCAAAGATATATCTTCCGTGTGATAAAATACGTTTAGTTGTTCATTAATTAGGTAATATCAAGATATATAAATATAAAATATTCATACGATCGTTTTTTTTTTATGAGCGTGTGCTTATTTAGTGACCAAACAACTCAACAACATGACAATGTATAGCGTATTATAAATTATATTAGATTTAGTACAGTATTTTTTTCTTCGAATTTAACATAAGAAATAATTTGTTGTGGCTATGTTAATATTGCTGTACAATGAATAAGTCTATTTTATTACGTTCAATAACTATGAGAGATATACAATTGTTTGAGTACATTTTTACGATTTCGTTGTTCGGAAATTAAGACCTTTTCTCTAAACAAGGACATGTAAAAGGTAAGCTAGTGTGTGAACGTGTATGTGTTTATAAGATAAGATAAGATTTCTTTATTGATCCAAAAAGGAAATTAGTTTTGATTACATTGCAGTATTATAAGAACACAAGAACACAAGAAGAACACAATCATAACAAATACAGCACACACACATTCACACTTTGTGCGTGTTTGTGTATGTGTGTTTGTGTGTTCAAACAGTAGATTAACATTTCTGATTAGTCTTTAGTTATTCCATCAAAGTCTTTTTTTTTTTACTAAATGTAATACATACACCTGTACACTACCTGAATGTTGGCCTCATGCCAGTTCTTATTGATCCTATGTTAGAATTTTCTAACTTATCTTATCATTGTCTTACTTATCTTATCATTTTCTTAGTTACTTTAGGCTATAATGTTCTTACTTATCTTATACTTTTCTTACTTATCTTATAATGTGCTTACTTATGTTTACATGTACTTACTTATCTTATCATTGTTTTTCTTATCTTATCATATTCTTAGTTATCATAGGCAATAATTTTATCACATATCTTATCATTCCCTTACTTTAAATTATCCTATCATTGATTACAAAAATGCACACAAAAAGAATTAACACGAAAAACGGTGTCTTTAGTTGTTGTTTTTCTAATTCCTATGAATACAGATTCAGCATTAGTCTTAAGTTTCTTAGCCTAAAGATTATATATTATGTGTTCTTAGATGTATGATAAATCTATTTGAGCTTACATAATGTTTGTTGGTTGCGCTATACAAATATTATTATTATTATTATTAAGTAGGCCTATAATGTAAACAACTTAAAAAAAAAATGATAACTCATGCAAAAGTAAAATTTAGGTAAAGGAAAATACAAAATTAGCATTTGTTTAAACTGTGTAAGCTATCGGGATGGGTGGACTCTGTGCTCAATGGAAATAGCCGTATGCGGCTCTCGGAGGGGCAGTGGCCCACCCATGACAACAAACAAAAGAGGACAAACAGGGAGACATAAAACCCGGGCCGATTACAGTGGCAAAGCAATCACAGCAATGTAAACTGATATTTTAATAGCACGTAACACAAGATACATTGTAGAACAAATAAACATAACAAATGGTTTGTTAACAACGTAATTCCAAAATTTGAAAAACTGCACGTAGAAAAACAAACAATAAGATGTATATGATGTATGTAAAATCATATGTTTTTTTTTTAACATATAAAATCAATTTTATTGTAACATATTTGGGGCAAAAAAAAAACTATTTCATTAATTTTTTTTTTTATATTTAATTTTTTTTAATTATTAAAGAAAAATTAGTTGAGTTGGGATTAGAGTAAAAATAAAGGCATTATTTGTTTTAACTTTTTTGATACATAGTTAAGAAAAATTATTTTTGTCGAGTTGAAATTTTGACTTTTCTAGCTATTGAGAATACAAGAAATAAGTACAATATCAAGAATAGGGAGAAGGGAACAAAATATTTTATTAAAAACCTTCCAAGGAATTCTTACAAAATGTTTTCGAACTGTACGATCAAAAAATGAAGGCTTATTTTGGAATAAACGGAGTTGAAATGAAACATTTGTCTTATAAACTTCTGACGTTTAGCATTTAAGACACAAAAAAGAAATAAAATGAGTATAGGGACGTCATATTCTTTTTTCGAATCAAAGATATGATACATAGAAAAAATGTTTTTAAACATTTGGTTCTATCTCTAAGTATTGCCGAAATGTGAGTAGGTTTTATCTCTAAGTATTGCCGAAATGTGAGTAGGTTCTATCTCTTAGTATTGCCGAAATGTGAGTAGGTTCTATCTCTTAGTATTGCCGAGATGTGAGTAGGTTCTATCTTTTAGTACTGCCGAGATGTGAGTAGGTTCTATCTCTCAGTATTGCCGAAATGTGAGTAGGTTCCATCTCTTAGTATTGCCGAGATGTGAGTAGGTTCTATCTCTTAGTATTGCCGAGATGTGAGTAGGTTCTATCTCTAAGTATTGCCGAGATGTGAGTAGGTTTTTTGGACATTTATTGCATATTCATTATTGAACTTTCACTTTAACAGTTATTGACTAAAAATTAAATGTAGTCGTTATTATTAGATTCTAGCACCTGCTAATATTCCAATCATATTTTAATCTCAACCTAAAGGATAATGTTTTTGTGTTTGTAAACTCTGTTAAATTAGACGTGTCACCTGCGTTAAGTGGTTTTGTTACGTAGTTATCATACAAGGTGGGTAGTTAATATAATGTTTAATATGGTACATAATAATTCTTCACTTATATGATATTTAAATTGTTTTTAAGTATCTATGGTTTTAAAACTACAATTAAATTGTCTAAAAATTGATTTTTTTATAAAAAATAAAAAAAAGAAAATATTATAAAATATTAACGAGAAGATAAATGTAAATTATCTCCCTTTCATCAAAGTAAAGTGTCAATTTTTGATTCCGTAGGGATGCCAAACAAGTTGTTTTGTAATATAACTAATATTACTTATTAATTATTAATTCGTCCTACAAATCTAGCATTATGGTAGTTATTTACAATAGTATTTTTAGGTACACATATTTTTTTACGTTAAACAGTTGTAAATAAAAAAAATTTTGCATTAATTGTTTAAAGTCGATTTAAGTATTTTTTTAAAAACAAAAATAACAACAACAATTTCATAATATAATGCTAGTATTTAAGCCTTTTATATTTAAACAATAGAACTAATAAAAAATGTTTAGAATAAATTATACTTAGCCTATGCTTAATTAAAGAAGACGAGCGTAAAAACACTTTTGTATGTAATTAGCCTGTATCAATTAATGAGCGCCATATACTTGAATGCACTTTGCTAAATTGTTCAATGTCAAATAGATATTTAGTCACTTCTGAGTGGTCGAGTGTGAGTGACCGCTTTGTATGCTTAAAACAGCTTTTATTTGCTATAAAATATGTTCAAAGCTAAACGTACAGTGAATGCTTGAAAATAGCAGAAGACTTTCCCAAGCAGCTTCCTTCCAGATGTTATCGCACACTGACACATTTTAATGCCCATTAATTGGATGTTTTAAATTCAACTTGCTGTAATCTAAACTAGTCAATATGCCTGTACAAAAAAATAATACCCAGATCTAAGAAATAGTAAGATCAAGCTAGTCAGTCTTGATGTGGTATGAAAACATAATTCCATGAATTTGAAAGTCTTGCCATTGTTTAGAAAAATCCGCTTTGAGAGCTTCATTGTACTTCTGAAAAATCCCATCAATCTATCTTAGTGTTTAGCGAGCCTTAAATAAATGAAGTAGTTAAATTGTTTTGAAATTGATTTCACGACAAGATATGTCCAGTTTCAATGCAAATTCATTCCAGTGGTCTAACAGTTCAAGTGTTGTTTGACCCCTTCCTTGCTAATGCCAGTTCAACTCATTGAAATGTGTTACTATGTCATTTCGGCTTTCAACAGTCAGTTCTCCTCATTCAATACCGGAAAAATTGTTCATTCAGTAACCCCTCCCGTGCCATTGAAAGTCACTCAGCGTGCCAAGTCTGACACGCGTGACTCAACGGTTGCCAACTCAAGATATACATCATTGTGTGCCCAAGTAGAACATAACGCACTCAGAATTTGGCCCTGTAACACAGTAGGTTAAAGGCCATTTTTATACCTTACATTAGCTGAGCCGAGCTATTACAAATGTAACACGACCATTCGATTGTGACGAGCTATTGCGAAATATCAAAGGATTTTGTAATCGGACTATTAGCTTCCATACAATTCATAGCCAAACTGGCTACCTGCTTCAGCATATTTAATTAATCGTTAGTTCAAGTCTTTTGATATTTATATTTACAACACAGTTTTTTTTATATTAAAACAACAATATAAAACAATTAAACTGAAGGCTTGGAATTTTTCACCGTGTCATGAGGGTGACCCTAATTCTACTTAACTCTGAAGGGTGCCTGACATTAGTTGGGAGCCAAGTGAAGGCGACCACAGAATCTGGTGAACGATGCTTGTCTGGGCCTATGGATATATTGGGTACGACAGAGTTACTACTTCATAGTCTATAACAGGGATCGGCATTCTACGGCACGCGTGCCAGGCTTGGCACGCAGAGCGATTGTCAATGGCACGCTAAAGACCACCACAAAGGCAATTCAAGTCTCTTGCACAAGAAAACGGCAGGATAATTTTGGGCTTTTGGCACGCCGAATGCGTTAGAAATTCTAGTTTGGCACACTAGTATGAAAAGGTTTCCGACCCCTGGTGTATAATATTGTGCTAGGCTATATATGGTTATAAATAGAATTACATCACGTTATTTAATTATTCGTTACAAGAAATAGCAGTCTTCTTCAATTTTGCGACATGGACAACTGAAAACGTGGAGTTCGAGAATATAAAAGAAAACCTACTCTCTACAAACGATATACAGATGACTACCCAGGATCTACTCTCTACAAACGATATACAGATGACTACCCAGGATCTACTCTCTACAAACGATATACAGATGACTACCCATGATCTACTCTCTACAAACGATATACAGATGACTACCCAGGATATGTATAGGGCATTGTGGTTTAGCGGCGATGCGCCATTTTTCCGAATTGATGGGCCCCTGGGTTCAAATCCTGATAAAGGCTAGGACGCCGCAAGGATGTTTTTCCCACGCCAAGAACGTGTGCCTGAATCAGCTCTCATGGCTACCCGACATTAGTTTGGGGGAAAAAAAGGGCGGCTGGGCATTGTGCTGTCCACACAATCCCTATCTCACGGAAACTTGTGATCACATTGACCTGACGGGGATGCTTTACTTACTTAACCAGGATGACTTAATCTCTTAGATTAAATCTCTGATTATAGGTCTAGAACTTTCCTTTGATTTTAAATTTAAATCATTGGTGCTTAAAGAAAGAAAGAAGAAACTTTCTCAACATAAAAAATTCATATAGTCTGCCAGATCTTTATTGATCTTAGAGTCCCTTCAAGATCTGAGCACACAGTGTTGTTTAAAGTACTCTCAAATCTAGACAAAATTCAAACATTCATTTAGCGGTTCAATTCTTAGAAAAAAAATTTACGCTAATGCAAAAAAAATGTATTATAAAATAATAAAACCATGCTTCTTTATCGTAGTCCGATATAGATTATTAAAAGTTGATTTTCATTTTTATCATAACTTTTAGACACAAAAAACAAGATTTATGTCTACAATAAGACAATGGTTAAATTTTCTTTTACAATTGGTTGATTAATTAAATATTTACATATTTTTCCACTCAATTATAATAAGATTAGTTAGTTTGTTATCTGTTTGTTGTTTTGCACACCAAAAAAAAAACATGTAACGCTGGGTAAATTAATTAGTAAAATAATAAACTAACCAGATCGAATCGTCTTCAGTGAGCTCAGCGTAAGATGTTATTGTGTGGACAATACAAAGCATTCAATCTAGATATGATTAGTATTAATAGTATAGCGACAGGGAACATGCTGTGACTTTATTGTTAATTATCATCAGTAGGCTACTACTACCGTTCAATACCTTTGCAAGGCTAAATTAGGCTTTCTAACAGTCCGGGAGTCCCTCGTGTAGATTAGGTCACGCAACACTGCCCCGGCTACTCTAGGCACCACATCACTGTTCCAGCAATAGTCAACCGGGAAAGAATCTATAAAATATTTAAGATGCCTGTTCTGGAAGAACAGCGACTAGCTGATGCTTTTAATCTTATTGACGAAGGAAATGAAAAAAACAACATAATTCGCGCATACAGACACAAAGATGCACAACACACACAATATGCTCACAGATAACACATCAATAGAGACACGAATGTAATATACACTTTTAACAAACCCTAGTATAGTATAATACAATTTAATAAACACTATATTAATATTAAGCACTATAATATACAATATTACTTCTTCGTTCTCATGTGTATGTTGGACAACAAGTCAAATCAATACTTGTGATGAACTGCACAGTGTCTGTCAGTTGCTCAAGTCCACTATATAGCTTGTTATTGAGGGAAGTTTCCTGGGGCCATTTGGCTTTCCTAAAAGTCGTCATTTTAAAAAAAATCATTTAATTATTAGATCTATAGCCTTATTTAAATTGTAGTTTATAAACATTATTTCTGTACCTTATACAGTTCTGTTTTTTTTTCACGCGGGCAACGCCGGGAAATTTAGCTTGTATTCAATGAATTACACATGAAATACACAAAATAGTATACAATAGAATATAAAATAGACTATACAATAGAATATAGGCATACACTTTATTTTTCAATATAGAATAGGCTTACATGTAATAATTATAAGTTATAAGTCTTCTACGGTTCTTGCTTTTTAAATGTATGCTGAGAGTAGTATTCAATCTTGTGGAGTTAAGCTTGGACTTTAATATGACTATCTCTTCCAAAACGTATTCATGATTTGAGTCTACTATAGTGTTTGGCTATACCGTGATGGCTGCAGTTGCTTTTCTTTTTCTTTAGAGACTCGTTTCTATTTTGGCGCGCATTTTATTAACTTTTTCTTCTTGTATGGCTAGTCGACAGGCTCATTCTCCATTCACCGCTTTTCAAAAGCTGGATATTTCCCAGTTGACGACATCTATGCAAAGATCTCTGAGTATATTGATATGAATGTACCGCATGTTAGGGCGACCTTTAACACTCTTGTCTTTGGGTAATCATTAGTTGAAGTACAAAAAAAAGTACCCGTCGGACCGAATTGATTCATAGGTCAGATGAAGCAGAGTTCACCAGTTTCTGTGGCCACGGCATACTAGGTGACTGTGTGGCCAACACTATGCACAGCCGCCTTTACTTTACCCCCAACTAAGGTCAGGTACCCATCAGGTACCCATCAGAGCTGGGTAGACTCAAAGACACCCTCCAGACCCGGGAAAGAATTCTAGCCTGCACCAAGATTCGAACCTGGTACCTTCGGCTCGCCAGTCAAACGCGCTGCCGCTCGGCTACCGTACTCCATTAATTATGAGTATAGAATGTCTATTCTGCCATCCTGCATTCTGCTCAGGTGGCTGCCAATCACGGTGTACCATCGATGCCTAAAATGAGAGTAACTGTAAAAGATCCTTTACGCATATTTAGTGCCTCGTTAGTTGTGACATGGTCTGCTGGTAAAGCTACCTCGTTGTGTAATTCAGGCATTGGCAACCTATGGAACGCGTGCCAGACTTGACACGCTGAGCGATTTTCAATGGCACGCAAATCACTCCCCAAAAAGGCAATTCAAGTCTCTTCTACGAGAAATTGAGTGCTAAAGGCAGGATGACCTTTAGGATGTTGGCACGCTGAATGAATTAGAAATCCTATATTCGCGCACTATCATCAAATAGGTTGCCGACCCCAGTGGCATAGCTAGGGGAGGGGGAGGGGCGTCCAAATTCGAAAGTCCCCCCGGGCCCCTACTTGAGGGGAGCCCCCCAAAGGAGTGTCCGAATTGTGTTTTTTTTCTCACGTCATAATGTCGAATGTCAAAATGCAGGGGCCCCTAAAGAGGCCAAGCCCCCTTTCCCCCCGCGCTCCCAAATCCCTAGCAACGGCACTGGCCGACCCCTGATGTATGACACTTGGTTTCCTTACTTGCAAAACATAAAGTATCCATTTAAAGACATTCCTTGAAAATAGAAAAGTTCTTAACACACTGTCCCACGTTTAAAACAACAAAGTTCTTCTAAAAAGTTGTTTCTGTATCATGTCCTCTTGCAATAGTCTAATATAGTTTAGAAATTGTATTGCAATAGTTGAAATTTTTAGATGAACGACAAACTATATTAGTAGTGGAACTTCCGGAGATTGTTTGCAGTGTGAGAAATTTGTAAGCGTGATGCCATCACATGGATAGTAGAAGGGAAATAATTTTACAACCAAGTGTATACAAGAATGATCGGAATTTAAAATGGCTCAGTGAAATTTAGAATAATATGAAGCAGCGACATCTTTTTAACACAGCAGATGATTAAGTGTGAGCTGACAAAATGATTGGTCGTACGAAGCAACTATGGCACAAGATGGTGTAATGGCCTAGCGCTTGTCCAAACGATAGATTTATAACGTCTAAAAAGAATTAATTAGATATAATATGTCTTTGTCTTGCAGACCCTAAAACTACAAAAAAAGAAAATGGCAGCTGGTCAGAACTTTACTGCTGCTGGACACAGCCAGGCGCAATTTCGTGAAAAAGCACAGCTCTCAAGGCAAATGTCCATCGCTTCCTTGTTTGGACTGAAAAATTCATTGAACGAGCTAACGAAGGTGAGTTCAACTCTAGTTGTAGTCTAAACTTATCGAGGCGCACCATTAGTCAAGCTTGTCCAGTCTACATTGATAGAAATAAGTTATATTTTTTCCCAAAGTGGGAAGGGTAAGGCGTGATATCGTTGTCACACCATGCTTGGAGATTCACGGTTTCTATGAATCTAACAAGTAATCATGGGCCCCGATATCCCCGTGAAGTAGGTTCGTAAGGGCCAATAGAAACCAACCCTTTTTAAGACCCCGTGGTCTCGATACCATGCTTTGGCAGTCCCTTCATAAGAGTCGTACCGACCGGTAGCATTATTACTGTCGTTGATTTTACTTGTAAATATTGTATCAAGTCTATTTTATGTTGATTATAGTGTAATAAACTTCCTTATATTTTGTGTTCTACAACCAGAGTCTGTTCATTTAACTAGTTGAAAGTTAATGAGTTCTCAGTTAGTGTCCAGCAGTACTCAAGCAATAACAAAGTGGATATAACCCCCCGCCCCCCTAGATACATCGATCCTTATGTGCTCCGGCACGTAACATGTAGATATATGAGCTCCTCAGCAGTACCAATCCTAGCTTTGATTGCACTCTGGTCAAGCTCAACTTTGGAGACCTTTTTTAAGTAATGAATCTTGCAGCTCTTTTCTTAATTGGTACTAGATCTAGTTTTCCTTAAAAAAAAAGTGAACACATAGTAAACTAAAAAAAAACACGGCCTAAAATAAATGCGTTCTATTTTTAATAAAGAAAATGGAGTCTGAATGTTTTTCATGTTTGTCCTGAATAAACAGTCAGTCCCACAGACTACTTTCCGTTTTCGTTACATCATCTATGTGCAGCATTCTTAATAATGAGTCATGACCGTTTCCATGGGTCAGGGGTTATGTTATAAAAGAAGATCCGGTGACTATGCTTACAATGACAACCTTTGTTGTAGGAACAATAGAGTTGCGGTTGGTTACAAACATCCCATTGAAATGACGTTAAAAATGTTTTCGCTACATCAACTTTCAGCTTAGGGCATTCAGTAATGAATAATGGCTATACATATTTTAGCGAGGATTATGTTTTAAACGTCAAAAGTGAGTTTGCAACAAATAAAGTTCGAATATTAAATTAGACCAAGTGATGGTTTTCACACTCTACTCACCTAATGTGGAACATGTTTTATGTTCATATTTATTACAATGACCAGTGGCGTAGCTAGGGGGGAGGGAGTCTAAATTCGAAAGTACCCCCGGGCCTCCACTTGAGGGGGGGGGCCCAAAGGAGTGTCCTAATTATTTTTTCTCATGTCATAATGTCGAATGTCAAAATGCAGGGGCCCCTAAGAGGCCAAGCCCCCCGGGACCCCAAATCACTAGCAACGGCACTGACAATGACCCATGGTCTGCAGTCAGTGTTAGAATCTAGTAATGTTACCGAATAATAAAAAAGAAAAAAACGATACCTTTTATTAACAACTTGGCCTGACAACAGTAACAGCTAACAGTTTAGTAATTAAAGTACTAAAACAAAATAATGAATCATGAGCCTAATACTAGTAAGGCTAGTACCAAAAAAGGGTGACACCGGAAATTGCGTGATACGATAACCTTCAAGGTTCATCATGCATGCATAATTAGTAAGACTCGTCAATAACTTATGTTCTGTTCCTTACTGCACGTCGACTCGGAAATTTTCAGAAGGAATAATTGTCAATAATTTCCGAATGGGTGAATTTTAAAAACTGTCTCTTTTATTTCATTGAATCGTCATTAGCACTATAGAAAATGTATTTATTTTTAATGATAGAATTACAAATAAAGTCAGATATTATCTACAATCATTATTTATTTAAGAAAAGGCACTTCAAATAGAATTAATTATAATTCAATATAGCGTACAAATTATTTTTGCATTAAAAAGCACAATACAACTAGGCCTATATATGATTTGAAATAGAAGCTCTACAGCTTATAATGGTTAAGATTAACAAAATGGAAAATATCCGAGTTGACTTAGTGTCACCAAAACGAAATTAATGATGTTTTTGATAAACAACACAAAACTCAAATATATGTTTTTAAAGTTATACGTAGGCCTACACCATGTTGGAAACTTAAGCTCTAATTATATATAAATATTTCTTTAAAATTTGGAAAAATAGATAATATATTTTTTACATAATTCAATCATATTATTACTTTTAAATTTTGTTTTGGGTGTTAAAACATTTTAATTATATCATTTTTTCTCAATATTATTTTTTTCTTTTAATCAATAGGACGTTCAATCACTTATCTATATGAATTGATAACCCGTAACTTAGTATTTTTTCATTTTTTTTTTCGGTTTATATTGACCTATTCGTCAAGTAGAACTGATTAACGAAGGCATATGACACATAGAGAGATAGAGGGATAAGTACCGAAAAAAAAATATATATGAAAAATGCACCGACTCGTAAATGGAATAACTTCCTACTCTGATTTTCAGAATCGCCTAGTTGCCAAGAAGTCAGGAATATACCAATAGTATTTGTGTGTTTCGTATTTATTTTCAGTCTTTCAACGTTACACCAAGTGAAACAGCCACACCCAACTCTACAAATGATGAGGCATCGGGCAAATCCACACAGAGTGAGCACAAGATTGATAAGATTGTCGATTTTACTAAAAGGTCTAAAAAAGTGACCAAGAAAAAAGGGATACTTAGTTTCAGGGATGTGGTTAACATGAAACTGGACAAAGAACCACTTAAAGCTGGGGTAAGTTATACGTTTTTAAAATTTAATTTAATTTAATGAAATATAATCTTCTTTATTGCTCATGCGACTATTAAAGTTTATATAATCAGATAACTCTCTAAACGAAATAATGTGTATATGAATATACAATTAAAAAAAAAGACTTTTATCTTTATGTCGTTCTGAGTATTTTACTAAATTTTCATGTTGTCACAATGTAATGCTTTATGTGTTATTACCAGTAATTGTTATGTCTGTGTTGTGAAAAGAACTGAAAATAAAAACTTTATTATAAAACAAAAGGAACAAACTCGTAAAACTAACATTCACAAATTTTATTGGTCAGCACTAACTTCAGGAGTGATTAGCCGGCACAAGGCCCAGAAATCATTTTACTTTCTACACTGTACACAACGCGCCAGAAACATTACAGCTTAGCAATTTATTACAAAAGTCTTTGGACCCAAGTAAAAGAGAAAATATATTGGCTAGTCTATAAATGTTACCTAATGTGTTCTGACCATTGAACCGTCTAAAGATTTTATATCGAAATCATTTGCGCACTAAATTGGCGAAACTCAAACTTAGTTATTGGGCCACTGCAGTTTACTGGGCTGGTTTGGATTAGTGTTATTGTTAGGGTCGATTCAAATTCATACAGTCACCAGGCGATTCCAACACCCAACATATATGTGTGTGTATATATATATATATATATATATATATAGAGAGAGAGAGAGAGAGAGAGAGAGAGAGAGAACGTAAGTAGAGAAAGTGCGACCGAGACAGAGAGAAAGTAATAAAGATAATAAGCAGGTAAGAGAGAAAGAGTAAGACAGAAAAAGAGAAACAATAAGACAAAGAAAGAACAAAGGTAACACAGAGAAAGAGAAACTAAGAGAAAAGGAGAGAGTAAGTGAGAAAAAGAAAACGTATGATAAGGAAAGGAACGGTAAGACAGAGAGTAAGACAGTAAAAAAAAAAAAACAGTAACACTGAGAAATCTAAAAGTAAGACAAATGAAAATAAAAGGTAGACCTAAGACGTAGAAAGAGAAAGTAGAAGATTTAGAGAAAAAGTAAGACAGACCGAGACAAAAAGTAAAACAGAGAAAGTTAATATCTAAAACAAACAAAAAAATAAGACAGACAAAACGAAATATTAAGACAGAGAAGAAAGAACATAAGACATACATAGTAAGATAGAAATGAAGACAGACATATGAAAAGTAAGACACTGAAAGCTAAAAAGCTATATGAAACGAAAGACAGAATTAAAGAAAGAGATAAACCGTCTGAAAGAAACGTTTCAAAGAGAAAAAGAGAGTGAGAGAGAGAGAGGTAGGCAGTGAGGGAGGGAGGGTGAGGAGATATAAAGAGAAATATGGACGAACATTTTAGACTTAATGAACTGTATTTCAAGTGTTCGCCTTGTATTAAATCCAACGAACGAGTATCGCCGCATGTCAAATCGTTTTCACCTGTCAGCCGGGAATCGATTCTGTCAAGCGAGAAGTTAAGCCCCTTTTCCGGCACTTTCTCTCGAATGGGGTAGCTGGCTCTCTAAACGGTTCATAAAATAGAATTTAAAAAAGGCTAACAGCTGACATATGGCGGAGTTGGATTGAGCATTAGCCTTGCATTTAAACGGAAACAGCTAAACCCGATATCGAAGCGCCCGTTGGTATCGATTACTCTTGATTTTTTTTCCTGTTTGAAATGTTGGAATCGTGTAACAATTATTTCAAAGTCCTGTAAATGGATTTTTAAAATGGGAATAAAAATAAAATAATAATTGCGATGCTATAGCCGACGTTTTTTTTAATATATTTTCCTGAAATAAATTACTTTGTGTTTGTGTTTAGTGCTTGGGGGGGGGGGAGGGGTTGCGAAGTGACGCCATCAATTTCGACGTATCAGGAAACTGTGGCCAAAAGAGCACACAAATTGCTGTGTAAATTTTCGTCGATGTGCAATTAAATTTAATTGGTCGGTTCGGAAACCTAAAAGTTAATTGCCCGGCTCGGCTAAACTGAACATGAAAAGCAGGGACTGGTTTTGGCTGTTTTTAATGGACTGTGGAAAACTAGAGTCTAGATCAGAGGTCTGCATTCTATGGAACGCGTGCCACACTTGGCACGCAAAGTGATTTCTGATGGCACGCCGAAGGCCCCAAAAATGGCAATTTTATTATATTTCCCAAGTAATAGATGGCTAGAACAAGATGACTCTTTGGCTGTTGGCATGCTGAATAAGTTAGATATCCTACTTTGTCACACGGGTATCTAAGGCTGCCGACCCCTGGTCTAGACCTATTCTAGTGACTTGGAAGTTAGAGATTATAGATAATAGAAAGTGAACGGCGATTTAATTTACATGAATTGAATGCGGAAATTCTAGAAATGAATTTAGTAACGACGTTGTTTCTTATATAAAGAAATTGGCCCCTTTTCAAGTCGTACCGTCTCCTTCTGTCAACCAGACAGCAAAGCTGTTTGCTCTCTTGCAGCCAAAGCCAGACAAACACACTGCCAGGTCTTTTAAAGTCGTTATAAGGGCCTACTGTTGAAAGTGGAGAGGGGCAAAATACTGTATGCCCAAAGAATGGCTAGTTTGGGACATTTTGAGACAGTTTCATGTGGTATACTTCAGTTTACTAACAATTTAAATCTAACATGTTAATCGACCCAGGCGCACAGGGCGCCATTTGCTGTAGTTACGTCACCAGGTCGATGTATCGGACCTATTCTATTAAGGCCTGAGGGACAAAAAAGCAATGTCAGAAAATTTTGTATTAGTTTTACCTTTGAAACACATTCTAAATATTCAATTTTGTAATCACAAAGATTGAAAAAATTCATCGAAACGTTCATCTTGTTCGTTTTATTTAAAAGACAGATAAGAAATGTAGTTCATCTCTAATGTATTTATAGGCTAACATCATCAATTTGACAAACATATTTTAAGATAAGAAGCTCATTCCAAAACAAGTTATAGAGTTTGTTTAATCAGTGTGCTAAATGAAACAAAACACAATAATAAGTTATAAATCGACATATTATAATAAAAATGTAAAGATTTAAATTTACTTCTTTTACAAATACATTAATACAATTTTAAAAAATGTTCTTCACATTCATCGACAATAAATGGCTTAACTTTCCATTAATAAAATTAAATTATAACGATTAAATAAACCGGAAGCTTACAATGCAAACGGGAATCGGGAATTCTTGAAAAATAAAGTCATTAGAGTCATCAAAGAGCAGAAATAGTAAAGCAAGCGGTTCATATTATTATATTTTTTGATCAAACTTTGTACTGAACTAAATGATTGTTTCAATACGTTGTTAGTCTTGATTATTGTGCTATGTTATTTGGAATGGAATGAGCCAAGGAAATATTAAAGGCCTTCTCTGTGAGGTTTCGACGTGGACAAATTTAAAGACCAAGTGAACAGCTTTTTCGCGAAGGGACGAGATTTGTAAAAGTCTCATACGGAAGTGACGTGTTAGAAAGACAATAAATAAACAAGACACGACCCACAAAATCTATATTTAACCATTTTGTTAAAAAATAAGACCGGGAAAAGATTCAAAACACGTGGAAACAGATTCAAAACACGTGAAAATATTCATTTTTCCTTGTCGGAATTCCTTCTCTGACGTCACTACCCTTTGTTGCCATATCAAATGGCTACGAGATTTGGATTTTTCCTACACACATTTAAGTGTTAATATTGAACTAATTACTTGTAAGTTAGGTTTAATATTTTGTTTAAATTATTTTATTAGCATTTGGGTACTGAATACACTATTTGCTATCAAAATAAACGTTTATCTCAATTTTGATAAAAAGCTGTTCACTTGGTCTTTAAGACTTAAGATATACACTGTTTTAAAAATGAGTGACATAAAATCTTATTATGGCAAAGACAAAATTCAAAATAGTTTAATAATCAATTGTTGTGGTTAGAGCTATAAAATATAACTTGTGCAACAACAAAAAATCTTAGTGTTCATGTTGTTGAGCTGAGCTTATTCTTGCTGTGTATAATCTACTATTAATGATTGGGTTAAGTAAATGATTTGCTCCAATTAAAGTTATAATATGTAAATGAGCATTGTTTCATATAGTATGACAAAACTTATTATTTAAATGAAAGTTTTAAAATGATGAACTAATTGACTTATTTAAATAAATATTAAAATGTAAGTAAATGTATGCGTATTGAAATTATAAAATATTACCGTCTATGTCGATGAATAAATATATCTGAGTGCATGAATGCATAAATAAATCATAAAATATAAATGATTAATGTAAAAATGAATAATAGTACTTATTTATATGATTGTTAGTATTTTCATACTGCTATGTACATAAAGTTATAATATTATTTAAATGACTAGAATCAGCAATGAATAAATAATTAATGCCGTTATGTTTTCCTACATCTATATTTCAGAATTCTAGTCAGGATCCAGTGCAGTTTAAAGCTTTAGTTTTTGAAAGTAAGGAACTTTCTCGATGTAATTAACGTTAATTTAGTGTCCGAAGTAATAACACATACAAATTACAATTATTTTCTTGATGGTGCTGTTTGGCGTTGTGGGTCTAAGACCAAAGCATTCGTGTGGGTTTTGTAGGGTTGGTAACATAACTAGAGGGAGTGGGCGGACCTAGATGGTGGCTTATGTAAGGTTAGGGTTATACCACTTCAAATGTCTCATGTCAGAACTTATCTCACTGCAGGAGTCCGAGAGGCCATAAATACAGTGAAAGTAGACGGAGACCATAAGATGACCGTGAACAACGTCCTAACATTACTTCGGACAATGGACATTGACACAGCCAATGATTCCATACTGGACCTTATACGACGCTCCATTGTGGAAAGTAAGTCTATGTATTGAGTCTATGTAACTATCGGTTTAGCAATGTATGTGTTTGTCTATGCAAATGTAGAGCTACTCTATTTTATTCCTTAGAACAGGAGTGGGCAGCCTTCCGATTATAGCTAGCAATGATAGGATTTCAAAATCATTAAGCCTACCAAAAGCTTTAAATTGATCTTCCTCTAGTTCTCAATTATTTATAGAAAAGACTTAAATTACGTGGGTTTTTTTTCTGGTCTTCCGCGTGCCAATACAAATTGCAACGTGTGCAAAGTATGGCAAGCGTTTCGTCGGTTTTTTTACATCTGCCTTAATCTGTAAGTTAATAAAATTATGTTAAAAGTTAAATGTTTAAAAAATTATAAATTTTTCTGTATTTTAAAACAGTCGCCTGCCATGCTAATCTAAATACTACAGAAAGTTTAATATTTACAGGCATCCATTGATCTATCTATCTATTTTTCTATATCCATTTATTTATTTAACTATGAATACAGCTATCTATATTCATGTGTACCTATTTATCTATCTGCCTATCCAAACTGCCTGATACATAGATTGATATCAATTTATAACTCTATGTTTCTAACAATTAACCTAACTTTGTCATTCAACTCTCGTGTAATCTATCCACCAATCGTCCACCCTCTTTTCATCCATCCATCCGTCTGCCTATATACCTGCCATTTCATCTTTATCTATGGCTATCAGTTCATTATTATGCCTGTGTGAATAGGACTTCGCTACGTACTTCTGAATTTGAAACTATGGAAATGTTTTTTTTTTTACTTTCTACAAAAATTAAAGTGGTTATGTATAGGCCTAGCCTCTTTTACAACGCTAAAATGAACATTAAACAAAAAGTGTATCAAACCAAGCTGTCTAAATGATCTCAAACAATTCCTTACGTCGATAGATTCTGGTCAAGTTGATCTCATCGACCTGGACGCCACAGTTCTGAAGATACTGGAGTCTACCCCTGGGTCTGACCTGGATCCTTGCGTCATATCTGCATTTAAGGTAAAGCTTCCGAGGCCGAACGGGGTGCTGTGTGCGTGGCAACGGTCTCGCGAAGTCTCACTTTGACGATCTAAGGTTTGAGTCTGGTGTTATTGGGAGACTAATGTTGACCTACAACCCCCCACCCCACCCCTCATGAGCTATGTTGAGCTATAGAAGGAGTCGGAATGGGGTGTGGTTGGCGTAGCGTTTGTAAACGTAGAGTGTTGTTGAGAGGTGCCCAGTTCAAACACGCTTCTCATATACTGGTCTATATCGGTCAGTGGTAAATCATCGAATTCAAATAGAATTAAAAACATAAGACTAAAAGAAATATGTGAATGAGGAAATTCCAGTAACCTCCATGAATGTCTTATTTTTAATCTAGTATTAATTTTATTGGGATAAATCATTTATGTAAATTACTAGAAATGTGTTATTTTAATTATTTATCTAGCTATTTAACTATCTATTCATCAACCCATTAATTCTTTACATTTCTCTATAAATATAACTATTAATGTATCCATCCATCTATATGTTTGTGTAATAAACCATATTTTTATCCATACATAGACTATATGTATGTATCTATCCGTTGATCAATATATATGTCTATCAATATATTTATCTATTTATCTATCTACCCACTAGTGTATCTTTCTATCTATCTCACTACTGACTGTGTCTATATATATATTCGATATACGCATTTATCTATATATCATGTTTGTTCATCTAATATTACAATATATCTACTTAGTTGATTGATCAAGACGAAGATGGCTACATATCAAAATCGGACATCAAACATCTGATGGATACACTGGGTAACTTCATGGATGATGGAGCTATCACGGACATGATAAAGGCCGTTAGTTCTAACCAGCAGAATAGCATCAGTTTAAGAGGTTAGCCATGGCTTTTCGTTTGGGACAATACAGACCCTGTTCGGTTTATACAGCTTGTGAAGAATTCTCAAGGATTCTATAGCTGCGGCTCATGAAGAGATTTCGTGTCCAGAACATTTCTCAAAGCCTTTACTCCCCTCTCCTTGATCTTTTTCGGGAAGTATCTTTATGGAGACTCACGTTGTTTTTCTTTCTTTAATCAATGCATTTGTTGTTATTATTATTCTGTGACTGTTCAAAAAATCTAAAGACAGTTATATATAATGGTAACATACTGTTAAAGGCATTTGCATTCGCATTATTATACACGCAATGCGTAACATTGGTTTTTATTGAAGTTTCTTATTATCTATCTTATTAAATATTATCTATCTATAACTAAAAAATGTATGGCCATTTAATTTAATGTTACCGGCACTTACTAGTAGTCTAAATTTGCTACCTACCATGCAATATTTATGGACTATCCCCCCCCCCTCCACTCGCACATCTTTTAATCCTGGCTACGCCACTGATTCAAACATCTAATTAGGCCTCAATAACTGAGTTATCACATTAGCAACTCAATATTTTTCAGCAGGGCTATTGACTAAAATTTGTGAGAGTCTATGACCAATGAGACCCATTTACAATTTTCAAAATTAAACAATCTTTGTTGAATTACTCAGGCTTAAATTCTCAACAAATTCCCTTATAATGTCTCTTCTATAAAACCATTGACAGGTCTTAACGATTATGCATGCATAAAAGGTCAAAGAAAAAAAAAACATTTCCGTCCCCATTCGATCATTTATGAAAAAAAAATGGCTGTGTGTTGCGTTACTGATTGTACCATAGTTATATATGGTTGTACGAAAAGATGTAGGGGATTTAATTTTATTTCATTTCCAAAAGATGTTGCGAAAAGAAAATGATGGATTGTGAATGGCAGATTTGAAGAATCACCAATTTATAATCCCAAACTAATTTTATTGCTTGATGTAAAAGAATGTTCGTTTTTTTTGTGTGTGTTTTTATTAAACTAAGCATTGTGTTTTTTTAATAACCAAGTGCGCTACTCTTGACTAATTTGATTAAAAAAACAAAGCTAAATTTCACCTAACGCGACTAACACTTTAAGTATTAATTATCGTCTACTCCCTTTTGATGTTAAAACGGATTCCTCATAACTAATCTTGTATCCTTTGTATATTTCTAAAAGACTAGAACTGGCAGTCGAGGTTGAAATCAATTGTCAAACACCAGCAAAAGAATGCGTTTTTGTTTACTAATTTAAAAATAGAACCGGAAGTTCGCGATCTCTTCCACTTGAAAAGGTCACGCCTCTTTCAGACTTGTCAATACAGCGTAACTTTATCTTGTCAACATCTATCGAGCAACGGAAAAAAATCATTTACAAATATATATAAAGCCGAATCCTTTCTAAATTTAAAGAATACATTAAACATTAATTTAAAAACTATGAACAAGAGAATTCGCTAATAAATATATAAAAAAAACAATAACTTTAAAATCCATTCATATTTTTTCTTCTCCAGACTTTAGCCAGTTTCTACTAGGCAAAGATATTACTGCCAGGCGTCCTAGATTTGCTGATTTATACAAAAGTGAGACATTTAGTCAGAATCGGGACCCCGAAGCGAAGAATGACCCGGTAAACGTAGAGCAGCCAGAGACTGGGGTCGGTAAGCTGGTCAGCGCTTTGCTTGCGGCGAAGTCTAAGGGTCAGTCGGACAGCACCCCACCGCAGCGCGAGCTTTCGCGGGATGCTGAGCTGAACAGAAGTTTCTTCGGTGGCAAGTTCGTGCCGCCCCAGGCAAGTAAAGCGCTGGAAGGTCTTTTCGACTCAATGACCGCAACGCCAGGCGACACGGAGGGTGGGAATACGGAGATCTCCGAAATGCCAGTTGAGAACCCGAGAAAAGATACGAGTATCGAGGGAGATGTGGACAAATCAGATGACAGTTTAAGGGATAGCCCTGGCACAGATGACAACGGCGATATGACGGAAGACATTGAGGTGATTCGGGACCTTCCTCAAGACGCTTCGGGACAAGGTCTCAAATACGAGGAGGTCTCGGTGAGCGGGGCTTCTGAAGAAGACGCGTTTATCACACCAGAGATATACGTTAAGATAACTCAGTGGAAGCACGATGCCAGCCTAGAAGTGTCCAAGAGGGCTGGGAATGATTGCACTGGCGCCGTTTCGGAGAAAAGAGAGGAGATTCGGAACACTGCCCCCGACTCCGTGTCTTCAAGAACAGTGTCAACAGGTTTCGGCAGCATGTCTCTGTCTGGGACAGCCAGCGGTCGGCAGGAGACGGCATCGGGAAAACCCTGGGAGTTGCAAAGTGAGACGGCCGAAAGCCCCGAGCAGGAAGACATTAAGGAGGAACATTGTGTAGGGGGAATGAGGGACGACACCATCCTAGATCTGGTATACGATGCCAATAGAATAACTGACGCCACTGCCGTCGAAGAAGGCGAAACCCACACAGAGCTGGACGACGGTATTGGCCTGGAAGGGGACTTAATCGACTGCTGCGTGAACAAGCCAGAGTACGTACAAAGGTGGTTGTCCTCTCCTGTCGTCGCCTCGCCTCGTATGAGTGAAGCCTACTACGACTCACCAGGTGCTGAAGACGAGGACGGAGAGCCTTTCTTGCATGCGGACAGAGCCTTCCTGGCAGCCCCTCTCGATCCGAGGCTGGATTTGTCTCTGACCAACTCCAGGAGCAACTTTAACAATCTTCGAAACAGCTTCGCATCGGAGCCTTCCATCGACTCGTCAGACTCCGGGAGTCCTAGTCACCCCGACGACGCATCAACCAATCTCCGAATGTATAAACTCGGGGTCACACTGTCCTACAGGTCGGAAATAGACGCCGGGAATCCCGTCCCGACAGAAGCGGGATCACCGGAACCTCGACCAGCTTCAGCTGCGAGCACAACACAATACCAACGAAACAGAGCAACAGAGCGCAGGCACTGCTATTCAGCATTCTCATCCTCACGTTCTATAACTCCACCTAACAAAATCCCGTTGGTATGCAAGACAATCGAAATTCAAGAAGTTGAAATAAGCTCCCCTGTCACTGCCAATCTTTTTTCCAATCGTAAAAGATTTGGCAGTTTACCCAAAAATGTTTCAAATTTTATCGTTTTGAGGAAATCTTCTTGTCCCGAGCGTGGTTTGTTCGAACAGAATAAACAAACCACTTCTTTTCAAGAGCATACAAATTTAATAAACTTTAAGAAACTTTCACAGTCACGTTTAGCAACGAATAAATCTTTTAAAAACACTAGCTTGAAAACAAGCCAATCATACTCGAGAAGTGTGGCGCATTATCTAAACAGTTCAAGTGCCAAGATCATAGACGAGAAAACCAAACAAGCGAGTCTCTTTCCAGCGTCACCAATCAGCGACCGAATTCAAAACTTGCAGTCTTTACTACTGCAGTCTGTGAATACTGGCCGTAAAACAAAAACCACCGAAGCGCCCTCTAAAAAGACTTTTCTAAAACAAACCACAGAGTATGGTGCATCTTCCAAAAGGGTGACTGCCCAAAACGGCACCAACACAACTAGGTCAGACCTGTTCGTTTTAGAGAGTTTAAAAATAGACACGACCAACAGATATCCGGGAGTTCCGTATTTCAATAACACGCCGAGACATCGAACGTTCACAGACTTAACTCCAACTAAAATCCTGAACTATTCATCGTCATTATCAAGACAGCTAGAGCATTCGGGAATGACCTATAAAATGGGTACAGTTAAAAATGAAGGTCCATCAGCTTTAACGACGGACGACAAAAGTGTCGGAGGATTGCTACAGAAATCAACTCACCGTGACTGCTACGCCTTTGAGAACGACGACGCCTGTGTGAGCAAAGGTAGTTCTACCAAAGAAACTTTTCCACCAGAAAATGCCCGTTCGACTCTGTACGGCCAAAGTTTCGGACGTAGACAACGGCCGCCCTACTCTGCAAGGAGTGACAGCGCTTGCCTGAGAAAATCAGGGGTAATCACTCTAGAACTTCCTTCAGATCTTCGACGCTACAAAAAGAATCCTCACTCCATTAATTAGTCCTGTAATAGTTTGGATTGAACTAACACTTAAGAGTTGTAAACGTTATGGCTATTTGTTGTGTTGTTTCCTTTGTGTGAACTGTGAGAGTGATTCCCCCTGTGTTGTTGGCCTAGAATTCCCTAGTGTGTTTGCTGCGTCCTTGTCCACCATTTTCATGTGTGTTATTAACTTTCATCCTGAATAAAGTCTTGTTAAACACAATTCTGAACTGTAACAATTACGTTTTCAATATATTACATTTGGCGACGAGGATAAACTTTTATCTGATCAGTAATTCTTATTTCAAGCTTTTGATCGGGTATATAGCGAATTTAAATTAGGGTCATATTGGGACGAGTATGATATAATCAAAACAAAAATTCGGTTTTTGGTGAACCGAAAGTGAAGAGAAACGGCGGCAGGTATTTCTGGCTACGGTTGGGCCAGATACTTATAATTTAATATAAACTCTTACCGCCCCTGATAAAGGCCGGCTACTAAGAACTTTACTGAAATAGTGACAATTGTAAAACATCTCGTAAATCCGGCACCAAGTCGCATTGTGTCACGGTTCAAATACTACACGATTAAAATGAATGAGGGGGAAACTACTGCAAACTTAGTTGTAAGATTAATACAGGCTGCAACGGTTTGTCGGTTTTCCAACCTAAACGAACAGCTTAGAGACTTTATTTATTGTGGGAATAGATGACGAGGCCTTTCAAAGTAAATTACTGTCTCTACCAGACACAATAACGTTTGACACGGCATTGGAGACGGCCTTGGCATTGAAATCTGCCTAGTATATTGCCAATGACATACTCGAGGCGGCCACGGCCTAGTTTACCTCGACTAATGAGCACAAGAAGTTGACAAGGTGCAAGTACAAGCAAAACCCAAGATTAAAGTTTCGTTAACATGTTTCGGCTGTGAGGGGGGGGGGAGGTCTCATCTCTGACAAGATTGCCGGTTCAAAGATGTCATCTGCCATGTCTGCAAAGAGCTTGTACAACCACTAATGTCAAGCCACCACAGGCTCAGGTGCCTGAGTTCAAAAATGTCCCCAACATGTCAATATCAAATTCAACTAACATTATACATCAGGAAAAACACTCTTCTGATGAGTGTTTCTCATTATGTTGTGTTGCTTTGCTACAGAAGACATTTAATAGATGTGGTGTTGCAGGTAGAGTCTAGGTACATAAGGATGCAGGTGGATACAGGGGCCCCTCTTACAATTTTTCCTCAACATACAAACAGAGAAATCTTCAACGACAAATACCCAATACCAAATTGATCTATAAAAAATATTATGTTCGAGTTAAACTTTTTTTAATTAAGAAATGATAGTCCTAGAATCGTACTGAAATATAATCGAATACGAATGGTTTTAGCACTTTCTATAGACTGTTCAATCCCACGCGTTAATTCAAGAAATTGCGCGGAAAAACTTTAGCCTCGGTAAAACTACTGAAGCGATCATATCACAATTTTATAAAATACTATATTTTCTCGGATTGAAGTATTTATTTTGCATTGAATTTCAGTCACTACTATTCAATATATTGTTCCTATACATAATATTCATGTACTGCTATTGTGCTACAAATTCTAGAAATCCTGGATTAATACATGTGTAAATAAAGTTTCTGTGTTATCAATTTACAACAGATTTGACTATTGCTTTAACTTGTGCAAAATATCATACGGATGTTTTATATGAATTAATTACCAAGACAAGATTTTCCTATTACTCAAATTAGATCCTTATTTATTACAATTGAGCCAACTGCAAGAAGTAGCCTGGTGCATTCGTATGGAGTAGAATCAGATTGATTTGTTTCAACATCAACATCAACCTGGACACAATTAATTACAGATTCAAGATTAAAAATTTGATAGGGGCCATAACAGTTATTATATTGCCAGGGTCAGGTTGACCAGAAACAATTAAAAATAACAAAAACTAAATACCGAAAGAAACATTCTCAACACTGTTTTATTAATACAATAAGCAAGAGCAAAAATTAAATACCGCAAAAAATCGTTCTCACTTTAGTTTTTATGGTATTGAAATATTATTTTCTACGCTTTTTTTTTATTTTTTACCTTTTTATTGTTTGGTATTGTGGTTTTTTTTTTCTTTTAGATAGTTTATTATTGTTAATTTAATAGGCTATTATTAATAACAAGTCAAGTCAACACAATTGTTTGCTACGTTTTAATACCAGAAGCTTGACAGTAACAATTATTATGCAAATGCCAGGGTCTGGGCGACCAGAAACAATTAAAAAGAACAAAAACTAAATACCGAAAAGAAACGTTCATTGTCTTTATTGTAATAGTCTTTTATCTTTCTCTCTTAACAAAACACATTGTAGTCATTCGTTTCTCCGTCATTTTGACGGGCATAACCACTAGTATTTAAATAACTGTGGATACACTCGGGTGTATAGAATGATAAAAAACAAAATTATGTTGAGGTATAAAGTCACAGCTATGTGCATTTGGTAGGCAAGACTGGTGTTAAAAGGAAAAGGTGAGTAACTTCCCTTTGCTACTTTCATTCTTCTTTCTGGCAAGCAGCTCAGCAGAAGTAATAAATACGAAATTTCTTCTTCTTCTATCCCATAACCCGAGCGAGGGTCGTTGGGGCACCATTCTTTGACAGTTGGATAATTTTACGCCATTTGTCTCGGTCCAGGGCCGCCCTTTGGGAGTCTGCAAGAGACAAGCCGGTCCACTCCTTGATGCCATCATCCCATCGTCTCTTCTGCCTGCCTCTCTTTCTTCCACCTCGCACTGTGCCCTGCAGGATGGTTTTCGCCAGGCCTTCAGATCTTGCCACATGCCCATACCATCGGAGTTTTCTGGATTTAATGGCACTGAGTAGATCCTCATGAGGGCCGATGACGTAGGTGATTAGCTCACGGACAGCCTCATTTGTAACTCGATCTTTGTAGGAGATGTTTAAAATTTTACGTAGGCATCTCATTTTCCATGGCTCTGATTCTTTTCTGGAGATCCGCTGTAAGTGTCCATGTTTCACAGCCGTACATAAAAACTGCCATCGCCAGGGAGCGCATCAGTCGAATCTTTGAGTAAAGTGAGATTGTCTCACTACGTCTGCCAAAATTTCAAGCTGTGGTGCCATTGTGAAAAATGACTCCATCTACTCCCCACCTCGTAACTTTCAGCGGTACATTTTCCGAAACATAATACAGGGCTCATTATTTAACATGAAGTGTTTAATATGTTATTGTATTTTAGGACGATAAAAAAAAAAAGATTACAAACATAGGCATAAAACCAAAACCATACAAACACATGCTAAAGGCACACTAACACATCTGTATACACATATAGGTCAAAATATAGACACAAAAATATATTATTATTATTATTCTATTAGCCAGTCTGCAGATCTGTTCGCTCTCTTGCAGTCAATGCCAGACAAACATTTTTAAATGCCTTTTTCAGTTGTCCAATACTGCTATATAGTGTGTTGGTAAAGGTAGGTTGAGGGAGATCAAGGTGTATCTGAGGTAGGTTAGCTCAAAGACCAAAAAAAAATGTATATCAATATATATAATTACCGTGTTGAATATGTTTGTATATTATATATTTATCGGCTCCATGGCCGTTGACCGATCGTCACAAAAGTTAAAGGAACGAATTGGAAACGTCCTGCAAAAGAATTTTGATAATATTAGTAATATTGCTTAATTTGTTAATATTTTTTTTTTAAATAAGCGTAGTCATATTACTAATTACCGTATGTTAAGGTTATAAACTGAGAGCCAATTCAGAATGGTCTCCTTTTGAAATTCTTTCAATAAAAATTTAACAAAAACTAAATATCGAAAGATACGTTCTTATTACGGTTTTTATTGTCATAGTGTTAGTTATCTTTTTTCTTTCTCTTTTGTAATCATTAGTTTCTCCGTCATTTTGACGGACAAAAACACTAGTATATATATATGTGTATATATAAATATATATAATATACGTTGTGTTGGCTTCCATCATTCAAATATATATTATGTACATATATATATATATATATAAATATATATATATATATATATATATATATATATATATATAATAAAATACATAAAAACATAAACAAATTTTAGTGATAACAATATTTTAATGAAACATTTTGTGCAAAAAATATAACTATAACTTTCTCAAAAATTGCATAAAAAATATATGTGTCGATACAATTTATAGGCCAAGAGCAATATACACATAAATTACGATATAAATATGTTGATAAATTTTGTTTAATAGGCTAAAGCTTCATAGTTCCAGTATAAAGTCACAAACCTTCTAAGTAAAAAACAAATGTTTGATTATATTATATTAAAGCCTAGCCTATATCCAAGTTGATTATGTCATAAATTTGAAAACGGTAAAAAAAAAAAAAGGTATACATTTGCAGCCTTTATCATCTCCACCACCCTACCCCTCCTCTTCCCTAAAAATAACTATAGAAATAGTGAATTAAACCAACACAAAAATAAAGATGAGCAAGTATTACTGATGTTTTATAACTGCTGAATTAGATCAATAACGTTTTGTTTGTATTGTGTCAACAGGATGGAATGGGGAGGGAAGGTCTGGCGCAGACCAAGAGTTTGGTTTACATTGTGACATCTGAGCATTACGACACTCTTTTTTGATCTGTTTAAAATGTGAAACTATTAATTATACTATCATTTAAAATTCAAAAACTTTTTCTTTTATCCCATATGCCAGAAAAAAAATGCTGTTTTTTTTTTAGGAAGACTTTGCCATTTTTGTAATTATTATTGATGCAATTCAACGTTCTACAATTTCCTATTTAAAATAAAATCAGTTGGAAGTCTTCTCATTTTATTTACGGCTTGGATCTTTATTTATCAAATTGTATGGTGTTTCGATGTGGTCAGTTTTAATCAAACAACATTAGTATTTGACTGAAATACAAGCGAGAGCCAAGCATGACCGGTGAAATTGATGTGGATGTAGTGATGATTACCTAGTGTATGAAGAATACGGAAACCTCGACATCATCAGTAATAACTTATCAACAAATAATAAAAAGAAATAGCAACTGCTGAAGTATTGGCTGCATAATTGTCTAAATCGAAATTCCTTTTATCTTCCGTAGTGGCATCCTGGCAAGGAATGGGGTAACCGAACAAACAGAAAGGAAAAATTAACTTAACATCGATTAAAACCACTGATCTATAAAAAATAATGAAACTTGACTCAAACCACTGATAAGCGTAGGACGCCAAAATCTTCTTTATATAAGGAACGTCTATAACCGTAAATACAAGTAAAATGTTCAAAACCTAGATCGGATGTAGGCCAACCAGCTATAAAGGCCTACCTATAAACAATACATTTCAACAAATGTTGATAGTGTGTGATAGTAGAGCATTAAGTGAGAGTGTGCCTTCGAGTAGTCCCGATAATGATGTGGAAATTAATATCTAGTTCACGGTCTAGTATATGGTAAAAAACTACAAAATCTATTTGGTCATGAAATATAAGTATATCAAAACGGGTCGCGAAAAGGAAAAGTTTTTGAAGCAAACAAAACGTTATTTAAATAGACCGGAGGTGACAAGTTTTGGAATTGCTAAAGTAAACAGTTCCAGGGTCCCCATACGGAAGTGATGTTTGAAAGAGGAACAAAGCATGAACCACTAAGTCGGTATTTAAACATTTTGTTAATAAACTAACTCCTAATCCGTTTCTCTGTAAACTAAGTTTATATTTAATTTATATTTTGATAGATTAAAATATATATAAGTGATATCATACCTTATGAATTTCCACACTAAAATTTTGCGCATCCTTTTTTTTTTGTTCTAGCTTTGGCCCGCAAAAACCATAAAAAAGTAAACTCGCTTTGTTTCAGCTATATTGTGTCGTTTTCATTCTATTTATTTCGTAAAAAACGAACATATCCGACAATTTTATTTACTTCCGTCTCTTCCTATAGAGGCAGACATGTTTTTTTTCTTCGATTCGCAAATTGGTCGAAGGTATTAGTGAATATTCCAAAGGCTACGATGCTGAAAATTTTAATAGAATGTATTGTTAGTCTGGAAAAGTCTGTTGCCCACGTTTTAGCTCGATTGGACGACGGGAAGTGGTCGAAAAATCGATGCAAAGTTTTGCTAACAAACATCCTAGCAAGCTAGCAAGCAAGCAAGCAGACAGACAGAAAATACAAGTTAATAGAAAGGGAGTAAAAATAAGAACAGAGTTAAGATTCAGAACGCATAGCAATATGATTTAGTTTTTAACCACACTAGTCGTCAATCAATCACGTCTCTATGTCGCCAGGTAATTCATTACAAATCTCGAAAAACAGTTTGATATCCCCCTAAACACAGACAAACAGTTTAATGCTAATGTTGAACTAATTAGGCCTACCTGGAGTTATGTTTAATTTTTGTTTTATTAATGATTTCATTAGCATTCTGATACCGAAAACGAAGATTAAATTTTTTCGTGTGTTTGACCTACATTTCTGATCTGTAATTATGTTGAAATATTTAAGCGAGTCATGGACATCTGAAAATTTATGTCAATGTCAAAGTCGAGTTAGCTTTCCTTAACTCTGCCGCCTCTTTGCAGATGTAAGCCAGACAGAAGTACCAGATATCCGTATAGTGAAGTCCGTACTGTGGATCTTTACATCTGTAGAGCTGGATCTCCACTTCCTGGTCTTTGATAAACTGGGGCGAGTACATGGCACCGATGACCTGCTGGTCAGTGCTGGCCATGTTGTCTTTCAGCAGTGCCTGGACAACCCTTTTGTAAGCAAGAGCAAATTTCCGGACTACCTGGTGAGATATATAGGTACATACTGGTCAGTGAGATTATGGGCATTGGTGAGATATATAGGTTCATACTGGTCAGTGAGATTATGGGCATTGGTGAGATACATAGGTACATACTGGTCAGTGAGATTATGGGCATTGGTGAGATACATAGGTACATACTGGTCAGTGAGATTATGGGCGTTGGTGAGATATACAGGTACATACTGGTCAGTGAGATTATGGGCATTGGTGAGATACATAGGTACATACTGGTCAGTGAGATTATGGTTATTGGTGAGATATATAGGTACATACTGGTCAGTGAGATTATGGGCATTGGTGAGATATATAGGTACATACTGGTCAGTGAGATTATGGGCATTGGTGAGATACATAGGTACATACTGGTCAGTGAGATTATGGGCATTGGTGAGATATAGGTACATACTGGTCAGTGAGATTATGGTTATTGGTGAGATATATAGGTACATAGGGCCTACTGGTCAGTGAGATTATGGGCATTGGTGAGATATATAGGTACATACTGGTCAGTGAGATTATGGTTATTGGTGAGATATATAGGTACATACTGGTCAGTGAGATTATGGTTATTGGTGAGATATATAGGTACATAGGGCCTACTGGTCAGTGAGATTATGGTTATTGGTGAGATATATAGGTACATACTGGTCAGTGAGATTATGGTTATTGGTGAGATATATAGGTACATACTGGTCAGTGAGATTATGGTTATTGGTGAGATATATAGGTACATACTGGTCAGTGAGATTATGGTTATTGGTGAGATATATAGGTACATAGGGCCTACTGGCCAGTGAGATTATGGGCATCGTCAGAAAGTTTAGTGGGGGTGGGGGGGAATCTTTTTTTTTAAATCGTTGGAACTTAGCACGGGGACTTTTTTTGTCCATAGAATAGCCATCCAAAAACACAACTGCGTGTGGGAAATTTGCGAAAGTATGGTATTAGTCAAATGTGATCATCTCATTTGAGCCACGCCCACTGGTAGTCACGCCCACTGGTAGAATGCCCACGGTATTCCACCTTGGAATGGGTTACCTGATCTAGTATGGATCCCCCCTCCCCCCCCCCCCAAAAAAAAAAAAGTATAATTTTATATCATCAACAAATTCAAATAACTTCATGACTAGTGTTACAATTGTGCAACCTTTTTTTTTTTTAAAAAAAATATTCACCCCACTCCCGTTTTATTTTTTTCCTCGCCGCTGGATAAACACTATTGAAGTATTTTTGCTAGTGATCTGATTGATTACTATAGTGACCATGACTCCCTTTTTTTTACTACTTTTTAAGCATTGGGAGTTGTTTACTAGAAATCTATCGCAATGTGTTTGATTCCGAAATTCTCTCTCTCTCTCTCTCTGGGAATATATATACAGTGTATTATATATATATATTATATATACGGGATTCGGAAGTGATTCCCAGGTGTCTATTTGCCCATCACGTGAGACACACAGAGCTGGAGCGGCGTTATTGTGACATTATTACCATTTATTCTACTTACAGTGTACCTTCAATATTTTATCATTGTATTCATTTGTGTGTGTGTACCTTTTTGATATTTCGTTTTTTTTTAAATAGTTTTATTTTAGTATAGTAAATTGATACGTTTTAATTTTTGGTATTATCTGAAGCGTTTATTCTCTTTTATTATATAGATTACATAAAAGTAACTTCCTTAACTTTCTTTATTACAGCCTCATTTGAAGAGTCGTTTAAATTAAAAGTAAATAAATTATCCAGAGGTTCATAATATTAGATTTAAATCAGACACGTGCTTAAGGTAACAATAATGTTCCTATTTAAAAGGCAGTCCTTTATAAACTAAGATAACATACAAAATAAATCTTTCTAATATAATCAATCTTACCTGTTTCTTCCCAATTGTATAGCTTCCCGAGACCCAAACGGCGTTGTTCTTGATATAATCCCACGGAGATAAGTTTTTATGATCATCTCGCCTTCCTACTTCAGTAAAGGCAATTTTGGTAGGATCCATATCTAAAGGTGGTTCCAATGTGAAAGAATCATTTATGGGTCTGATTTCTGGTTGGGGCAAATTTCTGGGGAGCATACAAGTCAAAGTCAAATAAGAAGAACAGTTTTTGAAATTGTGTTTTACAAAAACGAAGCTACAAACCCTTGAAATATCAATCTATATATAAAATGCTTACAATTTTAAGCAATTCTGTAGTTACCTCAACTAACATGGCTTATTAGAAAAGTCACTTTGTTATGCCAAGAAAACATAGATTTAATGAACAGCCAATCTGCAAAGTCCACAAGAATCATGGTTTCCAAGAAAAGCCATTCTTCCATGACCTAAGTAAGCGTGGCCTAAATTTTTTAAATGCCCTCAGTAAATGTAATTTAAATGAAAAGCCATTTCACAATGGCCCCCGGCTAAAATGGCTTATATTACAAGACATTCTGCAATACCCTCAACGGAACTAGCTTTAAACAAAAGGCATTACGCAATTACCTACCTAAAGCAGCCAATGTCCAGCCAAGCTATGTACTCAGTGTCCACATGACCCAAGTCCATCGCCATTAGTAGGGCGTCATACTTGGCGTTCATAACGACCGAGTAGTTGGCATTTATTGTGTTGGGCTTGTGCTTGGGGTAGGACTCAGCAGAGAAGATCTGGCTGACCTTCTCGTAGTCTTTGAATGCGTTCACGTCAGACCTGTTGACCCTGATAAGCACAGATCTGTCCGGAGGGAGGTGTGACCGAATCTTCCTGCAAGATAGAAAAAAGAGGCAAACAATTTGCTCAAAATAGGTGTTGAGCTAGAACGTAGGTTCTCAAACTTTTTGGCTCACTGCCCCCATTTATGAATTTGTATCCCACACCGCCCCCCCCCCCCCAACTTTTTATTAGCCCCCCCCCCCCCCCCCAAAGTATATGAATCAATTTTGTGTTATCAGGTGTTTATAGCTTGACTTGATTTGCAAGCGTTTTTATAATCTTAAAAATAACTGAAAAAAAATATTATTTTTTTAAATAAATAATTGCAAATAAATGTATTTAAAATGGTTTGCTGCAAGAAATGTCTTTACATTTAATTCAATTTGGTTGACAACAGAGTGTCACAGCACTAGATCCACGTTCCACTGAATAGGGTGACGGAAATGCAATAAACCTTTTAGCCAAAAACCCATAGATCTAGTTCTGAAAAAATTGAGATGTTTTCCTATGTAACCGCAACTCATGATTATGGCCTTTTTCTTAAAATTTCAATTTTAATTATCCATTGGTTGTTAATTCAATCGATTCCTATTGATGTAATAGTAGACTTGGTATTAATTCTTCACTATTGGAAAGGTGTGTCTAAAATCAATCAAGAATGAACACTTTCCTTATCCCTTATGCAAGAACAAATGCATATAAGTCATCTTTCTTCCCGAGTGGCGTTCGTGCATGGAATGGGTAGCCTGAACAAACCAGGGAAACCAGTAACCTAACATCATTTAAAATATTAATAAAAATGCAAGACTAGACTCGGACCGCGGATGAGCGTAGGACGCAATATATTTCTTTATAGAAGGAGCGTCTGTAATGTATAAGATAAGATTAGATTAGAATGTTCATGCTACTAATGTCTTCAAATCGACACTTGAAGTCATCGTTAACTGCTCCAGGGTATTGACGATAATTGAATTGGCCTTTATCAGTTTTTACTACAGATGTAAGATCATCTGGTCCAAAGTTCTGTTTATACAATAGACGTTTTGACATAAATGCCAATACATAACTCTTTGTTTTAAACAAACTGTGTTAATCTCCCTGCATTTGAATATTCATTTTATAGAACTCATATCAATCAGTTAAACATGCGATATTATTTTCATATTTTATTCGATTTCTATCAAAGAATCGCCTGTGCTTTACAAAAAAATCATACAATCTGCTAAAACAAGTACGTTTTGATTACTATGTGTGCATTAACAAAGGAGTTTAGTCCTCGTCTTTCTCAATGCAAAGCTGTGAAATATCTATAATTTCTTCTGATTTCTTAACTATAGTAATTATGTATTGAAATGAGCCATGCAGGCAACATGTGACATTTCAAGCAACTAATTTTTGTCTATGGATCACACACTGCACAACTAATACATCTGGCATAGACTTCTTTACATGCGAAATCAATCCAATATCATTACCGGGGATGGGATGTTTGTTTTCCTAAAAAGTCTTCTAGTACTTCTAGTACCGTATAAGTAATATAGATTCGCCTTTACTATCATTTTTTTATGTTTTAGCGAAATGGGCGCATGTTCTCCTTTTGTGAAATAAACGTAGGCCCTAATCGTCACAGCTTGATTGGTAGCGTGGATTGGCTCGCTTGTTCTGAACCTAGGTGCGGATAGACGAAGAGAAGAGTTGTCAGTGACTTGTGGTGCAATCTGCTGCTACACAGCAGATATGAATGCGATCAGACATGCCACCAAGGCAGTCCTGAAATGGGTTGAGGATGGGTCGGAAGTGGTAGCCGATATAACCATCTTTAATTATTGCGCTTTCAGTGCTCAAGGCCATCGACGCCTGGAAACCTGGCCTGAGCAATCCTCTTGTGCGCTATCGGCTTTTTCAGACCTGATCGCTAGGCACGAAGTGTAGGTCACCCTTCAGTGGATACCGGGTCATGGAAACGAAATAGCCAAGATGAGCCCCTAGCACCCGCTCTAAATATAGTAATAGATGAAGGTTACTTACATTAAAGCCTTTGTATGACGTTTACGTCACCACAATTATAATGATACCCGTTAATATTATTAATGAATATTTAATTTTCGGATTTTTTTGTATTATTTAAAGCAGAAACGTTCAAATTATTTTAAGTACGTTTGTACCACCCATTTGCCCTTCACCGCCCCCTCAAGAACGTCAGCACCACCAAAGACCTATCCACCGCCCTCTGAGAGGGGGCAATAACGCTCCCGTTGAAAACCTATGAGCTAGACCCGTTTGCTTTTAATGAAGAATAGTCTAACTCAGTAATAAAGTCATATTATAGAGTTTGGCTAAAAGGAATGGGAGAAAATTCGTAGCCTTAGGACACAACACTTACACAGTTAAATTTCGTTAAAGTCCATATAGAAAAAATAGTCTAGTGGTGTAAGTCATACAGTAATATCACGAGCACAAATAGAGTGCAGACCTCTACCATTGGTCATGCATTTCTCAAATGAGTTTGAGCAATTGCATTTCATTCCTACGTGTGCATTGATCTCATGGGCAGGGGCGGCCCATAAATGAGAAGGGAGGTGGGTCAAACCTCTTGTGACGATATGTGATGAGGGAGACGGGGTGTTTGCATAATGTGCACAGACAATTATTAATTAGGACTAGTTCGTCCTTCTCTTGTATATTACATGATACGCTCCTTCTATAAAAAAGAATATTGCGTCTTACGCTCATCCGTGGTCAGAGTGTAGTCTTGCATTTTTATTAATGTTTTAAATGATGTTAAGTTATGGATTTCCTTGTTTGTTCAGGTAACCCATTCCATGCCCAAATGCCACTCGGGAAGAAAGAGTACTTATATGCATTTGTTCTCGCATAAGGGATGAGGAAATTGTTTTTGTCTCTACGTTTATCTGAGCATTGCAACATGTTGTTATTGGGTTGAATTTCTAAATTATTGGCTCAACACAAAAGGCACGTGATGGCAAATCCATCAATAAAGAGATCAGTTAGAAAATGTATAAAGATGGTAAAAACATACTTGAAAAATTGGTACGTGTCGTCGTCCAAGAAAAACGCCACCAGTTTATTGGACAGCCAGCCAAAAGTCTGCATCCATCCCCTGTACCTGTCATTGGTGTAGACATTCCCAGGCCATCCTTTCTGGAAGTTCCCAAGCGGGAGGTACAAGGTTACAACAGTGACCTCATACGGTTTGGGCTTTCTGCTTGGAGTGGTGATTTTCTGAGGCTGCAGAGAAGGGTTGGGGGTAGACAAACAGATATTTTCTAAAACAAAGCAACGCATTCTTTTATATGATAGGAACGGTGGTTTTGCATCACTGAAGGCCACGGATAAGGATTGATCCGATTAGTCCGTTGGGGCTACTTTATCTTTTAACTTTTACATTCAAGGGCGACGAGAAATTAATTTTATGCAAGAACGTTTGTCTGCCGAGGAATGGTCTCTAGTGGTGGGCAGGGGATATAGAAATGGCAAGAAGAACTTCAGTTTCAATATTTTTTTATTTTTTACTTTTTATTTGACCTGTGCATTTGACTTGTAGAAGGTTTTTACAAGTCACAGTGATTAGCTATATCAATTTTAATTGTGATTAATTTGTTTATAAATTTTTGTTGAATGCCTGTTGATGTTTTGTTCAAATTGTATTATTTTCAATTGTATTAGATTATATTATTTGTCTGTATCTATCCATATAATCTAAACTGACCTAACTGGATCTAATCTTCATCTTTGTTCTCAAGAAAAAATTTTTGGATGATTTACACAATTAGTTCTATATTTGTGATGGGTGATCTATCTTAATGTAATCGTACTGCCTTATCATCTGGGCTGTAATTAATGTACACTCTCCATCTTATTATCTCAACAATCTATCGATCTGTCTGTTAACCCCTAAGTCTATCTTATGTTTTTGTCAAACTATCGAGCTGTCATTCTATCGGACCATCTATCTATTTAAGAATCCATTTTGTATCTCCGCGTTTATAAGTCTACTTGTCTGTCCACCTATGTATGCAAATTCATCTATGTATGCATATCCATATATGTAAGCATATCTATCTATCTATACCTATCCAGCATTCCTTCTATCCATCTATCAGCGTATATATGTATCCATGTGTCTATGGATCTATCGTTAAGTTGCCGTTAATTTATTACTTCTCACTCCAATACTTACCGGATCAGCATGACCTGGAGCTTGATACGGTAACATATGTGTGTCTGA
Organism: Anisus vortex; assembly: GCA_949126835.1. Classification (NCBI taxonomy): domain Eukaryota; kingdom Metazoa; phylum Mollusca; class Gastropoda; family Planorbidae; genus Anisus; species Anisus vortex. The sequence continues at coordinate 17,961,571 of OX421505.1, forward strand.
AATAAAGGTAATACTAAAGTTTGCGCAAGAACACTAACAATATACTGTATATGCAAATAAGGGCTGGATTTAGGATTAATCAAACCCTATGCTAATCAAACCTATATGATCTCCCCACCCCAAACATACACCAATCCAAGGAATCGAAACAACAAAAAGAGACTTAAAATTATAACAATAATAAGAGTAATAATAAAGAAAACATTTGTGTATATATAAATTGTTTGTATGATACATTGATTATTTCAAACTAACAAGATTTATGATTATAGTTGAACTAGATAAAAAAATGTTCACAAATGATGCAGAGTTGCCTAAAAAAAAATTTCAAACAGGAGTTTGCAATTAGCTTTATCTTAAAAACATCATTTAGAATTTAGGCTGTAGCCCAAGGCAGGACAAATGCGAAAAGTCATAAACTGGTATCTTGATGTAATTATTTTCTAATAGAACTGGATTTGGTACTGGGGCCCTGATATAAGACAATGGATATTTTTATTGCAGTACCCGAAAACGAAAATGAGAAATTGTCAAACTGTTTAATTTGCATTGAACATTTATATACTTTCTATTAAAAATAAAAAACTAGGCAATTTGGAGGCCCCATAAGCTTTAGCCTATTATGAAAATATAGTCTAAAGTGCCCATCGGTCATTCTTTTGCTTTTTTGTCCTCGAGAAACAGAAGCTGATTATCAACGACGCCTGTAGTCCTACCTAGGACATTGGCCGCTTACAGTATTTGCTAGTTCAATTCAGTCTCTATCTGACTGTTTCTGACAGTTGCATGCCCACTCCATTCTCTTTCATTGATTCTGCTCTGAGTCTTCAATAGTGATGTAAAAATAAAACTGTTGTTGTTTTTCACTCTTGTTATATTTCTTGTTTTTGTTTTTTAATATATATTTTTTTTTTCATTGCATTAACAAAACAAAATCAATACCAAGTTTATTTATTTTTTTTAATTTTAAAGTAAATTATTTTCAAAGCTTTTCATCCGTATCAACTTTATCTTTAATTTCATTGGAATTTTATGTGAACTTTAAGGACCAAGTGAATAGCTTTTTATCAAAATTGAGTTAACATTTGATTTTGTTCGGAGGAAAAATCCAAATCTCGTAGCCATTTGAGATGTTTTTACATCCGGCAATATAGGAAAGTGACGTAAGAGGAGGGATTTCGACTAGGAAAAATGAATATTGTCACGTGTTTTGAATCTATTGCCACATGTTTTGAATATTTTCCCGGTTCTTTTTTCTAACAAAATGGTTAAATATAGATTTATCTCGTTCCTTAGAGAAAAACCTATACACTTGGTCTTTAACATTTTTAAATACGTTCTTGTAGGAGCTATCGCTGACATGAAGAAATAATATAAGTTACACAACACATTAAGGATGTTACAATTACAAAGATATGTACACTCACTGATGAGTAATGAAAAGAACACCTACAGAAGTGTTCGAGGTTTTAAAGCTGGAGAATTAAATTGTCAATTAACTTGTCACAATTCATTTTAATATATATACCCAAATCATTCAAGTATCGAATGTTTACTGTTTCATGAATATAGCAGTCAACAGAAACTATATAAATGCTAAAAAAAGTTAACAAATATACTTAAGTTATTAAAACAGGGTCGCCGTACATGTCAAAGTATATTCGTCTTGCCATGTCAGACTCAATTCTGAGTCTAGCCAAGTTGTTCAGGCGATCCAGACCCAGCATATTGAAGCCCCTCTCTGTTGATGCTACTGTCGCTGGTGCTGTAAGGAACTTCCTCAAACTAACACTTAAGTTGGGGAAAATATTTTCTAATTATTGTACTCTGCCAAAGCATGTAACAGTTTCAATTTACCCTATTGTTCTCTACCAAAATAAGCATCGTGAACCATTGTTATGTGAATCATTTCCTAAACAAGATCTTTACTGCTGATGTCTTTAGAATACATGTCTGCTAATTTAGCTGCTTTGCACTTTAATGTTTGCTTCTGACATCTTTTGGTACTTTTAAATAAAGCTGAACATTTCAGAAATATGTTTTTCTGCATTGAAACGAACTTCCAGCCCTCCAATAACATTGTCCGCTACAACATAAAATATTATGTTTTCAAAATTGGGCTTCCTCAGGATATTCATCTGTTTCGTTCATTTATTCACATTCTCATCAGGAGTATCCCCATTATGAAATCTCGTTCTTTTTCTGGCAGTTGCACTACTTACTGTTTCTAAACAATTATACTTCTATCAGCAGGTTGGATGCAACAAGCTTAGCTTCATTCCACTAGTAGCCACTACTTGTGCAAATAAACTTTCTATGTTTGCAACTTCCTATGTCTATAGTCGCATCAATGGTTAAATTACTATGTTGCAGAAGTCAATAAGGACATGTATAATCTGCCACACGACTGACATTATGATGTAAGTGAAGGAACCGACATAACATATAGCTCCATGAATTTTGTTTTCCTGGTTAACAATCAGCTTTAACAGGTCTTCCAAACCCAATTTAACCCCTGGAAGATGAGCTGCAATGGTTTTACACTTTCAACACAATCTGACTATCTGGTGCGAGATATGCGATGAAGCAAAAAAATCAATAATCTTTGACAATTGCTTAGGGCTGCAACTGAATAATAATATATTATTTTTATGGTTCCAAAGTAGGTGATTGCTTCTGGAATACATTCAGCAGCATCATTACCACATAAGTTAAGTGTGTGGCGACCACAAGGTGAGAATATTGCAGTGCGGCACTGTTCTTTTATTTTGGCTTGTGCTTATTGCATTTACCTGATAAGTTTGCCACATTGTCATAAACTTGTGCCATACAATAAGCAAGTGGAATAGCATGGCTTTCCAATCTTTCAGTATTTTTTTAGCAATTTCAGATCCAGTTCTTTCAGTACAATATACACATTTCAAAACGTCATTCACGTACAGCTAAGTGACACAAGGAAATTTTTGTTCAACATGAATCTAGTGTGTTATCTACCATTACTGCAAAGTACTTTGCAGACTGTCTTTCTCCAACAACTTGCTGATTAACAAGGTCAGAACATGCTGAAATGAATTAATGTTGGTACTCTATAGAGAGGTAATTTACTTGCAGTCTTTCAATCTTGTTTTGCGCCTCTTTTAAAACTTTTTGTGTTACATTTGGGTCCCAGTGGGAAAGCAACTCATTCAGACTTTAAAAGTTTCCATTATTTGAGTCACCAATGCGTTGCAAAGATACTTGGACAGCAAGACCACATTCTCCTAGGGATAGGGTAACATCCGAAATTCGTTTCAAAATATTGCGCCATTTTTTTCATTTCACTTTAATTGATGATTTTAGGAAATTTCCAATGCCTTTTTGCATTGACAGGCGTCTTTTTAGTTCACTCCAAGCTAGATAGCATACCCTATGCACATTACCTTTTTCATGCTCGGGGACCCTGTTCATAATTTCCGCCACTAAAAACTAGATGGCCAGCATTCATGTGTAGCTAGTGCAGATTTGGAAGCAGTACTCAGCCTGCAGCTAACTGTTACAAAATAGCCGGTTGGGAAAACAATATAATGACAAGACAGTCTCCGGTATGCAGTTTTGCATTAATTTGTCTAAACTTTAGTTTACCTTCTGGAAATGTTTGAATGTTACCTTCTTTAGGCAATGTTGAAGGAAAGTCTACATGACCTCTGTTAACATAATTCTCTAATTTTTCTGTCAGGAATCCGATGTCAAGCCTGACATAATTATTTTACTAGAGGCTATTTGACAAAATATTCTAGTGATACCAAATTTAAGGGCCCCTGGCACCACATGAGATTGTAGGAGGTTTAGGTGCATTTCCCTCAATTTCAAAGCAACAATAATTAATACATATTCACTTTGTAACGTAATACGCCGACCGTGAAGAGAGGGAGCTCCTACCAGAAACGAATGGCTTTAGATGTCCACTAGCGCCTTGCACCCCCCCCCCCAAGCACCCCCACTACCTACTTCCCTCCACACATACTAATGGAAAGTCAAACGCTGAAGTGAGCAGACATGTCGACCAATCGCACACGTGATCTCTCTTATTCTTTATCGCTCCCCGTGGAGCATAAGGCAGCAACAAAGTTCCGCCAGGCTTCCCTATCCTGGGCGAGCCATCTGATTTCATGCCATGTTTTCTGGGGGCCTTTGCTTCCTCGTCCATTGTTCTCCTCTACGTTCCCATTTGTCTTCCCATTCTCCTTTTTCCTGGTGGTGTCCATTTCGATGCACTGCTTGGGAGCCTCTTTTTGTCCATGCCGAGGATGTGACTCAGCCATCTCCATCTTCTTTTCTTGATTTCTTTGATGGTGAAGTTTATTCCAGTTCTCTTGCGAACTTCACTGTTGGAGATGTAGTCTTCACAGTTATTCTTTAGTAAGCGTCGGAGACATCTTCCTTCAAACCCTCTAAGGCGGCTTTCGATTATGGTATTGGTCTTCCAGGTCTCTGCAGCATAAAGAAGGACTGAACGTACATTTGACTTGTATCGTTTCATTTTTTTGTTCTTAGTCGCAGAGAGGATGACTTCCATATTTTTTCCCAGTTTGTTGAAGGCCTGAGCTGCCATAGCTAGTCTGGTGGAGATTTCCATTTCTACTCTTCCATTAGCAGAGATGTAGCTGCCAAGGTATTTGAAGTTTTCAATTTCTTCTATTTCTACACAATTGCCATTTAGTCTTCTTAGAGCTCTTTGTCTTCACTTTCATGATTTTTGTTTTTCTTTAGTTGATCTTTAAACCAACACTTTTGGCTATTTGTTCTACTCCTGTTGTCTTCTCCTGGATATCTAATGATAATTAGAGAGCAGAGCTATGTCCTCTGCAAAATTGCAGTCTTCTAGATAGGAAGTTAGTCCCCATACTAGGCCTCGGGGTTTGTCTGCAGTAGCTCTCCTCATGACCCAGTCAATTTCTATTAAGAAGATAACAAGTGAGATCACATATCCTTGTGGGACACCTGTTTTCACCTGGAACCGTTCACTCTGTTGGTTTTCATGACGTACACAGCACTGGTTACAAGTATAGATGTCTTTCGGGATGTTAATGACTTTGCCTGGGAATCCATATGATTCCGAAATTGTCCATAGCGTTGGGTGGTGGATGCTATCGAAAGCCGTGATACTGATGTCAATCTTATCACCCCCTCCCCTTTTATAGTTGTAATCTAACTTCAGAGTTGTTTTTGTAAAAGGTAATTTAGTTTTCCAGCAGTCAAACCTAAGCGGTCGATTAAAACGGACCTGGCCCTCCGTGGGCCTCTCCAAGCCTATCTCAAAGCCCCGACCCTAAGTCCGTATACATAGATTATGCATTATGTACCTTCGCTATTTCTGTAGTCGGATTAAGTATCTAGAAATATGTATGATATCTATGCAACGGTATATAAATATGCAATTTTAATGTGAATAAACTTTAGAATATATATATTGTTTTCGCTCGTGCAGACTTGTATAATAGTTGTCGTGTAGTGTATGTGTCAAGTATAGTCAAAACATTTACGAAATCACCTCGTACAAGCCATGGAATTCAATACACAATAAATATAAATTTGATCATCAATACGTTAATCGTTAATCTCTCGCATAGTACTCCGGCTTATCCCTTTTGACTAAACGTAGCCAATAAATAATAAAAAGAGAATAATTCATCTCTTATCTATTTATATAGACCACTATTATAAGAAGGAAAGCATACTCATACGAGCCCACCTGCAACACAATGTGATATAATACAGTCAATTCATTTAATCTTGCCTAAAGGCACGACGCACGTGAAGCTCACGTGCCTATGTAATCCCAACTTATCAAGTATACATGGTGATTTAGCGTCCAGAGCGGATCTAATAGCCCAAACCTTGACAATATTAATAATACATATTATAATTGATCCAGCTGTCGGTATATAAACATTCATAATTAGATTCTGATTTTGCATGTTAACGTATTAACCATAAAAAAAAACAAGAAATTAAACATTCTATAGTTCTAAGAGATAAGATGATTACAGAAGTAAGACGTAATGGTTACAGAAAAAATACTTTATAATTACAATACTTTAAATTTTTATTATTACAGAAGTAAGACTTTATTATTACAGAAGTAAGACTTTATGATTATAGAAGTAAGACTTTATTATTATAGAAGTAAGACTTTATTATTACAGAAGTAAGACTTTATGATTATAGAAGTAAGACTTTATTATTATAAAAGTAAGACTTTATTATTACAGAAGTAAAACTTTATGATTACAGAAGTAAAACTTTATGATTACAGAAGTAAAACTTTATGATTACAGAAGTAAGTGATTTCCGGTTTAATTTTTAAAGCATTTAATTTAAAAAAAAACGAGTTATGTGCGCTACGCCAGGTCAATTCTATATCGTTGTTGCCAGGCAAATTTGGAATTTATTTTTTTGATTGTACCAAAATCTTCCTTAGGATATTCCACATGACGTCTAAAAATATCTTGTAGTACTGTCCAATAGATTTTCAACTATTTTATTTCTTAAAAAACGGTGTCGATTCCATTTATTTATTTTTGTGTGTGACTGCGCAAAACGGCCAAGTCGGTTTGCAATGTGTTTTCACATGACCTAATGGTTTATGCGTTTTATGTGATTTAATCACTTAAGGCTAAGCCACACTAGAAATTAAATCAGTGATTCGCTGCGATTCAATTCAAAAATCACGATGATTCTCCCCGTTTCAAATGTGGCATAGCGCGAAACGCGATTCACCATAATCAGTTTCAGCAGTGATTCGCGATGATTCACAGATTTAGAACATGTTCTAAAATTTGGAATCAAGATTCTTGATTCCAGCTGTGTCAGCCAACGGGAAGAGCAAACTATATCATCTGATCATTAGCTTAGCTAAAAAATAAAACAAAGATGGCTGCAATTAAATCTTCCAGTTCGCTTAAAAGAGCATGGTATGCTCCATAGATATTTCTTCTTTCGATCCAAGGTTTCACCTACCATTTTTGTTTTCGTTTTCTTTGTGCTTGAAGTATAACAGACGCAGCGGCACAGAACAAAATTACTTCGTAGTCACTCTCAACACTTTCCGTGACTAATGATTCTCTCTGAATGTGATTTAACGTGTGGCATGGCTGATTGTGAAACAGCGTATTTCTGATTCGCACTGAAACAAGATTCTAGTGATTCGCTGAAACATGATTCCAGTCAAAAAGTGATTCCTTGTTTCTAGTGTAGCCTTTAGGCGACATTTTTCATTGCGGCCCTAAGGTGTTTCTTGGTTCTAGAATAACTTTTGCAGATATATAATGTTTCTCAAAGTGACTATGAATATATTGAATAAAATGCAGATATAGTACAAAATAAGCATACTGATATTACTGATGTTGCTAAAGTCCAGACAGACAAATCTTGTTGGTCATGCTGAGAGAAGGGAAAATCAAACAATAGAAGATTCGCAGACAGTGACTAATGCTACTTATATTGAAGGCGATACTGAGTATAGTGGAAAAGTTAGTAAAGATGATATATTCAGAAATAAAAGGTAGAAAGACAAGGAAAAAGAGAACTTGGAGAATCCTATAAAGGTGGACAATTTGACAAAACAGTAAACCGTATGCTGATGTTGTAAAGGAAGAACAGAAGCTAGGACCAAGGTGCTCTTGCAAGACATCATCTTATTACTTGTTTACAGAAGTAACTGATGAAGACAGAAATAAAATTCGCAAGGAAATATGGAAGATATGGGATGAGAAAAATGTTTTTTGTGAGAGCATCAGTAAGTGCGAGAGAAGTATTAGAAAGAAAAGTGGTTGTATCTGAAAGCTACAAGAGGAACATTACATTGATAGATTATATAGTCTAAAGGGCAATGGACAAAGAAAAAGAGTTTGCAAAGAAATGTTTTTGAATACAACAGGTTGAAAAGAAATGGTGGGTTCGGAATGCTATGAGTGTTGTTAATGATGAAACGTGTATGCCATTACTAGTGCAAGATTCAGATAGCCTCAAATTCATTAAAGAATATATTGGTGGATTACCAAAAATGCCATCGCATTATTTTCGAACAAGTACACAAAAAAAAGTTAGATCAATATCTGTAACTATTATTTCAGTCATATTCAGATATCTATCGTGAGTACATCAAAATGTATGATGTTGTAGGTAGGCTAAACCTAAAATGTTTGGGTTTTTTTGGTGCAGAGGTAAAAGCCATGAACATTTCGGTATTTCAACCACGAAAAGATCAATGTTTCAACTTGTTTCAAATAAAGCTACACAGAAGACTGGCAAACATTATCATTGGGGCAAAGACACAAGCTTCCAACATTTGACCCCCTACACTCTACCTAAGCAGGAGAAAAATACTATAGCATAACTTATGAGAATTTGAAGTCAATGAAAGCTGTGCTTCCTTCAGATGTTCACAACTTCTCTGACTCTCTTCCAAATTACAAAATTTCTTTATTTCATTATCAAAGAATTGCACTGAAATGTATATTTAAATTGTTCATAATTATTATGTTAGGTACCAAACGTAATGTTATTTTTTTTCAAACTATATCTTTCTACGATTTTCTTTCAATTTGTTCAATTAAATTCATTAAAATGTTCTTGTCTCATACTAAATAAAAATGGTCTTTTGTCATTTGTATTCATTTTGTTTTCGAAAGTTTTATACATTTTTTTTTTAATTCTAAGTTTATTTTAAAATCCAAAATGTAATCTTTCGTTTCATTATACATACTAATGTAAAACTAGTGAATTAATTATTGATTAGGTCCTTTAATGTATATAGCGAGAATCAAGAGCTACATTTTAATGATACATATTATTTTCAATCAATATAAAATGTATTGGCGTTTTAAAATAGATATTAACTCTCTCAAAGCAAACTGGCACACTCGAGGGTAAGGCTCAAAACGGCCAACACATTTCAATTGTTTTTATCACAAAACGGGCAAATCCAAAAAAAAAAAAAATTTAAACAAAATTTTATAACAAAATTTTTTAGTCCACAGAAAAATACCTCAAATACTTATATCAAATTTCTTTACAAATAAATTATTTTTACTCGATCTAGACTATGCAATTTTTTGCTTCTTCTGAAAAATTTGCTATTTATGACGGCCGGTTTTTGCCTGGCAACGACGATAAGATATATGTCTTTGCCTGCTAATACAGTGGACTTAGACAAAGTGATCTCAAAAGAATAGGCTACAATACCATTTTGTATATATCCAAAGAGCTTGAAACACATTAATACTCCACAAACGGCTAAGACTAAGAGAAAGATTTTTTTACTCTGGCGATCCATCGTTCTTTTAATCAAATGCGTAATCAAAAAAATGTGTCTGTTTGTCCAATGATTTAAAATGCGATTTCTAGACGACACACTTCTTAAAAAGTAGCACGATAGACGAGGCGGGCGTTGCGATACACCTTTGCTTAGTGTATAGGCTCTCAACGGCGGCGCTACCGCCCCCCAGGGGGCCGCGGGCTGGTCTTGGGGGGGGGGGGGCGCTGACGTTCTTGTGGGCGTTAGGGGGGGTGGGTAGTGAAGGGCAAATGGGCGGTAAGAACGTATTTGAAATAATTTGAACGTTTCTGCTTTAAATAATACAAAAAATTGCATAATTTAAATGTGCATTAATAATATTAACGAGGATCATTAGGCCTAGGCCTATATCTGTGGTTAAGAGACTCAGAATTGAAAGACTGTTCCTCTATTGACAAATATTCCTACACTACTGTGTAATTGTGACGTAAACGTCATTCAATGCCGCTTGCAGCATTTGGTACAACTTACACCTGTGAAAAGGTTGCATCGCACATAAACGTTGTTTTCAGCCTACAAAGAGGTCACCTACACTTTACCGCTCATTATTTGATATTTACTAATTAGGCTACATTTAAAAGAGTATTTATGCTCACCTTTTTTAATTAAACATAATTATAATTAATTCTAAAACAAATTTTTTTTGTGTTATTAATTTTGAAATCTAAGAAACTTTTTTTATAGCACTATATTATGTAATTTCTGTAATTATTAATGTTTAAAAAAAAAACTTCTTAAAGGGAGAAACAATTGATGCAGGAAATGTTTATGTACAACTTTTTAACGTAAATTATTTGAATCCGTTAATAATTAAATCGTGTTATGAATAAGCAATAACACAAGATTGAATTTATATAAAGAAAAAAAAATAGTCAGTAATTTTTTTTTATATTAGGCCTACATAACAGAAATTGTTTGGCATCATTACTGAATCAATCATTGTTTCAAATAAAGAGAGATAATTAGCCCGTTTCATTTGAGCTAATATTTCTTTTTTTTTTCTTCTATAAAAAAAATAATTGTTTACAATCTAAAACTGATAAAACTGTAAAAAAGTATTTCAAAATTATATAATGTTATATGACTAAAGAATTTATAAGTATATTTTCAAACATCACATTAACTACCTAGTATGTATGATAAGTTCGTATCTAATATTCTCGACGTTAGTTGTTTCCAAATGTAAATGATATAAATTGCATTAAAGAGAATTTTGGACAACTTGGGAGTTTCCTAATCTTTTTAGAGAACTGCACAGATTTTTTTCTCACTTGTGAAGGTTCCCGTTGTGGGATTACCCGTGAATGACACCTTTCGTCACCCGTCTTCTATGGGTGTTTCACTTTTCTTTGTCATCTGTGACCCTTTCTTTGTTTTTTTTTTATATATATATATACATTTAAGACCGCGCTTGTTGGTTAAAATTAAATATATACTCCGAAAGGGATATAACAATTGAAGCTAGATGTACATAATTTCTACCAAACTTTGGTTCATTTATCTTCATATTATGTTGTTTTAAATATCTTACAGTTAATAATGGATTGTTACGTTTATTATATGTTTAAATTAATTAAAATATGTATGGATGCTAAGCAAGAATGTCAAATAAAAAAGAATGAATGAATTTAAATTTAAAGTTAGTTACAATATTAGCGTAAATTAAATCTTGCCTATCTCCCCCCCCCCCCCCCTCATTTCTCGCCAATCTAAATAATTGTAGAGGTACCCACTTGGTTACAATCATCCTATTTTCGAAAGCCCCCCCCCCCCCCCACCCACCCCTCACAAAGACTCCCGAACATAAATGAATTTCTATTGCTCTACTCCTTTTTCTCTGGTTTTGTTGTAATAAAATTAATAACATAAAATTAAAATTTCCTCTATTCCTTCCCCAATGTAAACTTGTATAATTTCTACTTTATACAATCAGATATATATATGTTATGTATAAGATGCATGTACACTATTGAAGTATGATACGAAAGTAACGAATGAATGGAAAACTATGTCAAATAAACAGAATGAATGGATGTGAAAGTCTAAACCTAACTACAACAACTACATAAATTATCTAAATTTGTTTAAATGCTCTATGTTGTCTTCTATCCTTTAGAATTGTAAAAATTGCAATTAATGTCTTCTATCCTTCCTCTTAATGTACAAATATATGAATATTATTGTACATGTAAAAAGTGTCAATAAACATTGTTGAAAACAAAAAAAATAAAGAGAATTTTGGCAATTAGGCTAAGAAGTAGAGATAGGCAAAACGGTTCACTATGCTGATCGCCGCTCAATTGAGCGCTCACTAAAATGATCCGGATCAGTTGAACGGATCCACGGATCACTAAAGAAGTTGGTCATCCCCCTACCCCAGCCCCCGAGCCCTTGGATCTCATAACAAAATACAAGCCTAGAAGGCCTAAAAGAGTGGCAATGAGCTTATGCTCCGTCGCGCCTCCGAAAAAAAAAGAAAATTTTAGCAAAACTGAAATCAAAATATCATTAAGATATTGATATTAGCGGGGATTACATATTTAGCAAACTGAATATCACATTTCATTCAAAAACTAATCGATTCAAATAGCTGAGGTGTTCAAATTATTTCAGGTACGTTTGTACCGCCCACTTGCTCTTCACCGCCCCCCAATCGCCCCCGGGAACTACAGAGCCCCCCCCCCCCCCTAACGCTTCTCACCACCCCCCAGGGGGCGATAACGCCCCCGATGAGAACCTATGGTCTAGAGCAGGGGTCGGCAACCTACGGCACGCGTGCCATACTTGGCACGCGGAGCCCTTTCCAGTGGCACGCGGAGGACTCCCGAAAAAATGTTTTTTTAATGGCTTCTGCGTGCCATATCATTTTTTTTTCATTTGCTCTCGCCGGACAGACTCTAAATATAATTTAATTAAGGAGAAGTACAATTTCTTTTCAATAAATCAAAGCCCATCCATTTCATTCTGTCGTTTACCTATTCTAAAGCGTCCAGTTTCAGCGGATGAAAACTAGTCTTTGCGTCTCCTGTGCGTACATAAAAAAATGCTTACATCAAAAGAATGTGCCGACCACTCTCCATTTGTTTGCTTTTGTTTGTATTATATCCCCCCCCCCCCCCAAAAAAAAAATCGAATTCAAAAAATGAGTATCTGCAAACCATTAACTGGATTGTTTTGTTATTTTTAAGTATTTCCTTCAATGTAACGTAGTAAAAAGAAAAGTGTGCCACCGCAATAACCGCCCCCCCCCCCGGGCCACAATGCCCCCTCCCCCCCAAAAAAAAAAAATCATAAACAAATTGTTTAACATGATTAAAAGAAGCTGCTGTATTTAGTGTCGATCTTGGTGAAAGAATTGACGTAAACAAATTGGCACGTCTAGTCTAACTATCGTAGATATTGTGAAAAAAAGTGATTATGAAGAGTTGTGTTGTTAGCACTTCGTTAAACAAACAAAGCAGATTACATTATGAGTGCATCCGTAGGGTATTTAAAAAATCTGATCATTGATTTAAAAAATGTTTTGTGTTACAATAGACGGTACGCTGCTGCGATGGTTGGCAAAAAAAAAAAAGATTTGTCAAACTTCTTGTAAACCACATTGGGCGTCTACTGTTAAGCTTCCATTGCATTGTACACCATAAAAGTTTGTGTGCAAAGATCTCTTGATTGGACTTGCGCTCAGTAATGGAAACTGTTGTTAAAATAGTCAACTTGATAGTTTTCTACTCTTCGTTGATTCACCGGCAATTCGAATCTTTACTACAAGAAATTGAAAGTGAATATAGAGATCTGCTGTTGCACAGCAATTTTCGCTGACTTAACGAGGTTATGTGTTCAATAGATTCGTTTCGTGAATGGAAGCAGTTAAGATGTTTCTACATGAAACAACATTTTTTAGAATTGAAATATGAAGAATGGCTGATGAAACTGATGTGTTTGACAGACATAACGACTCATTTAAATGAGATGAACTTGCGTTTACAAGGAACTTGTTGAACTGTTTGGTTACTGGAAAGAATTTGGCTTGAAACTAGACATATTTATCCTTGATATTAACTCTAAGACATTTAAGTACTTCCCAATGTTAAAGCTCATTCAGCTCTATATAAATTACATATAGATGAGATTTAGAAGTACATTGAACCACTTTAAGTGGAATTTCTGGCAGAAGTCTATTTTGCAATGCAGCAAATTGAATTTAAAACACCCCATTTATGGACATCAAAATTTGCCAAATTGCGAAAAAATCTGGAAGAAAGCAGCTTAGATAGGTCGTCAGCTTTACTTAAACTATTCATTTGTTTGAAAGAGTTGCATTTGCTTTACTTTCATCTAATGGCTCAACTTACACTTGTAAACTGATTTTGTCATAACAGATTTTCTCATACAATAAAACATTTTTTTACCCACAAGGAAGTCGCCTAACTCTTGAATACACACCTGTTTGGAGCTTAAATGAACTAAATATGTACCTGATATTTTGAACATTTATCGCAAAGAGTGCAAAGACAAGGCTCACATTAATTGATACAGACTAATTGCATTCAAATGTCTTAATCTTCTTTAAATAAGCACACAAAATAATTCGAGACAAAATTTATTAGTTTTAACTTTAAATAAACAACAGCTTAATCGTATATTTACGAGCATTAAGCTTATATTACTTAATTGGTGTAATTATCGCAATATGTGACTAATCTGTTTTGACTTTTGTATGGTTTCTTAGTGAAGCGCCATTTCTTTTTTATCATGCTACATAAATTTAATAATGGGCCGTATTGCTGCTGAGAGTTAACACTGAATTACAAGTCAGTCATAAAAGATTGACTTGTATAAGGGGCAAGGGTGTTAACTCTCAGCAGCAATACGGCCCATTATTGTTTTAAAATAATAAATATGACAGAGGTTGACTATTTGGCTGTTGGCACGCCGAGTGAGTTAGAAATTCTACTTTGGCACGCGGCTATCTAAAGGTTGCCGACCCCTGGTCTAGAGAAACTGCTAGCAACACACCAAATCTTTTTAGGGAAATCTAGTTCATTTTACTCGGGAAATGAGGGTGGGGGAAATTGCTAACAAAAAGATGGGGGGGGGGGATGGGGGGGGGCGCGGTGAGAGATAAACATTTATAAAGTTGGGCGCTGGGCCTCAAAAGGTTAAGAACACCAAACATTTGGTTTAGTGACACGGAACGATGCGTCCTACGGTCTTACGCGTATGGAATTTATTTCTCTGGTTTGGCGTTTTAGTGTATTAACAGAATCTTTCAACCGATTGAAAAAAATAATAAATGTTTGGTGGGTGGGAATGTTGTGTTGGGCGAGAGGGATAACTGCCATTTATTTATTTTTGGTTTTTACCGGGTTTGGGGAGGGGGTCGGTGTTTTTCTTTAGATTAGGAATTAGGGAACGAAAAACCGGATATCGGTTTTGATCTTCATAACCAGTTTTTGGTTTGTTATTTGTAAGGTAATTTTTTACTTCAAGTAGAACACACTTTTTTTGTTCTGATGGAAATAATATTTTAAAAAATAATAATGGTGGAATCGTAAAAAACAATTCTTGAAATGTCTTGCTAACACTTATTAGTGTGTTGTTTTTTTTTAAATCTAAATCATGACAATGGCTTATGATTTTTTATAGTAAAAACAACTTCAAACTGAATGTAAAGCTACGAATAACAGAAATCTACAGCTCATCCTTTTGCGCTCCCCTTTGACGTACGCAACAGAGACGCAAAACTAGGTTTTCTATCTGACCCTGAACGATTCGTCTCGACACCGGTTTGTCCTTTCGGCCTATTATTAACGGTACTATTAAATACATAATATTATTTTGATTTGTGCTACGCGAAACATTTTCTGAGAGATCAATACATTATTATACAAGTCAAGGTTCGCGGTGTGTTGTAATACAATATGTCTTTTGATATTAGACTGGAGTTTATTCAAATAGTTTAGTATAATATAATTTTAAAGTTGGCACGCGTGTACTTCTTAATATTATGGTCAACGAAAATCGGAAACTTGATTATCACTATTGAAAGCTACGATCGGCTTTGCCGCAAGGTAATCAATGGCTCAATAGCTGACTCCTAAATGATAGGCGAACTTTTTTCTTTTATGATAGTTTGCGTGAATGTCTATTGTGTTTGAGTACAAATGGTTCTTTTATATTGTTTAAAGTATGCTGAAAGACGGAATTTATGTAATCAAATCAAATTTCCATTTATTCGGATCAATAAAGCAATCGTATCTTATCTTATCTTATTTAGCCCCCTTTTGACTTTTAGATCTAAATAATTTTATGGTGAAGTGTAAAAAATCAGATTGTGTTCCCATAAATCATTCTCTCGATTGGGGGGGGGGGGAGCGAACCGAAATCCGGTTTAAAACCATATTTATACATCCCTAGTTTAGATCTATACGCATTGGCTTAGCTTGACAGGTGGTACACAGAGTCGTTTATGTCCATAAAAAATAAATAAATCAACAGTCATTTTTGACTGCATGTGACTTGCTGGTCTATGGTTTACAATAATAAAACAATAAAACAATAATAAAACAATTAACGAAGAATTAACAAAACACAAATAAATAATGTCATTTTTACTCCCTTTCTTTTAACTGGTACCGTCTGTCTGTCTGCTTGGTTGAATGTTTGTTTGTTAGCAAATCTTTGCATCAATGTTTCGACCACTTCCCGTCATCCAATCGAGCTGAAACTTGGACAGCAGACTTGTCCAGACTAACAATACATTCTATCAAATTTTCAGCATCATAGCGTTTGGAATAGTCATGAATTCATTCGACCAATTTTCGAATCAAAGAAAAAAAAACATGGCTGACTCTACCGGAAGAGACGGAAGTAAGTAAACTTTTCGGATATGTTCGTTTTTACGAAATAAATAGAATTAAAACTGCACAATATAGCCGAAACAAAGCGAGTTATCTTTTTATGGTTTTTGGGGGCCAAAGCTAGAAAAAAAAAGGATGCGCAAAATTTTAGTGTGGAAATTCATAAGGTATGATATCACTTACCGGTATATTTATTTTAATCTATCAAAATATAAATTAAGTATAAACTTAGTATACAAAGAAAGGGAGTATAATAAAAACTGTGTATTTATGGGTTAGTTTATTACTCCCTTTCTATTATCTTGCATTGTCTGTCTGCTTGCTTGCTTGGATGTTTGTTAGCGAAATTTTTTGCATTGATTTTTCGACCACTTCCCGTCGTACAATCGAGCTGAAACTTGGGTCGCAGACTTGTCCAGACTAACAATACATTCTATCAAATTTTTAGATATATATATATAGAGAGAGAGACATAAATTTATACATATATATATATATATATAGAGAGAGAGAGAGACATGAATTTATACATATATATATAGACATGAATTTATAAATATATATATATGTATAAATTCATGTCTATATATATATATATAGCACAATGTCCACTCTCCTTTACTTACCCCAACTAATGTCAGGTACCCATCAGAGCTGGGTAGACTCAGGGGCACCCTCGAGTCCAGGGAAAAAAAATCCTAGCCTTCTCCAGGATTTGAACACCGGACATTTGCTACGCCAGTCGAACTTCATTATATATACATACAAGCAAAATTGCCTGGCGTCACCCGGGGGAAAAAAATGCATAGGCCTATATAAGCTACAGATAAAATATATTTAAAAATATAAACTATCTTATAATAAACATAAAGCTTTAATAATTTTAACAAATATAGCTCTATTTATTTTTTACTGAAAACATTTAGGAAAGGAATTTAAAATAAATATTGTAATAAGGATTAAAAAAGTGGGTCTTTCTTTTCTTTTTTTTAAACATATTGGACTATCCCTGACTATAAAACAAACACGCGTCTCACGCATGGGTCTAAACATAGGTTCTCAACCTTTTTTGGCTCACCGACCCTTTTCATTTTATCCCCCTCATCGCCCCCACCCCCACCCAGATAAAATTAATTAAAGAGTCAAATTAGCTGCTTAAAATTTGTATAGGCCTTTCTTTATTATCATAATAAGAACTAAAAAGAACACGTTTGAGTGTTGTTACACAATAAATATTACAAACAAATATACCGATACTTCACAATAATTTTTTTTTTTTTTTTTTTGCGCCAGGTATGTTACTAGCAATTTGTCTATGTTTGGTTCAATTTTGGTTACCAAAACCCATGCGTTTCCACGCTGCATTACTTTCAATTTGCTTTTCTTCAGTTACAAAAGGTTGGCATCAGCACCAAAAACACGTTACTTTATATAGGGTACTGGAAATGCAATAAAAAAAATTCTCGACCAAAACCAAAGACCTGGAGAAATTGATAGATCCCCTTGTACAACCAATTATAGTCCATTTCTAACAAACACACGGCTAATACATCTGGCAGACATTTCTTTAAATATGAAATCAATCCACGATACCATTCCCGGTGACTAACGGCGTTGGCATGGAGGGCTGAAGATAGACTTAAATTAAATGAGGACAAAACAGAGGCAAGTATATGTGGTTAGGCTTTCAGACTTTGGAAGGTCGCTATTAAATCGGTCAAAGCTGGGCCTTCAGAGATCACGTTGGCCAACACGGTTAAAGGCCTTTTTATTGATGGTAAAATAACAATGGTTCCGATACCAGTGTTGAGGTCAATGCTTGATCATTTCATCTATGCACCCTGGGTCCGCTGCGACTCCAACTCAATAAGAGATCGGCCAATGCCTTGGCAGTTGTTCTATTCAGGTCAAGGTTGGATAACTGAAACAGTTTCCCTTGAGGTTTGCCCCCAGAACAAGATGCAGAGACTCCGGAAGGTACAAAGCATTGCAGCAGGTATTGTGTCGTGGATAAACAAGCAGGATCATATCTATCTAGTTCTACTAGATCTCCACTGGCTCCCTGTGATGAGGTACATTATTCACATATGTCCCTACCCTATAGATGCATGAATGGCACTGCATCTTCCTACCTTCAGCAACTTATATCAAAGTACGCGACCTCAATTCAATAGAAGGACGGCCAATACCGTATCAGTCGGTTTTATCCAGTCAAGGTTAGATTACTGCAATAATTGCCTGTGGGACTTGCCCCAGAACCAGTGGCAGAGATTACAGAGAGTGCAGAACACCGCGGCACGCATTGTTTCGGGGGTGAGGAGGCAAGATCATATCTCCTCAACACTAAGGGATCTCCACTGGCTCCCGGTGCTAAAGCGAATAGAGCACAAAATTATGTCCATTACGTACGGATGCATAAAGGGCATTGCGTCTTCCTATCTTCGAGAGCTTTTATCAAGGCATGAGCCATCTAGGGAACTGCGATCTTCATCACAGTCACTCCTCAAAACTCCTAGTTTGGATGGACACAAAAAGAAGTACCTGGGAGTGTGCTCATTTGAATCAGTGGAGGCTTCTTTATGGAACAGTTTATCTCAGACACTGACAGAGTCTGGGACAAGAGAATCTTTTTAAAAAGAACTTAAAGAACTTTCTTTTTGGCTAATACATCTGCCACTGCAAGTAACACCAAGAGCGCACTAAGCATGCTAATTTAATAGCATGGATAGAAGCGCTATAGGAATGCCCATTCTTATCTTATCAAAGGTACAGCGCTTTTTTTTACATATTCACTCATTAGAATTCTCAGTGTGGATGGACACAATTAAAGAAGCTCTTTCTAGTGCGCTCATTTAATCTATGGCGCCTTCTATATGGAAGAGCTTGCCTCAGACACTGAGACGAAAGAGTCTTTAAAAAGAGTTTAAAGAACTAGTGGCTGTTTGTCTTACGTACCAAGTACCAATACATCTGCCAATGCAATGTATACCAAGAGCGCACTGAACATGCTAAATGTAATAGCATGGATATATTATATAAATAATCATTATTAATAAATTTTCCCCAACAATTTTTTAGTTCAAGTAACAAAGCTAAACATAACAATTTTGATTGTCTGGTAGGGTAGATGATTAAGTTATAAAGAAAATTGGGAAGTTTTTAGGTAATCTCATTATGTACTCTCTTCATCACATCATGTTAACAATTCGTCTCTTAATAGTCCTGTTGCTCAGCATAGTTTCTAGTTGTGCATAAGTTCCGCTGTACCATAATATGTTTGTGCATGTCGATATCAAACCTTGTTTTTATAAATCCCTGTTGAACATATTTTATTTAAGTTAATACCAAAACAATCTGAAATTGCGATAATTAACAAAAGCACAGAACTAAGTTTTCTATCAAACCGATCCAGATATTTAATTCAAACTGACTCGAGCCTCTACTTCTTCTAAAAATCAGTACGCTTCCTTTTTCCTATTAGTATAATATATGTAGGCCTACTGTTGGGTGATATCCAGGGGTGCGGAGTCGGTAGATAAATGTTCCGACTCCGACTCCTCATTTTTTTTTACTTCCGACTCCGACTCCTCTGCAATAATATGCGAATGTATTTTTTACATTTCTTGAAGGAAAGAATGGCAACATACATTTACATGTCATTACCACAGGACTACTGGCTGCGATTTACTGTATTTAATTTGCAATATTCATGGGCCCCCTAAACTCTTGAGGAGCCCGGTACGGCGTACCGGCTGTACCCCCCTCTCGTGGGGCCTGATCAGTAGAGGTATGATCGGCGACTCTAAGTAAGAGGCTATGTTACACATGGGCGCTGCGTTCCCTGTAACAGCAGAACTAGGGATTTTAAAACCGGTTATTGGTTTGATAAAATCGTCCACAGACCTTTTAAAAGATTCCTGATTTCTATAAACGTATGTAATCAAATAAATCATCTAGATATGACTAGTGTTGGAAAGAAGGATCGAACCAGGACTTTTTTCTCATACGGCTCCTGGTCTACTTTATCTGTTTTCTTTGAAAAAACATGACATTTAAGAAGACAAAATGATTACGATTGATAAATTCTGTGAAATAACACTTTCACATGCTTGCAACCGAAATTTCATGGTACTTTCCAAATCTACCTGACACAACATATCTATATACTTGCCAGAAGCCCATTCACATTCAAAGTTGAAGATGTTCCTGAGAAAGCACAAAGAAGTTAATTGAGCGTATTAACAACGACGCATCGAGAACCGGTTTCTCTATAATGCCAGGTACAACATTCTGGATCAAATATTTGCAGTCATTAACTATTTTGACTGAGATTGTGTTGCGCCATTTTTTTCCATTTGCAACAAAATATCTTAGTAAACATGCTTTTCCACCTTGTTGGTTGTCAAGTCTAAACACAGTAGACTTATTATTTGAGATGAAATCCTTAGTTGTGTTCTTGCAAAGACTGTCCCGAGAATTTCTGAACCGATGAGAAATATGAAATGTCAACCATCACAATAGCTGACGTTCGTGTTGTAATTAAAAACATAGACCTGAGCCTATACCGGTATCTTGCAAAATTTAATTACATTTGTTTTTATGTTTTCTTTTTGTTAATGATATATCGCTATGCTTTAATTAGGCTCAATTTGTAACAATACAAATACATCCTGCATATCAGATAGTTACATTACAATTCATAACAGTCGCAAAATGCAGTAGTAAAGTAGGGACGAAATTAGTTATTATTTATTTTACGTTTATTTTTATTCTTGGTGGGGGGGGGGGGGGGGGGGAGGTCGCCAAACCATGGGAAACTGTATAAAAAGGGTCGCGACCTAAAAAAGTTTGGGAACCACTGTCTTAAGGGATAAAATGGCACATGCCTTCATCCGAGTTTAAGACCCGTGACTCCTGCAGTAAATAAATCTATCATGATAAGTACTTATTCTATTTCTTAAGTGTAGAGCATTCACGCGTTATACATAAAAGACGTTAATAATTAGCCCAACCGAGACGTACACATCCTTTGTGTGTGTGCAGTGATTCAAACAGTTGGCTGTGTAGAAAATTATAGTCACAACCTATAGTCACCTATACTGGCATGACCTACTCAGACGAAGCAGGCGTGTTTGACAGAAACTTGTGCAACAATCCAATACAAAGTGGCGTTAAACAAGAAGTAAAAACACATACAGACATGTTTAGATCTATGTGCAATTTTCCTTCTCAACATCCACGCTTGGAATGAGAAATCTATAGACGTTTATATTCTTTCTCTTTAAGTTTATGTCTCTTTCTCTGTGTCCAATTCTTTTTCTTTTTGACCATTTTTTGATTTATTTCTCTATCTATCTATCTATTTATCTATCTATCTATCTATCTATCTATCTATCCATCTATCTATCTATCTATCACTCTATCTATCTATCTATCTATCTTTCTTTCTATCTATATATCTATCTATCTATCTATCTATCTCCATACTTTATAACAGATGCGTTTCTTTCTCTTTCTTTCTTTATCTGACTATTTGTCTTTCTTTCTGACTGTATTTCTGTCTGTTTTGTGTGTTTATATAAATGTATAAATTGGAAACGTCTTCGAAAATAAAATTTTATTTTATAAACAATATTGCTTAAGTCGTTAATTTAAACAAAAAAAAATTAGACCTATACATAATCTCCGTATCTTAAAGTTCTAAACTGAGCGCCATTTCAGAATTATCTCCCTTTAAACGTTCATTTACTATGTTGAACGCGAGACCTTATCTGGTTTTCCCGATAATTCCTCTTGCATTCAGTTGTTTTATTGATAGTATTATTGTTAGTTTAATATTATTAATAAAAATTCAGACGCTTGACAGCAACAATTCATATGAATATTGTGTAAAACGGATGCAACATAGAGTCCGTTCCGATCTATTTATAGATCAGTTTTAGACACAATTGTCTTTTATATGGATAAGTGCGGTGTACATTATTAGATTCCCCTGTCTTCACTTTGCTCAAACCAATTTATTAAGAAAGCGCAATCTATTCTTTTTATAGATCAGTGTTTATAATTCGTATCATTTAATGTTAATTGATAGAATGTAAAAAAAAAGTCTCTCATTTAAAGAATGTTCTCAATAGCGACGTGAATCGATTAAGTAATTGAAACATTTGGTTGCTATTACTTAAAATTAATGGGACAAAGCAAACATCTACCAAAAAAAAACACTTTTTAGTCATTTATTTCTCTGTCATTTTGACGGGAATAACCACTAGATAATTATTAACCCTTTCTGTCAGTTTTTTTCAGGTTCTGCCGGAGTTTTTTTTATAGAGAAAATGCATACGTCTTAAAAAAATATTTTAATATCGTTTTCTTTATTAAATGTACCAAGTGTTATATATCAAAATAAAGGTGAATAAATACTGAATCTAAATAAATATGTTTTGTTTTGAAATTATTTGCGTAAATAATAAAAAAAGAAAAAATATCAGTAAAAATTATACAAAAATTGCATTTTTTCTAGTAAAAAAATAATGAAAAAAAATTGCTAAGTACAAACTATAGGTTAATCTCACTTGTGTATCACGTGATGTAAACAAATTTCAGGCGGATGGCAAATCCTATTGTCGATAATTTCGAGGCGTTCATGGCGTTAACAACATTCACACTGAGTTTTAAGCTTAAAATCAGTACTACCTAAAAATCATTAACAGTGGCTTATTGTCCGATTAAAACCTTGTTTAAATTGGCATGTAGGACAAGTAATACTTGCAATAAAGTTTCTTATAACTTATAAAGAGTCTTTAGATGCAGTTAGTAAACGAAGATAAATTGACTTTGATTAGTTTGATTTTTGATAAATGATAAAAATAAATGGAGTGGATCCATAATTCCATATGAATATAAGAACAACTTGTGGTCCACTGACGTTGTCCATTTACCAACAATTGAACAAGAAGACACATGAATATCTTATCTATAAAGTAAGCTTTTACACTCATCGGCACTTTAAAGCATCGAAGCAGCTTGGAGCTCATAATCAACTAACCTCAGGCCTCAGGCTGGGTGAAAGGTATAATGAGCCACAAACCCAAAAGCAGTGAAAACATTATCATTATCTCTGAGGTAAGTTTATTTAAATACTATTTTCATTCTAAATGAGGATTTGTGTGTGTATAGTAATTTTATAAGACTTAAGTTAAGACCTATTGAAATGCACATGTCACATAGGTGACATGGTCACATAGGCCTATAATTATAATATTATATTATTTATGACATAATAATTTATGTGCATTATAATTCTGATTAGGTCTACAATTCTACATGATGTACTTGACATGCATTTATAAAAGCATGATAGAGGATAGACCTTATATATAAATCTTTATGTTATATAAAGAATTTATAGTATTTTATAGGCCTAGACTTTTATTTAACGTTTTTTTAAGTTTTTATAAGAATAAAGATTAGGCATGTAAGTGTAATGTAAATATTAAATAGACTTTAATATTATTTTAGGCCTAGAAAACTATAGGCCTACTATATCAGTTTGTTATATAGGCCCATTATACTAATATAATATTATTTGTATAGCGCTGCCAACATCAACAAACATAATTTAAGCTAAGATCGCATTTAACATACAACTAAGAACACACACATATATAATATAATCTCTAGGGCTCAAGGCTAAGATATATAAAATTAAATTATGATTTAAATTTAATAATATTTATTTATTTATATAAAGGTACGTTTTGAGTATTGTGACATTGAATTGTAGGCTTATATATTTTAGGATCATGTAATAAAAGGAGTGTATTTGTTTCTTTTTTTTTAAGGTTCACCATTCCCAGTCACTGACCGTGAAAAACCCTTGAAGCCTTGGGTATTATCTCAGGAGGATGGAACTATTAAATTGTCACTGCACATTGTGACTGCATGGCTGGTCTAGCAGATGTGAAATATGCTTACCAAGGACAGCGTATAGTCCTTTGGGACCTATCAATATCAAGATCCCAACAAGAACACATTAACTATGAAGTGATTGAATCCATCAAAAATGGTGTCTACCTATCTACCAAATATGAATCTGCTATGCGTGTGTTCCCAATAACTTCCAAATACCACATGTTATTATTTTCTCAAATTGCCCATCAGACCTCAGTAAACTGTCTTATGACAGATAGGAAGTGCGAAAAATAGGACTAGAACACACAACCTATGATGATACACCAGTGATCTTCAACCCAAAAGCAATACAAGATGAACAAGAACAAGACATTTTAATGACATTGTAAAATAACAAACAAAAGTTGTGGTTTTGATTTTTCTGATTTAATTAACTTTGAAAATTAAACTTTTAAAATTTAACAAAGCGTTTTTCAATTGGTTGTCATCGTTGGCTGTACGTTTGAATGTAGAGCACAAGTTATTGATAGGTTGTCCCTTGTCTTCGTTTTGCAAATGTCATAAAATAGTGAATTCTATACATCAGACAGTCTGCTTCTCCTGATATTCCATACCTAAGCAACATCTGGTATTCATTAACCGAAGGGTGGTCAGTATCAATGTAAGATATATCAAACCACATAGGCTTATTAGATAGATCCCCAGTAATGCCAAAAGGCAAGTTAAATCGCAAAAGCACAAACACAAGAATCAAGGCTTGAAATTGAAACGGTCTGTATCACTACCGGTACCTTTTAATTCATACCCCATATCAATAGTTGGGTCCCAATCAGGATTATGTTCTTGAACAAAAGTAGCAGGTTTTCCTAGAGGAAAAAAACAAACAAAACCCACATTAATTAATTAATATAAATATAGTATTGATGAGGATTATAATATAAATAACACATGGCTCTCTCAGACAAAAAGGTTCCCGACCCCTGATATAACACAACAAAAACAAGGAAAAAAAATATAAATATATAATTGTTAAATATAAATATAATTGTTAAATTTTAAATATAAATATAATTGTTAGGCCTATATATAAATTAATATAATTGTTAAAAAATAGATAACTTTTCTTTTTGTGTGCCTGCCTCTTTAAAGTAGCCTATTTAAACTGTCAATCTTTAAACTGGAAGGGCATTAAAAAAATCATTATAAAAAATAAAAATGTGTCATGATTTTATAATTTAATTATTGTGTTAAATGGGACTGTTTGAATTATAAAGCTTTGTAGCAAATCTTAAAGATAAACAACTAAATTTTGTTTACATGTTAGGCCTATATAATCCTATATTATATAGAATCTAGTAATATAGTAGGCCTATACCATAGCCATAGCATAATAAAAGTTGTCTAGTCATTAAGCATATAAGTGTCAGAGCGGATCAAAATATAATTACCCTAGGCCTAGAAAGTACTAGTACTAAGCTTAGTAGGCTACTGGACTACAATCGACTGCATTATCATAAACTACCCTAACGCCTCACGACACTGAGACTGATTCGGTAGGCCTACATTCCTACATACTAGTAACATAACCTTTATTTCATGCATCTAGAATATAAATATGATTAAAGTAAACTTAAGCATAATATAGTCAAAATATTCATAAAAAAAAGACTTACCTGAAATGAAATGTTTTGAACACACGCAGGTTCAACATTTGTCATTCTCGTGTGTAGGCCTAATCACCCTAATCACTAATGGTTTTTCTGTTTATATTTCTTAGCCAAAGTCGTTGGCGTCTTACACTTTTATTTAATTCCAAAACACTACTACCTTTGTCCATTATTATTGCTGGTATGTGAAAAAAGGAAATATCATTTCCTCTTTTAAATCTGTGGCACAGCCTTTAATACAACAAGTCTAAACCATGATTTAATACAATAAGTAGTAGTATGACTATCTAAATCTAAGCTTTCTTTAACAGCAGTAATGAAATCGAAAGTAAGTTTTTGCCATCCGTCATGGCGGTACACAGGAATTGATGACGTCAATGAGATTAACCTATAAGAAGTATTGAAATAAATCTTCGTTTATATCAAATATATACTATTAGGCTATCAATATAATTTACAAAAATTGACAGGTAATTCTTTTAATTAATGTCTGTTACCGTTTGAAAAAACATAGATAAATATGATATTTTCACATTTCTTATTAGTAGGCCTACTAGGCCTAGGAGTGGTTATGTTTTCAGAAAATAAATATTTTGTTTTTAATATTAGGTACATGTTATATATCAAATTAAAGATAGTAAAATATAAATTTTAAATATAAAAGAATAAACAGTGTACATAATAAATTAATGATGAAAAAATCGGAAAGATTAGGTCCTAGTTTGACCTTGTTGATGACGCTTATTTTTCACCGGTCGATGCTCCCGACTCGATGTAGTCTTAGACCAATATAATTATTTATTTTATTCTAAATTGTATTAAATGTGTGTCTATAATAAAATAAGATAAGTTTGTATCATTTCTATTATATAGTGTATTCAAAAAAGCTTAGCAGACATTATTTTAGATGATCTTTACTAGGCCCCCATTATGTGTACTGGTGACCGTCGTAACAAATCAATAGTCACCACTATAAACAATGAAAAAAAAAAGCATAAAAGGTCGTCAAATCCCCTTTAAACTTATGTTAAAAAGAGTTCTCATATCTATAAATAGTCAGAGGAAGTTAAAATTAATTTTAGAAAGCTGGTTTGGATTTAATAGCGAAACAAACAATGTTACCCAAATCAACGCCAATGGCGTTCTTACGGCAGAATAGCACTGCCGATCAACGCCAGTGGCGTTCTTACGGACAGAAAGTGTTAATTGAAGGCCATGCTAACATCCTATTCAAGAACACATCAGAACGAGCAGATGGGGTTGGATAGGGCACACCCTATGCAAACTGACAGCCAACCAATTTCACCAGGCAAGCACTGAACTGTGGAAGTTCAGACAAAGTTCTGGCACTTTTAATATTGAAGACATAATCATCACAATAATACTTATAGTCTTTGTTTATTTGTAGTCGGCCTGAACTTTCTGTTAAAAGTACAATGAATTACTCAACATAAGGAAATTTAAGTCGGCAACAAGGCGTAAATCTCTGCTTTCAATCGTAATGGTTGCCATCACTGATATATAAAAAGAATGAATTAGGCACGGAAGTAACATTCTTGAAGAAATGTCCGCCATTTTGTTTCTACTGTCACTGATCAATATATATAACAAGCTACATTGCCCGGCGTTGCCCGGGTGAAAAAAAACAGGACTGTATAAGGTGCAGATAAAAATTTTATAAACTACACTTAAAAGAAAGGTATAAATCTAATATTTAAATTATTATTTTTTTACTGAAGACTTTTAGGAAAGTAATTTAAAATAAATATTGCAATCGGGTAAAAAAAATAGGCAAGTATTTTTATTTAACAAAAATCTAAATTGCCGGTACATTTACAATGTCTTTTGTTTTTAAAAGTTTGAAAAAGAAATTGCAGAAAAAAAAGGTAAGGTCAAATTGGAGAATCGAACTAAGGTCGCCCGCATAGCAGTCCGCTACGTTAACCACTGAGCTAGCGAAGACACAGGTAGGAGGTGAAAAATTATTAGACAGTATATAGGCCTAGGTGTAAAAAGGTCAGTGACACAAACGTGTTTTCAAATTGACCAATGGGGATCCGTAGGGACACAAACACGATGTTCTTATATATATATAGATTACTGTAAGTTCGTTTATTTAATTAGATGTTTGTTTCTGCTCTATAGTCTCTTAAGCCGTTTAACTAATCGGGTTATAAGTTAAATGTATAAATTAAACACGTCCTTCAAAAAGATTTTTTAAAATTTTATCAACAATATTGCTTAATTCGTAAATATGTTTTTTAAAATAAACTTAGACCTATTACTAATCACCGAATGTTAAGGTTATAAAACAGGTGCCATTTTCGAATGATGTCCCTTTGAATTTTTATTGCTTTCAAATTTAGTGTGTTTCGGGACCGGGTTTTCCCGTACTGCGAAATATTGCTGTCTACTTTTTTTTAACAACAATTCATATGCATATTGTGTAAAATGGCAGCAACATAGATTCCGTTCCGATCTATTTATAGATCAGTGGTGCAGTAAGTTTTAGACACAATTTTGTTTATATTGATATTTTAGATTTCCCTGTCTTCACTTTGCTAGAGCCAATTTATTAAGAAGGCGCAATCCATTCTTTTTATAGCTCAGTGGTTGCCATTGTAAGCAAAACGAAATGAAACCGGAAGCTCAACAATGCACTTGAAACATCCCGTAAAGATAATGATACGATTGTTTACTGGAATATAGTGGAAATGCATTTTAATTCAAATTGCCTATTTAAAACGTGCCAAATTGCCTTTCATAAGAATAATAATCAAATTAGTTATTTAAAGAAATATTTGCATTCGTTTGAATAGAGAGAAGAATGAAGGAGGTAGAAAAAAAATATTTGAAAGGGAAATGTGTTGAAAGAGTAATGTTGGCGATAGACAGAGTGAAAGAGATGGAGATTGTTAGAAAGATATTCATAATTCATAGACAGTTGTAGCCTACTAAACGTTTATAAAAAGAAAGAAAAATGGAACGAGAAAGGGATCTCGGAGATGTTAAAAGAAATATGGTGAGAGAAATTGGTGCTCAGAGTTTGTAATTCGAAAATATTTGGTAGAGAGAGAGAGAAAGAGACAGAAACAGAGAAACGAAAACACAAAGATTAAGACAAAATCGATACTATATATGAACCAATGGTTGTCTCATATAGTAAAAACCTTGAGCAATTTAACTTCAAATAAACTAAGGTATAATTTGTATAACATTAATTAAAAGTAAAGTAAAGTATCTCGTCTGACCAAAATCGGGATCCGTGGCCACTGCATACTAGGTGATTGTGTGGCCAGCACTAAGGTCAGGTACCCAACAGAGCTGGGTAGACTCAGGGACACCCTCAAATCCTGGGAAAAAAATCCTAGCCTGCACCAGGATTCGAACCCAGGACCCTTGGATCGCCAGTCGAGCGCGCCGCCGCTCGGCTACCGTGCCTCATAACATGAATTAAGTTTGCCTTTATTTATTTTCATGGTGGGTTGATCATGCTAAGAAATAAAATGAAAGTAGGGAGGAAAAAAAATAAATGTGAAAGAAAAAGAGAATAAGAATAAAAAAGACAAAAGAGATTTTAAAAAAAACAGACAAAAAAATTAAACAGAAAGAAATGAAAGAAAAAAAAAGAAATTATAAGATTAAGAAAGAAAATAAATCAGAAACAGAGCTAGAACATTCATCAAAGCTACGGGGCCTCTAAATAAAACAAACAAGAGTCAATTATAAATGCAAATGGAATATTTAATAGCTTTCAACTATGTACATTGACGTTAAGTAAGTAATATAGGACATACACAGATGAAAAATATAAAAAAACATAATAACAAACAACTACCGAACATAAAATTACAACAATGACAAATCAAATAAATGAATTGAACAAGTTGTTGTTTTTTTGCAG
Organism: Anisus vortex; assembly: GCA_949126835.1. NCBI lineage: Eukaryota > Metazoa > Mollusca > Gastropoda > Planorbidae > Anisus > Anisus vortex. The sequence continues at coordinate 17,991,250 of OX421505.1, forward strand.
GCTATACAATTCAAATAATTCCAACAAAAATCCAAAAAAGTCATAAGCAAAATGTATTACAATTACAGTAAAATTTTCTACTGCTCATATAATATATAGATTGGTACAAATTTGGATGTAGGTCAACTACATTATCCACATTGCACCACAATTTCATGTTTTGATAAATCAATAATATATCATTGTTATGCTATTCTATGTAGGGTAACAGGAGGAGATAATTCACACATGAAACATAATAATTCCTACCTCCCTTTAGAGAATTGAATTTTTAAAATATCTTTTAAAATCTTCAGTTTATCAGCCTTCTTATTAAAAATGGGGTACTTTTCAAGATAGAAGTTTATTAGGTAGGCAGTGGAGCTATCTAAGGGCAGTCTCGCATTGAGTCAAGAATAGTGGCACCTTGCTAGTTCTCACCATGCCTTTTGACCTCAACCTTTTTGTTTTGCTGCCTGTTCAATATGCCTTCGAGTTGATAAAACTGCATTTTAGATTTTAGTTAGTCAAACTATTGGCAATCAATGGAAGGGATCAAAAACACACAAAAAATACACAATGCGACTTGTCTTACTGGTAACCGATTTTAATTAAACAAAGCTAAAAAAACTGATTGGTCATTTCCAACACACAAAAATAAATGGAAAAATGTACGAGATGTATAATTGAAACACACATACAAAGTACAGCTCAAAATTCATGACGCATATAAAAAAAATAATTGATGAATAAATAATTAAATATGAAATATCAATCCCCTTTATCCTTTTTCAAATCACTAGATCCAGTTCTACCATAGTCGCGTTGAAGAAGAAGTCATTCCTTAAGAAACAAACTGTTTATTTTATACTACTACTTACGTTAAAGAATGAAAAATGAAGTCATTCCTTAAGAAACAAACTGTTTATTTTATACTACTACTTACATTAAAGAATGAAAAATGAAGTCATTCCTTAAGAAACAAACTGTTTATTTTATACTACTACTTACATTAAAGAATGAAAAATGAAGTCATTCCTTAAGAAACAAAATGTTTATTTTATACTACTACTTACATTAAAGAATGAAAAATGAAGTCATTCCTTAAGAAACAAACTGTTTATTTTATACTACTACTTACATTAAAGAATGAAAAATGAAGTCATTCCTTAAGAAACAAACTGTTTATTTTATACTACTACTTACATTAAAGAATGAAAAATGAAGTCATTCCTTAAGAAACAAACTGTTTATTTTATACTACTACTTACGTTAAAGAATGAAAAATGAAGTCATTCCTTAAGAAACAAACTGTTTATTTTATACTACTACTTACATTAAAGAATGAAAAATGAAGTCATTCCTTAAGAAACAAACTGTTTATTTTATACTACTACTTACATTAAAGAATGAAAAATGAAGTCATTCCTTAAGAAACAAACTGTTTATTTTATACTACTACTTACATTAAAGAATGAAAAATGAAGTAATTCCTTAAGAAACAAACTGTTTATTTTATACTACTACTTACGTTAAAGAATGAAAAATGAAGTCATTCCTTAAGAAACAAACTGTTTATTTTATACTACTACTTACATTAAAGAATGAAAAATGAAGTCATTCCTTAAGAAACAAACTGTTTATTTTATACTACTACTTACGTTAAAGAATGAAAAATGAAGTCATTCCTTAAGAAACAAACGGTTTATTTTATACTACTACTTACATTAAAGAATGAAAAATGAAGTCATTCCTTAAGAAACAAAATGTTTATTTTATACTACTACTTACATTAAAGAATGAAAAATGAAGCGACGAAGCTAGTTGTAAACAAAACTAGTACCAAAAAATGTTACCTTTACATGTGTATAAATATTAAGCAAACAACATGGACATCCTATAGACTCGAGTAAAGAGGATAAGACAAAATGAAAACTACAGACAGAAATTTTCAAAGAGAAAACACAATTTTTTAAAGAAAATGTTGAATTAGACAGTTCACAGACCAAAGGAAATTTCACTGCAAGGCAATAGGGAAAAAAACTGATTGTAAAATTTTTTTTTTAAGTTTCCATTTTCTGCTTAATAAAAATATTTTTCATATGCGGACTACATTTAGATTGTAGGAAATTTGTTTAAACAACTTCTTTTTTTTTTTTAACATTATGGCTTAGGCTTCTTTAAAAGCAGAAGTAGACTACGAGAGAATAGTATGTAAGCAGTCCAAATACAATTGTCAAATCAACCATGCAATTTAAAAATCAAAATGTATCCAAAATCATAAAAACAACAGCCCCACGTGATGTCACACTGACATTTGGAATGATTTTGCATTTGTACATCCAAGACATCATGATTGGGTTATGGGGAATTCTCTATTGAAATTATGGAACCAGTGATTGTGAAAAAAATAATGTATTCTATAAAACACCATCTAACTATTTTGTCAATACAATGACTTAGAAGTACATTAAAAAAGAAAACAAAGACAACAATGCCAGTTTTAAAAGAAGAAAAACCTTAACATTTTCAATTGTAAAGCAATATGAAATTTGATATTCTCTATTCTCAAGCCTTTATTGAGAAGAAATTATTACATTTTAACTCAAAAGGTTACTATTGCTATAGCACACTATGACATTGTGTGGCAAGAACATTTCCCCCAAGGTTCTGCGCAGTATAGAATAGGCGCCCGTTTAACTATAAAAGCTGAATGGTCTCAGTCTAAGAGTCTTTTATGGGGGCCCTTGTACAGTGCTTTGAAGGTGTTGGCCCCTTCCATTCTACATCTCAAAAGAAAAGAATTAACTCCGCTCTATGCCATAAGCCCGCAGTAAGTGCCGGGCCCTTGTGTAATGCACTACCTGAGAAATTCACGTCTTCACCGTTGAGTTCCTGCTCTCAAGTAAAGTTTAGGTTTTGAGAATGGTTGCAGTCAAACATCTTGAACAACAAACATAAAAGTCCCTGCCTTTTTCTGTTTTTTAATGTGATTTTGAAATCTTGATGTTAAAATTTCAAGCAATCTAAAAAAAAGCAGGACATCCTTCTTAAAGCAGAAATGTGGACAGCTATGAGAAACATTGGGCTGGCATACTGAAGGTCAGGGGTTCAAATGCTGGTGAAGGCTAGTATTTTTTTCCCCGGGTCCAAAGGGTGTCACTGAGACTACCCAGCTCTTTTTGGGCACATGTCTTTTTTTGTAGTAAAGTAAACGTGGCTGAGCATTGTGCTGACCACACAATGCCCTAGTATGCTGTGGCCACAGAAATGGTGAATGTTGCCCAACGGTCAATTTGGTCCTACAAGATTACTTTACTATGGTGCATCAGTTAGGAAATAGAATGAGCATATTTGACTTCAAAGGGATAAGTAAAGGAGTATTGAGAATAAATAAGCAATACGACATTCATTCATACAATGTTGAAAAAAGATAATAAAAAGAATGTTCAACAATCAATAATAAATTATTATCCAGAATATAATTCAAGCATTCTCTTTTTTATCATCAAAACTGAAGTAATTACGTAAATAAAATGACTATAATATTAATATTTCTAATTACATGCTTAAATTTGGTTAATTTCTAGCCAAAGTGTACATAGGATGGCTCTGCAGCCACCAGCCATGGAATTCTGAAAAAAAGGGTGAAGCGCTAGATGGAACATCTTGCTTTAATGCCCCTGAACAGCTGAACCAAAATGAACCAAATCATGAACAGGTGACACACCACACAAACAAATGGCACAGCAAGCCTTCATTTCTCAGAACATTCATTAACAGAGATGAACTTAATATATGGATAGTCTGTTTAATTAAATAAATAAAAATAAATAAATTGTCCCATTTTCTTGATGTACAAATTTTATTCAACCCTCAATTTATATTTTATAGGATACACTCTTCTTATTCATAGATTTTGAAAAAAAAATATACTTATATATAAATATTTATATGTATTGTTGTTTGACTGTTGCTGTTTTTTTTTAAATAAAGATATCAAAGAATGTTCACAGCATAATTGATCAAACAAAATCATGAACCAATCAACATGAATCTGAGAAAGACAAAACAATTCCCTTCGTCATACTTCAGGTGGGGGAAAAAACAAAGATTAAATCAAAGCAGCTAGCGGAAACACACAAATTTAAGTTCTCTGAATATTAAATAATTTGTAACCTTTGTAACTTGTAGATAAGCCTTTTTTTTTCTTTGCCATTCCCTCTGGTGCTAAATTCAAAGCCCAATTTGTCGAAACCTTTGACGAACATTGTTATAATGAAAGACTTGCTTTACTGGGATGCTTTTCATTACCTTTTCTTTTACACCCCTTCTACCCCACCATAAATATGTTTCATGTAGTGTACCTCACCCAATGAGGAAAGTTAGAGCTGATCGTAGGTTTCATTCCATTTCACCCTAAACATCACCCGTCTGCTCAGAGAGGAGTTATCGGAAGCGCTTATAAATGTTATTTTTTTTAAGCTTGCGTTACATTTTGATGTATTACAATATGTTGAAAAAAGATACACGAGAAAATTCTGGCATTCAATTTAAAACTCTCTATTTAAGCTTGTAAAAGGAAAAATAAACAAATGATTTACCCCCCCCCCTTCCCCAACCCCCAAAAAAATGAAACACAAGAAGCAGGAGTGAATGAACACATGAAATTTTCATCTTGTTATTGTGAAGATGGTGTTGGGAAAGGGTTAATCAGCAAAATAATGCAATATTTAATTCTTTCCTCTGTAAATGTTCCATACAAGGAAATGTACAAGCCAATACAAATAAAGACAAAAGGATGCTTAATGTCCCACATGGGAAGAGAAGAAAACATTTGATACGAACCGTTCACCCGCAGAATATGAAGACTAAACAATTAAAATCTTTTAATGTATGTAAGTATTTATTAAACCCAGTTTGAGCAAATCTCTTAAATATTATTAAAAAAACATGTTTCTGAAAGCCTAGGAAGTTATTTTTCTGAAACCCTATAAAGTTATGTTTTTTGAAACATTCTGAACCCAAAATGGCACCATGCCGAGCCAGTCCCTCCAAGTGTTGACAATAACAAATCACACAAAGAAAGTTACAGGGGAACAAAAGGAACACCATCTTCTTAAATCAATGGATGCTGATGACAAAAAAAAATGTTCATTGAGGAACAAGTAAAAAATAATGAATTAATTGTGTACTATAGCATACGGCATGAAGCAAACGGCTTTAGAGAGGGACTTTATCCTCGGGAAGCTTTATCTCTGATGCATCTTCCGCCTCCTCCGGAGAGTTCACAAACCTTTCTTCGGTGGGGTGGGCGTCTCGGAAAGCCTCGTCGATTTCACTTGAAGAGCGGCTACCAGTGACTTTAGCCTACCGTGCAGAAAGAAAAAAAATGGAGTCCTTAAAAAACTATGGCATCGTAGGCAAAGTAAAATAACCCTACAAAGAATCAATTGTGAGTGTTGAATTACTTCCCTTGAGTATAAGTTTATAAAACAACAAATAGGTCAAAGTTTCAAAATGAGTAGAGTTGTGGAAAGTACACAGTGACTTTACAAACAAATAGTAAAATGTTTATATATCTTGACATCATCCACAGTTAAACAAGAAATGTAGTTACATGCATATGCAGACCTGCCCATGCTAACAAAAAAATTTAATGCAGCATTTTAAAATGTAATCAATGTATTTAGTCTTTAGTTAAAATATGTCTACGCATTTTTGTGTTATTGTGAGTAGGCCTCTTTCTTAACATTGATGGAGTGTTTCCAATGTATGGTAACTATAGTATATAAAGTATTATGACAGCGTTATTTTTAAATTAAATATCTGATTACCTATAATCAGTCCAAAGTACTAGTACACAAAAAAATTTTTAGTACACATTTTTACAATTTTAATAGGCAGGTCTGTGTATACAGTAACTAAACAGAAAGAATAGAAATAGTAAATAGGTCTAGTGTAGCAGAATTTCCCAAGTCTTATTTTACACAAAACACACAGGGATTGTGTGGCCAGTAACATTTTCAGCTAGCTTTTATATTCCACCTACTGATGTCCAGGCACCCATCAGGGCAGGGTTATAACCCTGTAGATAAATCCTGGCGTATTTACTCAGATTTGAACCCATGACCTTCCAAAGGCAATTCTATATGCTAATACTAGACCACTTCATACATTTGCTGGACATAGACATTGTTTACTACTCTTTCCTCCATTGTGTCAACATTTGTTATTCATGTTAGAAAAAAGATACATGAAAAATCAACATTTTAAACTTAATATATTATTCTTAATGTATTACACTAATCAAAACTTATATTTATGTAATATATTTTTCATATTTTTATATGACGCCACATAAAAAAAAAGGTTTGGTGAAATTAGTGACAACAACACGACAGAACATCTCATAAATTAAAAACAAAATACACAACAGCACAGTTCCTAGAAAAAAAAATAATACAAAAACACAACAGCACAGTTCCTTGTTAAAATAACAACATGAAATCACAGTTCTTAGATTAAACATCAGCTTGAAACTTGGTGGGAAAACATTTCAATGATGACCCAAAACTCCCCCCCCCACTCCACCAGATCACTGGACCTTACACTACTTAAGGTTACCTGTGCAAAAAAGCTAGTTAAAATTAATTTAGGCTGAAAGTGTGATAAAATTGTAAGAGAGAAAGTTATACAAATAAAGTATATATCCAAAAAATGCAAGTAAAAATGAAATATAAAGTAAAAAAAACATTGAAAAATGCATAAACATGTAAATAGTTAATTAAAAAAATGTACGAGCTTTAAATAATGAATACCAAAAATCTGATAATTATAATTTGTCAATAGTGTGACAACTAGAACCAGCGGCTCAGCTGTGGCTTTGTCTCTGGTGGGTAAATAGAATTTGTTATTTATTCTCTGCTGATCCATACACCTGTGCTGGGGCCCCCAAAGCTGGCAGTATGTGTGAACCCATGGCGAGGGGTGAGTGAGTGACAGCCTTCCTTGCTTGGTCCCATTGCTCGTGAGCTTCTGTAGCAGAAATAATGTTCAGCAAGGCTCTGCCTAAGAGCGTCTGTTTCAGTAAATGACTAAGTTATACACTGAGCCAGCTACTATTGGACTACTATTCTGACTCTTTAGTCCGGGCGTAACGTGAGAGGAGTGGGTCATGGGGTGGGGGTGGAGGCACAACAAGACCCTTCATGCCAATGGGGAACACCGCATACAGTAATGTTTCCATTGACATGTTGGGCGTCGTAGGACAGTGTAAAAAAATGGCATACATTTCTGCCCTCAGCATGCCAAGTTGCAGCAGGGGTAGCCTGTGGCCCACTTCATGCCAATGGGGAACACCGCATACAGTAATGTTTCCATTGACATCTTGGGCGTCGTAGGACAGTGTAAAAATATGGCATACATTTCTGCCCTCAGCATGCCAAGTTGCAGCAGGGGTAGCCTGTGGCCCACTACTTTAACAAGAAGCTGAAATCCTCGCCCTTCACAATTTCAGTTGAGGCTCAACTAAAACAACAACATAGGAGTCCTTTTATAAATGAAAGAGTAAAGCCATAATGTGATATGTGAACAAATATACCACATTAGCATATATACAGTAAAAGGAAAATTGCATTTTATGAAAGAAAAATAATTTCTTTAAAAAGAGCATATATGTAGGGCAGCGTGTTTGTGACTGTCTGCAATAAGAAAGTTATTAAATCTTACCTTAAAAACAAACAAAATAAAATGATAAAATGACAGAAGGTTAACAGAAAGTCTTTCTAATTCAAATGACTTATCTTAACATAGACTTTTTAAAAAATCTGGAATATGCTAACATAACAGAATACTATCTGGCAGAAAGTCTGAGTGAAACAAAAAAAAAAGGCAAACACACGTAGGCAAGACAACACCGACTCACTCACCAGACGTTCCCTCAAGCCCTCGATGGAACGTGACGACTATGCCAAAGGAAAAAGAGAATATGAAAAAAAAAATGTTCATGTGAGTTTGTGACCACACCTCCCACCAATTAGCAGAGTGACTAAGTCGACCTAGGCCAGACACAACCCTGCTAAACTATAGATTTTCTTCTGTCCTTTGCTGTCTACTAGTGGTAAAAAAAATATATTTAATTTTATGGGTGGAGCTTAACTTAACTGCTCATTAGCAAAATCAAATCTCTTTAATTTTATATTTTGATTGTTGCAAAAAGGCTAAGGTTAAAAATAATGGCATGCTTTTTTCTTGGTGACAGGAGGGTACCCGATATTAGTTGGGGTGAAAGAGTAAAGGCGGCGGGTCATTTTATTGGTCACCGAGTCAACTCTTTTATTCTATGACTCCAAAAAATGATGAAAGCTGCCATGGACCAACAAGGACTCAAAAGGAATACTTTACTTGATCCTTTTTTTACTTTCTATAAGGACGGTCCTTTTTTTTTTTTTTCAATTAGGAGAAGTTATGTTAAATACATGGCTGTAATGTCACTGTGGAGACTATGTCTTAGTCTACATGAATGGTGCTACTGTGGGCATGGATAATGAGTCATTCCTGAATAGACCTTGATTGGACTTTCTGTATTTTTTCAATTAGGAGAAGTTATGTTAAATACATGGCTGTAATGTCACTGTGGAGACTATGTCTTAGTCTACATGAATGGTGCTACTGTGGGCATGGATAATGAGTCATTCCTAAATAGACCTTGATTGGACTTTCTGTATTTTTTCAATGGTTCAAAATGCACCACATAGCAAGCCTGAAGTTTGTTCACCTAGCCTGTTGTCATAGTTTTAAAATTAAAATAAAATATTATAACTATTGACTTGCCTAATTACCCAACAAGTAAAAGCAGGTAAAAAAAATAACTACATTTTATGAGCATAAATACCTAGATTACCAATTATAAAACGGGGGGGGGGGGGGGGGGGGGAGAGAGAGGGTACATGTCTTAATATCTACTTATACCCAGAACGAATTTGTAAATCAACATAAAAAAAAACATAGAAACAAAACCAAACCTAAAAACAACAATATTTTGTTAATTTCTAACACAGAATTCATACTTTGAGTCAAATTATTTTAAACTTGTTCATGTTCAAGATAGATTTTTCTTGCAGTCTTGCAAATTGTAATAAAAAAAAGTTCGACCCTTAGAGCAAATAAAAATATTTAAAAAAAAAACAAGAACTAAAAACAAACTAACCCAAACAAAACAGACTCATTGAAAAAGGAACTGGAAAAAAATACACGAGAAAATCAAGTATCTAATGATTTCTGAACTTTTATTCTATGTTTTCGCTACAAAGTCTATTTATGGAATTAACTATATCCTTCACTTTATGGTACTGAACCAAACTTCTACCTTTTTTTTTATGAAAATAAAACTTTACTTTAAAATGGAAAAAACTAAAATTGATTTTGAAAAACGGCTATAAAAACTAAACTGTGAATATTTATTTGAACAGAAATTAATTTAAGTTTTACTTTCGATGAAATAAAAAAAAAAAAGTTTTTTCATATTTAAAAACACAGACAATTTCTTCTCCAAAAGGTCGTGTGTTTATGAGATTTGTGTTAATCATATCTTCTGCTTCATCAAAAGCAGTCTATTTTAAAAAGCAACTTTCATCAGAAAAGTTTAGCTAATTCTCCTCAGCTTCAGGGGTGGACCATTGCTGCAATAGATAGCCAAGTGTCAGAAACATTTAACAAAATGATTTAACTATATTTAATCTTTATAAACTCAACTTTATCGATCTTATAATCATCATGACCAATGTGGGATAAACATTTCCAACTTTGGGATATAAAAAAAAGACTTTTCTAATGGGACAATGTATTTTCATGCGTACAGATAAAAGCTACATAAAAATCTCTATAATAACCAGATGCTGTATTTAAAACATTGAGGGTGAAGTGTAAGCGGTCTTCCTTAAACACAACTTCCATATCACAAAATGACTTTCTGTTTAAAAAAATATTTTAATTATCATTATGCAAAAAAGTTGTTTTCTTCACTGCATGTTTGTTTTAAGACCCGAATCTGACTTCCACTTGGCATTTTGTCTCACTCACAAAACCCTACCAGGATCATTTTATAAACTATATAAGATTTTAAAAAATTACTATATAATTTAACAAAAAAACTTTGTTGTTTTTTTTAAACAACAGAATGATGTTACGACAAAACAAAACAAAAAAGGGGGAAAAAAAGAACAGTTACTGTTTTTACAAAACAAGAAAAACTGGATGATCATTATGATGCACACGGAGAGAGATTAACATGCAAGAACATGACAGTACAGTGGCTCACCTTCACTGTAGCGTAGGTCGTGTGCACCTTCTCATCAAATGACTTGAAAGTCTGGGAATTTCTGAAACAGAGAAAGCATATTGCAATTGGACTTTGTTTGATTGCTACATTGGTGAAATGTTCTTTCTCTTCTTTTTTTCTCTTTCACTTCCCTTCCCTTATGTTTCAATCAATTACTTGTCTGTACAGAATTATACAAAAGATATAGCTGTTAATTAAAACAGCATTACTTTACTGTTATAACCTGCAATTTATTCTCCACAGCAAGGGCACAAGTAATCTTCGCCGCTGGTGTATGGCGGAGCACTTCTATCTTTTCTTACACAAATTTTGCTCACTGGCAACATTCATGCACAAGATTTACTTCTCTATAAAATACACTAATATACTTAATCAACATTTGACATGAGGGATTTTATTTATGACTTTTGTTTGAAAAGAAACTTTCCAGACCTAAAACAAATAATGTCAACAGAAAGATGAAATCAACCTGAGCAGACTAGAACTCCCATTGGTCATCAATAAGATTTTTAACTTAACTTACACTAATAACATTGAGAATTCAGGTATGTGTGGTAATGTCCCTGTGGAGATTAATTAAAATAAACTTTATGCTTCAACCCGCCAAAGCTTGGTAAGTCAGGAGCAAATACGCTCCACTGAGTTTAAAGCCATTCTTGATATACTGGGAGGTATAAAAGAATGGAAGCTTATAAAATGAAAACAATATAAGTTCCCAATACTCTGTTGTTGTTGTTTCTTTAATTTAAAGCCCAGCCTATTCACAATTACTGTGGGGGTACACTGTGACCTACTTGACATTGTTGAGTTTCCTGGCCACGGCTTGACCCATGGAGTTGATGGCGCTGGAGGTTTTCTCACTGGCTGTTTTCACCACAGCGGAGGTCTTCTGGTAGCTGCAGACAGAGCATGCAACACAAGTCATTAGTATCAGACAGAGACTAATTGCAAGTCAGATAATATTAAATTTCTTGCTTAAGGACATAGCACAAGGGTATGTTATTTTTTTTCTTCTTGTGTCTGGAAAGAGCCCCAGAGAAAGTCAGTGAATTTAACCCATCTCTGATGTAATGGGTGAAACTATGACACAGACAACTTTAAGAGTGATGAACTTCTTCTCATGGGCTGCAAGAACCAAGCTATGGAACAATGCCGCGGCTATTTCCTACAGCCAGTGGCATTTAGCTAGTCCCAGCTGAACTGAGAGACTCTAGTGAGGGGTCTCAAAATCTCCAAACTTTTTTTCATTAAAAAAATATTTTAGATAAATTTACATGTTTTTTTTCTTCTTTTGTTTATCTTCATTTCTGTTTGAGTTTTTCATTTTTGGATTTTTGTTTTTAATATAATTTCAGAGTGCTTGGGTTAAGAACAGGGCTGTCAGGAGGGGAACAATAGCTAGGTAAAAAATGAGTTAAACAGCTTTTTTTACATTGACTACTATTTATCAATAAATGAGTTAGAAAAATATGTGTAAAAGTATAACCAACAAGAAAACTATAAAATGTTTAATATAAAGTTTTTCTTTCTACTAACAAGGGTTAGTACACAAATCAAGATGCTTTATTTGTAGACAGGCCAAATGCCAGATTAAAAACAATCAAATTAAAAAATGCAAGTAAAAATATATGTTTAAAAAATAAACCTTGAATGTAAAATAATTATGCAGCAATACAACAGAAAGAAACAATAACATAAGAAAATTGTTTCAAAAATTTTGGGTTGACATCAAAGCTGATGATGAGTGTGTGTGTGTGTGCATAGGCCTATCATCACTGATCTACATATTAATGGTGTGACAACACTTCAGTTCGCTTGGTTGCCATGCCAACTAACAGGCTACACAGACTGACATAAAATTATTGTTTAGGGATTACTTTTATGCCTAAGTGCAGTTGCATCAGCATACTTGTATATTTGTGTGTGTTTAGTCTTTATGCCAAACAACTACTTTTGCAGCTGTTATACTTACTTTCTATGTTTGTTTGAATTATAGCATTGACAAATATATTGTTTTTCAGTTTCTGTTTTATGGTTCATAATTTTGGCCATTGAAATATTTATGCATTAAAACTAAATTTTCTAAGTCTTTAATATTTCATGATAATAGTTAAACACAATAAACATATCCCAACGCATCTACACGTTAAAATATTTATTCATAGTTTTCCATCCCATCCTAATATCACTATCCCATAGACAGCACCTTCTTAACTTCTTTTATATAATAATATAGATTAGTGATTGAGATAGTCAAATAACATTAACAGGTTAACAGTAGTGTAACAATGGGCAGAGATGTTTTCTTTGCCAAAGATATAGACATATAGTAATCTCTAAGTATAAAAAAACACATTTCAAATCATTTATCTATTGAGGCATCTTAATCACACCTAACTGGCCTATTTCAGCTACCATGTTAACCCTCTACATTGCTCTCATATATTTGTTTTCAACCATTGTATAAAAATATTATATATAGGCCTACCGGTATATATTATATATATTTTTGAAGGAATTGAAACTGTCTTTAAGCATATTTTTTTTCTTTTGATTTCTTTATAAATGAAATAAAAACAAGCAACAGTGCCACAGGGACCTCTGAGTAGCAGCAATGTGGCTTGTGGTTTGAATGCCAGGTGGGCCAGAAGCAGCATAATGTGTCTTGTGGTTTGAATGCCAGGTGGGCCAGAAGCAGCATAATGTGTCTTGTGGTTTGAATGCCAGGTGGGCCAGAAGCAGCATAATGTGTCTTGTGGTTTGAATGCCAGGTGGGCCAGAAGCAGCATAATGTGTCTTGTGGTTTGAATGCCAGGTGGGCCAGAAGCAGCATAATGTGTCCAATAAGCATGCCCACTTATTTTTATTTTTTTTATCTCACAGAACAAAATTGAACATCATAGAAGGAAACATACCAACCAATATGTATTTTACACAATCCATAATCCTACATTTTCTGGGCATTAAAAACAACTTTTTTGGTTCTAAAAAACATGCATGTTAAGTATTATATTAATGCTTTCTGGTACTTTGTGAAGTCAGCAGGTGGCCATTTGAACCCTGCAGCAGCATATTTGCTAGCTCAAAAAGAATAATTGTACCTAACCATTCAGAAATGGACTTATTGGATGACAGGTGGGGTGGTGGCGGTGCAAATCTACGGCTTTTGATGGCTCTGAATGGTCAGGAGAAAAAGATCAACTCTCGAGGCTTGTTTATGTGCCCCTAATGCCTTAACACACCTTGCACTGCCTAACCTCCCTTTCTGATGCCTAACAACTCCTTGCACTCCCTAACAACCTTTTGCACTGCATCCTCACATCACTTTTTCACTCACTCTTTCTTACATCACCTGCCTGCCCCACAAGCAACAAAGAGAATACACAGTGCAACTGATGACACAAGCTTTAAATCAAACACAACAACAATATGTCAAGCTGTACACTGACCTACTTTCTGGGCTATAAATATCTCTCTGCCCCCACCGCCCACTGCACCCCCTCTTCAGTTCTCATGCAATCAGACAACACACAACCTGCATTCTTTATCTGCAAGTGTCAATGAGGCAATAAGCTGCAACCTTGAAGTGACAAACTGCTACACTTGAAAACACTATCATGCAACAAATAAAAACTCACATTGTTAGCTCATACAGCCAATCTCCTACAGATAAATACAGTCAGCTAAACTTGTACTACTCTAATCTAATGCTAAAATCATACAGCTTAATCCACACAAGATAGAATAATTTATATTTTTAAAAGATAAACTTGGATAATTTTACCCAACAGAGGAAAAAACTTTGCACTAATGCTAGTAAACAAAGAAAAACAAACTGCTTGATTTGACAGACTTTCAGAGGGAATGAACAACAAAAAATTCCTGACCCATAGTTCTATTCTCTGAGAAGATAATGTTTAATGCTTTCAAGATTGAAGACAGTCAAAGGAGTTCTCAAACTTAAACAAAAGGATGAACACAAAGAGGCTGCACTAGTGGAAGAAATCTAAGCAAAAAGAGTAAAAAGTGTACAGTATTGATGACAGCCTTGCAACTGCCATGTGCTTGCAGGTCAAAGGCCAAAGACACTGTAGTGGATAAGCCCCATTTGTATACACATATTCTCTTCAAACTAAAAGCGTCTCATCTACTCAAACTGATCTTGTTGTCAATTTGTTAAACAGAAGACAGCTAAAAAATGAATCAGTAAAACCAGAGTTTTTCACTAAGGTCAATAAAAAGAAATCACAAATTGGTCATTCATTGAGAACTTATTAATGCTGTGTAAAATAATTATCACCAATTTTACTATTTCATTTAGGTTTCTCATCAATAAAAAAAAAATTCTTTTTATTTAACTGTTTACAATATTTCAAGCCACAGGATATAGTGAAATTATTCAGAGTGCATTCTACAAAAAGACTGGATCACATGGTATTAATGTAAAGTTATTCAAAGATGCAAAGATACATGTATCCCAGTCTGACCAATTTGATCCCTATTGAAACCAAAAGCTCCCATGAGAAGTTATTACTAATTGAGTGCATTTCATAAAGAAGTAAACCAAAAGTTACTGTGAAAAGTTATTCAAGGAATTTATTTTACAAAAGACTAAACCAAAATTTATAGTGAAAAGTTATTCAATAAGTGTATTTTACAAAAGACTAAATTAAAGTTATAGTGAAAAGTTATTCATGGAGTGTATTTTACAAAAGGCTAAATTAAAGTTATAGTGAAAAGTTATTCATGGAGTGTATTTTACAAAAGGCTAAATTAAAGTTATTCATAGAGTGTATTTTACAAAAGACTAAATTAAAGTTATAGTGAAAAGTTATTCATGGAGTGTATTTTACAAAAGGCTAAATTAAAGTTATAGTGAAAAGTTATTCATAGAGTGTATTTTACAAAAGACTAAATTAAAGTTATAGTGAAAAGTTATTCATAGAGTGTATTTTACAAAAGACTAAATTAAAGTTATAGTGAAAAGTTATTCATGGAGTGTATTTTACAAAAGACTAAACCAAAAGTTGTACAGCAAAGGTTTTTCAATAAGTGCATTTCATGAAAGACTGTCATTATAAAGTTATATCTCCTTCAACCACTTGTTACAAAAGTGTACAACATTTCTAGTTTACTATATTTAGCATCTGTTTTTTTTTAAGTGTTCTCATTCATACAATTAAAATCTAAATCATACGAAAAACAAAATGCATGGGGAAGTTGTGTATGTTATTACACATAAGCTTGTTACTAAGATGTCAACTTTCTGACACGTTCATTTACATTTTAAAGTATTCAAACTTACAATAATGAGACCTGTTCTGTTCTATATATCTATACCACTAAATTAGCATAACTTTAAAAACAAAAGTAGAAAAAAAAATGTCAACCAAAAATAAACAACAAGAACATCTGATGTTGACATAGTGTCCATCCACATAGTGATGTGCAGAACAGAATGTGTTATAAGGTTACTGTCAACTTGCTTGTAAACAGTGATTAAACCATTTCTTAAAATAATAATTGTATAATTGTATAGCCCTGCCAATTAACATAATGTAAGCTCAGAGCGCCTTTAACATTCAACTAAGAACACGGATATAATCTGTAGGCAAAGAAATATAAAACTAATTGACGATTTAAAACTTTACAAACATCAAATCAAATAAATGAATCATTAACCGTCATAACATATTAGTTAAAGATAGTAAGGGGTCTTAAGCATGTTATCTAAGGTAAATATTGAAATAATGAGTTTTAAAGGTTGTTTTTTTTTTAAATACAACCCAAATATAAACTTTTGGGGTGACTTCTCTTCATTTAGCCATACAGTAGAACCACTGTTTACCATTAGTGACAATAAACCAAATATTTCGGGCTCAGGCAGTGAAAACAAAATACAGAGGCAAGCTGAAACTAACCTTTGAAAAAAAAAGATAAGTGTTGGGAGAAATATATAATAGAAAAACAAGGGGAAGAGTCACATAGGTCATTCAACAAAACAATATTGTAACCACTAAATACTACATATAAAGCATGCATTTTTGTGGGTAGTAGTGAAGATTTTAGCTAGCTAAATGTTAAGACAATCTCATTCAAAAATAGAAGAGGAAACGGGGGGACAGGGGGGGGGGGGAAGAGAAATTTGAAACATGATTGAGAAGCATGCAAACATCACAGAGAAAAAGAACAATTTTCTTTGCCAACACAGAGGCATAAATAAAGAGCCCCAGCAGTTTTCAGTACCCTGTTTGTGGCGGGGTGGAAACAGGGAGCAGGTGAATCCTGCACAAAACACAACCCGTGCATGTATATTATAATATATTCATTTATTTATCCCTGAGCAATGGCAAGAGTAACCCACACATATGACACACAACACAGACAAAATAAAGGAAAACTCACGCCTGTGATTGTGCAACCTTTTCATTGAACTGATGCAACGTTTCATTGGTCTTTTGATATCTGGGAAGATTGGGCGAAATATACATTATACCTTGATAGGGCGAAATATACATTATACCTTGATTGGGCAAAATATACATTATACCTTGACTGGACAAAATATACATTATACCTCTATTGGGTGAAATATACATTATACCTTTGATTGGATGAAATATACATTATACCTTGATTGGGCAAAATATACATTATACCTTGTTTGGGCAAAATAAACATTATAACTTAGTTCGGAGAAAAAATTTTTTTAAGTCATATTAAAAAATCAAAATGGTTCTCATGTGTAGTTTCTTAAGGTCAAATAATGGTCCATGCCAACTATATAAACAAACACAGAATTTTATTTTGTTTTAAATATTGACATGCACATATTATACTGTCTGTAGAAAACCGATAGCAATACAAAGTATACTAAAGATAGACTTTGTGGGCAATTGTATACAGTGGTTAAGATAAAATGTAGCCAGTGTTAAGCTCAAATTTAAACATCTTCAAAAGTGATGAAAGGTCAAACTTAATTACGTTGTTCAAATTTACTGCAAACACACTGCCCAATCTTGTAACAACAAACAAGATATTTGAAAAAAAGTAAAGCTAGAACAAATTCAGGAGCAAGGGGCAAGGCTCATAACAAATGAATATTCACACATAACAAGTGTAAAAGCAATAATAAAACCACAAATTTTAGAAACATATTAGGAAAAAAATGGCTGATTAACAGAAAATTGAAGAAAAGTAGGCATAATGCAAAGAGCATTTATTTGGAGCTTAGAAATACAACTAGCTGATAAAATATTCAGAAAGACACAGAGAAGAAAACACAATTTATTTTTCTTGTTCTACATGCAAAGATAAATCTAAATTTACTGTCTTTCTGTAAGAGTGACCTTTATTTGTAATGGAACGGGTTCGCCTGAACTAGACAGAAAAAAACTAAAACTAATAGTCTAACACAGGGGTCAGCAACCTACAGCAAACGTTTCCGACTTGGCTATTGTCAATGGCAAGCAAAACCTCTTCAGAAGAATCTCTTCTACAAGAACAAGGCAGGATAATGTTTGGCACGCTAATTGCTCTAGAAATTCTAGTTTGGTTGGCTATTATGAACAAGTTGCCAAACGCCTGGTCTAACACACTTTCTAATAGCGAAACACACTTCTTAATAGTGTAACTGTGACCGTTATTTTGTAATTACTATGTATACAACTCTCAGGGAGATCACATTATATAATAATAATCAATGAACAAACTGCCGGCTTGTATTAAAAATGAGAACTCAATATTTAATGCAATTTATGTAAAAGATGAATTCAAATACATAACAGTTTATATAGCCTAGTCTAAACACGTCCTGCCACTACCAAATTCTTGGGTCGTCTGTCTTTATCTCCCAATCTACGCTACGTTCAATCTAACTCCTACGTCATTGTTTTTATCGTAAAACGTCACTCGTTTATTCTATACATTAACACCAGATTAGAGATTATACAAATTATGTCCCACTAAAACAACTATATATATTTTAAATCATCACAGTAACAAATTTCCTAATAGTGTAACAAACTTTATGATACGGAAACATACTTCTTAACAGTGTAACACACTTCCTAATACTGTAAGATATTTCCTAAGCACACTTAATTATGCAGGACTCATTGTTTACACATCACATGCCAGCCAATTAAGAAGAACATTATTTTTATTCCTAAATTCATACCCAAGGTAATTAAACTATGTCTTAACTTTTCTCAGATTACATTTTATCTAATACACTTATTAATTAATGTCTTTAGAGGACTCTTTTATTGAATTGAAGAAAGAAAAAATAACTAGTTACTGAAATTCCTAACAAAAGCAGCAAATGCTTTAATAAATGTACTAGCTTGCATTCCTTAAGTATAAACCCAATAAAACATTTCTCCCATTGGCACACAAAACTTCAACAGCTACATTTTTTTTTCAATTTACAAGATGTTTAAACAAGCTGCAAGAGCTATGCTCAAACAACATTTACACTTCCTGGTAATAACACTTTAAAAAAAAGATTACATTACAAAGAAGCACAAAAAAGTGGCACATGCATTTGCTATTAGTAAATCCTTTAGAAATTGATTTGTTGGAAGTTAATATTTTACCTCAAACCCATTGAAATTTATTGGTTTTGATAAGGTGTGATTTGGTAGAACCAATTAATTAAATTCCATCCGAAAACTAATCAGACTTAGCATCCTTTATTTAAATAATGCCGGTCATCTCTTTCAGTGCAGTATAAACAATTATCAATGCTTTTTTTTGGCTCTAACGGCCTGTGATTTAGCAGGTTGAAAGGAGAGGAGGGTACATGCTCACAATTTTGGTACAAAAAAAAAGATATTCAGTTAAAAATCTGATTTCTTCAAATGATATTTGGTTTGGGGGAAACTATTATCAGATAGAACTACTATAATTCCTGTCCAAAACTATATCATTTACTTTAGAGAACATTTTCTTTCTCATTGTTTGGCTTTTCCAATGCTTACAAAAAAATCTAACAAAAAAATATAAATAGATGAAAAAAACTAGCTGTAATTCAAAATTCAAACATTGTAGCCCAGTCTTGATGTTAACATTAATAAAAATGTCCAAGTGAGATGAACTTAAGGAGGTTATCATTATAACTCATAGTCATTATAACTAAATTGAATTTAAATATCACGATTTAGACTTTCTTTTTCAATGGATATTCTAAGTTCCTAAATCCCTTTATATCTGACTTGTTGGATCTATTAAATGGATCTAGTGCAAGTGATTTCTCCTTGCTTACCCGATTTAGCATACAAAGTGTATTTTAACATCCGCTTCTACAATTTGAATATATTGTTATATATTTCCATATAATATATATATATATATATATATATATATGAATTACTAATTAAACCTGATCGGAACCTGGAGATGCAGTCCAGGAGAAATACATGGGATAAGCAGTAGAAAGAATAATGATAAAGAATTAGGATGTTCTAAAAAATATTCAATCTCACGGCCTTAGTCCAAGGGGATACCTTTTTCCTTGCCGCTAAGGTATTTTTTGTTCTAAATAAAACTGTTCCAAAATACAATAATTTAACAAAAGTAAATTTCAAGATTGTAATGTCATCTTTAGTGGAATAACAAACAAAATAAACTACCCTTGCCATCAATATGAACAATATGATGACTATGATAAGTTACTTTATTAGTTGCATGCTGGGTGCCCGTCCTAGGATGTTAGCCCAGGTAAGTACCCATTATTAATTACGGGATGCCAGATTTTTTAGATTGAGATAGCAAGAAGTTAGAGCAAAAAACTATTACAATTGTTACATTAGATATCTACAAATGTAAGAGCTAACAATATTTTCCTATGAACTCTTAAAAGCAAAAACAAAAAACAAAGCTCAACTCAGCTAGGCTTACAGGAAAATAAAATATTATATCTAAGGACACTGGAAAGACAAATTTTACTCAACTTGTAAATAAACTGCAAACAGAAAATAGATTACAGCAATAACAACAAATTAAAAGAGGGGGAAGGGTGGAGGGGGGCGGGGGGAGGGTAAGCGGGTTAACAGTTCTGTGAATATCACAAATGGCTTTACAAGACAAAATGACAAAACAGGAAAGAAAAGGGCATCTAAAAAGGTAAATATTATATTTAAACAAATGATGCTAGAAACTAATAAATCTAGGATAAACACAACAACAAAAAAACAAAACTACTGCAATCTACTAAAACAATACATATTGCAATCCCACAACAAAAAAAAAGAAAAATGAGAGAGGAATGGTATTTCATAGACAAATTGAAAAGCAAAAGAAAAGCACTAAGAGATGCCAATGGAGGAAACCCCCCAAAAAATTGAACCACTCACGAATCTGAGCTCTTTATTTGCTGTATTCCAAGCTGCAGGTCTTGTTTGAACTCCTGAAACGGCGTGATGCCCATCTTTCTCTTGAGCTCCGCAGCATGGCGAATTTTGCTGCCCAGGACCCCACGCAGCATGTTGATCTCAGATTCAACCTGGGCAATTGTTTAACAATGAACTCATTACTACCAAGCAAATAAACTTTGTTTAATAATGTGCCAAACCTATGAAAAAAAGCTACATGTTAAAATGTTCATCCAGGAGAATATCAAGCAGTGTTCTTCTGTGCCATTCAAACTGTCTGAGTGTAAAAATCTTTTACTTTCAATTTGGGAATCAACATAACCTTTTTCTGCATTCCTAAATTTAATTGTAGTTCCCGTGTGAAGTGCTATTTTTCACTCACAATTTCAAAGTGGAGTCAATATGTTTCAAGCACTGTTCTTATGGCAAAAGCTATTACCTAACAATACAATTTACTGCTCCCTACATGTCACTAAAACTCATGGGCATGCATCACAAGTTTTACATAAGTAAGGGGATGCAGGATCAAAAATGTATCAAATTATACTCTACAACCTAAGGACTCCCTCCTTTTTTTTCAACCCATTCAAACCAGTGGACACAGTAAACTTTTCAAGGCCGCCTTATATCTTAAGCCAACAAGAACATTAAAACCTTTTTAATAACTGTGCATTTCATTCAATTGTTTTTAACAAGTTCACTTTTGTAACAATGTAAAAACATACCTGTATGTTAGAACAAAAAACACAGCGATTGACGCTGAGAAAATAATTCACGTTTTGTGCAGGGGAGATAAAGAAGGTCACGGGGGAAAAGGTGTGGTGTGTAAGAAACCGGACAGTGAGGTCGAGTGACCAGTGTGGATAAGTGGAAGTCAATGTTTTTGGGAGATGTAGGATTGCAATTATTGTGTGATGCCTTATAAAAGGTATAATGTTAAAGTGATTAAACTTATTGAGTTGCTGGAATACGGTGTTGAGAGTCAATACTGTTGTTAGTGTACTGTTTTGTATAGTTTCGTGTTTCACATATAAAAAACGCCTACAAGGATAAAAGAATAAGCATTACAACTTTACATTTATTTTCATCTGGACCAGGTTAGGATGTTAAACTACAGAAAAGCCCCCACCTTCTCCAGCTCTTCTCTCAGACTGGCCAAGCGGGCTCCGCGCTCTTCAGGAGTTTCTGTTTCGTCAGGTGGACTTTCAATGCCCGATGCTGAGTCTGCCAACTCAGTTGATGGCGAGGAGTCTGTAATCAAAGTACAAGAAAAGTATTTGAGTTCAAAGGTTGCTCACAATTATTTTTTTTTTAACTGTTGGCTTTTTCAATAATTTCCCGAAATTCTTAAGATAATAGTTGAAATAAGAAAACAGCTAAGTTTGCAAAATGAAACCTTGAAATTTATCACAACTTGATGATCCAGGGCTGTGGGGTCGGTAGATAAATGTTCAGACTCCGACTCCTCAGTTTTTTTGTACTTCCAACTCCTCTTACAACACTAGAAAAGTATAAGTATTGCCGCTCCTAACTGTGCCTTGCATGCCATATAGTGAAGCACATGAAAAGCATGCTTTTTCACTGTCACTTAACATGTTTGTATTGCGGATACGTGAGGCACTGCATGCATTGGTCTTTATTCTTACAGTAGAGAAGTTATTAATTATAACTTTTTGTGAATCGGGACATTTAAACTTGCTTTTTTTAAAATTCTAATCTAAAATTTCGTAGGAGTAGGAATCGGTGCATTGTTTGCCGACTCCGGGTACCCCAAATTTCCTCAGACTCCTCGACTCTGACTCCACAGGCCTTTATCTTCCATCAAAGTGATAAAATTATGTTTTGTTAATTATGTCTTTGTCTACCAATGACAAAAAGTCTGTATATTTGTATTTGTTGTAGAATAGCACCTTAATTAATTTAATGAGCATATAAGACTCACTCTGTAAATGTATGAATTTTACATGTCAAACGGCCAAACATGTTGATGATTAGATGTAAGTTAAATATTGATTATAATGAGACAATGTTTCTCATAAAACAAAAAAAAGGCTTTCAAATATTCATTAATGTATATGGTGACTCCAATCTCTTTACAAATATATCTCTAGTAGAGACATATTTTTTAAATTTGTAACATACATATATAAAGAAATATACTTTTTTATTACTTCATATAATAAAAATCGAATTATTATGCTGCTTCTATAAATAAAAGCTAATTTTTTTTTCTTAAAATTTTGATTGCTTTCATTGCTGGCAAAAAGTGGCAACCAGTGCTGTGGAGTCGGTAGATAAATGTTCCGACTCCGAATTAAACACCTACTCCTCAGTTTTTTTTACTTCCGACTCGGACTCCTCTGTATTAATATGCATATTGCCATATAATATAGTGAGGCACGCTTCTTCACGGTCACTTAATGTGTTTGTTTTGTGGTTACGTGAGGCACCGCATGCATTGGTCTTTATTCTTACAGTAGAGAAGTCATAAATTATAACTTTTTGTGAATTGGGACATTTAAACTTGCTTTTTTTTTAATTTTAATCTAAATTTAGTAGGACTAGGAGCATTGTGTGCCGACTCCAACTCCAGGTACCCAAAATGTCCCCGGACTCCGACTCCACAGCCCTGCAAACAATACCCATAGTTCCTAGTTCTGTGCCCCCACATTAGCAGCCAGTTGTCATTTCTATTCTGATTTCTTCCATAGCAGTTTCCAATATATCTTTGGATCTAGGAATGCCACAAAGCTGGACATTTTAACACTAAATAGACTTTCAGAAATGATTTTCTTTTTAAATTATGCTTCAAATGTATGCAATGAAGATCCTCAAGGATCGGTCGTTGGGACGGTCCTTTTCATTCTCTACACTAAACCTCTATCATCCCTCATCAGCCACCACTCAGTTTCCAGTCAGTCCTTTGCTGATGACACTCAGATCAGTGACTCTTGCTTTCCTGATCAACTCGATGCCACCGTCCTTCGCATGCAGGAGTGCGTAGACGGCGTAAAGCGTTGGATGACTTGCAACAAACTGAAGCTAAATGATGACAAAACGGAAATCCTTCTCATCCACTCTCAAAACAAACCTCTCCCTCCATCTGCTCCTTCTTCTATATCTATCGGCAACTCTGACATCACACTCTCTTCCTCTGCCAGAAACCTTGGAGTCACGTTCATAGACACCCTCTCCATGGACAAACACGTCACGAACATCTGCAGATCACCATACAACGAACTCAGAAAAATCAGCGCCGTTAGACAACTCCTCTCCTTTGACGCCATAAAAACTCTCGTCTTTTCACTAATTCTTTCAAAATTTGACTACTGTAACACTCTCCTCGCAGGCATTCCTCAGCACCACATAGACAAACTTCAGAGGGTACAGTACTCAGCATGCAGACTCATTTTTAAAGCAAAGAAACATGACCACATTCAACCACACATGCAGCAACTCCACTGGCTTCCAATATCCTCTCGCATAAAGTACAAGTCTGCCAATCTATGCTTCAATTCTTTCACTGACCCTCATTTTCCTGTCTATCTCTCTGAACTGTTGCTTCTTTACATCCCCACAAGACAACTACGCTCTTCCACTGACAATAGAACCCTCTCAATCCCAAGAACCAAAACCTTCGGCAACCGTTCCTTCTTCTTCCACGCCCCCACCTTCTGGAACCAGCTCCCCCTCCACATCCGTCATTGCGAAACCTCTTCCACTTTAAAAAAATCCCTTAAAACCCATCTATTTAGGTCCGCCTATGACCTGTGATGCCTCGTTCCTGGTCTCGGTTTGTTTTTATGCTTCCTTTGTATTATTACCAGTATGTGCTAATGTGTCTTTGTTTTTAAATAATGTAACTATCGTTTTTGTCACTTTTAATGTTGCACCTATTATTTTTTAAATCAATTTTATTGCTGTAGCCATTATCTTTATAGCCATTTAATGATGTAGCTATTGTCTATTTATTTTAGTAGCTTAAATAGTTTATAATTTTAGTAAAAATTGTAAAGCGCTTAGAGCTGTAAGGTAAGCGCTATATAAAAATGACTCAATAATAATAAAGTATAACTCTTATAACATAACTGGTTCAACAACAACTATCACAAAATAGCTATCAAAGTAAACAAAACTTTATATTTAAAGAAAATTACAACTAGTTAACTTCATTTTTAATAAACATTATTTCTTGTAAAAATTAAAACAAGGCAACCTTGAAAATACCTAAAAGACCCAATAGATCACCCACATAAGATTGACCTGCAGCTGTAAAAGGCAAACAGAATGTGAATTAAATGTGACATTATAGCAAAATCAAGTAAAATAAAGTACTTGTTGTTTATTTGTGCTCATTTTACTCAAATTACTTTGATTGTCTAAAATAAATATATATATATATTTCTTTTCCTCAAAACAAGGACCTCTACTTGACACTTGTTTAATATACAGTAGAATCATGACAAAGCTGTAAAGCTTCTGACATTTGACGATTTCATTGTCAACTTATTGTTTGCTGGTCAATTTGATTTAATTTCAAGAACTTTAGAATTAGAACAGTTTCCTGTGCCTCAAAACCCAACTCTTGAGTTGAAAGAATAAAAATAATTATTTTAAAGGTAACGATAATACTAATACATAATGGTTAATCTAAACTAGTAGTAGTAACATTAGTATCCTAATATATATTTAAATGGCTATGAATGAAATAGTCTAATGAAAACAATTTATTAGCCATTTGATTGTAATGGTTAGGCTAGACCTATAATATTATGCAGACCAACAAAATAATGTCTATCTCTAGTTCAGCAAATCACTACATTTAATTAAGTCTTTAATTAAAGATTTAGATTAGACTAAGAAACTAAGTCTAATTTATTAAGATCAAGGTATTCAAGGCTGATCAAGGAAATAAAAAATGTGCAAGTCGTATTTTCAAGATAATTAATAATTCCTTATAACTATTAATTATGGTTGATTGTTGAAAAATGTAGGCCTATGTAATTGCTGTAGCCATCAATAGTATTATATAAAGGGACGAACTTATGTCAGGCATAGTTTAAAATACAAACTTAAACTCATTAATATTAAACAAACCAGGATTGGTAACTAACTAATTGCAGAAGAGTGTAAAGTGTAAAGACATTCAGTAAGATTAGTGAACTGGTCAGTTGTCAGTAGGTAGAAGTAGAAGTCAGGAGTGGCCTAGGCCAAAATGTGTAGCCGGTAAAATTTTCCAGCAAGCGCAATAATGTGATTAAAATACTATATTCAGAGCCGATTATACCTTTATCGGAGCCATAAAGAGCATCATCAGTAGGAGTAGTCGACATTTTTTTGTTAATTCGCAAAATAAACACTTAAACTGTAAACCTTTTCTTCCAGATGTGACACTGCTTGTGTACTACGTCACTAGAACTTACGGTGTTTACATCAGTCACACTCATTTGAGTCACATTTTATTTTCGTATCGAAGATTTACTTTTTAATATTATTTTATCAAGAATAATAATAAAAAGCTTACCTATAATTATAATTTAACTTTCATTTTAAAAATGTAGATATAATTATGTATTTATTATTATGTTATATTTGCCAAGACAAAGCAGAGTTGGATTTTAGACCTTAAGAGACCCAGGGTGCAATATAATACTTAGAAAGGCCTATATTCACTAATCATAGAAACACGTTACTAGACACTAGAGGAGAGAAGAGCATGGCAAAGACTAAAGTAATAATAATACATAAAGCATTAAACTCTAATTTAGAAATACATCCCAATAACAAACTGTTGCAATGCTCAGATAAACATAAGGACAGAAACACTTTTCTTATTTCTTATGCGAGTACAAATGCATATAAATACTTTTTCTTTCCAAGAGGCATTCGGGCATGGATAGGGTAGCTTGAACAAATCAGGAAAACCATTAGGCCTAACCTAGAATCATTTAAAACATTAATAAAAATGCAAGACTAGACTTGGATCACGGGTGGACGTAGGGCGCAATAATCTTATTATTATAGAAGGAGCGTCCTACACCAGCCTCATCCATTTCCCCCGTTTCTGAGCCAATCTCATTGCATCACACAAACAGCAAGCAATCGGACAAGTAGGACGGGCCATGACCCCAGACCCTCGATGGCCTGGAGCACTGAAAGTACATCGTGAAGACTACAACATCGGCATGAGCTGCTGGTTCTTCTTCAAACGTTTTTCCAATAGCCTCGATGGCAATTCTGATGGCTTCCATCTCCGCATCAAAGATGCAGATGTGACAACACATGACCCTCTTAGCTTAACCTGTTTGATACTGCCTTCGGATACGACACAAGAGCACCATGTCCAGCACGCTTCTCAGTCCTACTGATCGCGCTCCCATCAGTGTATGCCTCGACGCATGCTGGATATGCACGCACCGTCCTTCGAGCAGCTGAGCGCCTCTCAGTCAGTATGCGACCGGTACTATCAGGTTAGTCAGTATCTCTGGTAAGTTAAAGGTTAGGTGAGGGGGGGGGGGTTCTACTCCCGTCCGTAGGGGCATGCGGTCCCCTGAGAGTCCGATCTCTTCACTGATGCTCACCGCGTGGTGCATAAATGACAGCATCGAGATCCGTTTCCTACTCTCCCAGGTATCCACGAGTATCCTGAGAGGTGAACTTTCCTCCAACCGTTTATACCGCTCGTACGCAGTGATAACGGCCCTTTTCCTTCTCCTATTCAGAGTAGGGATGTTAAACGAAAACCGGAATACCGGACGCATAGATCTGAGATCTTACCGATTTTTCAGCACACTCGCCTTTGCTCTCCAGCTCGTACTTGCCAGTTTCTTGACAATGTTCAGCTTTGAAGAGTCTTTCTCTTGGACTAACCTCACATGGTCGTACATGGTTAGCTATTGGTTCGGTCCAGTGTCACTCCGAGATAGACTGGCTTCTGGTCGCATGCCAGAGCGCGGCTACCAATATTCAACTCGATCGGTACTTTCAGGATATCGATTCCAAGGGTGAATAGCAAGACGTTTATCTCCATACCAAAAAGCTTGACATAACAGGCTACTGCGTTTAATGCCTGCTGGAGGGACTGCTTGTAGAGTAGGTTCTTTCTTCCCGGTCGACCAGACCACAAGAATCGTGTGCGAAAAGCAGGTTCGAGTATCCCAGATAGTTGGGCAAGTCATTGATAAAAGCTTCTTCTTCTTCTTCTATCCCATAACCCGAGCGAGGGTCGTTGGGGCACCATTTTTTGACAGTTGTATAATTTTACGCATTTGTCTCGGTCCTGCGCCGCCCTCCGGGAGTCTGCAAGAGACAAGCCGGTCCACTCCTTGATGTCATCATCCCATCGTCTTTTCTGCCTGCCTCTCTTTCTTCCACCTCGCACTGTGTCCTGCAGGATGGTTTTCGCCAGGCCTTCGGATCTTGCCACATGCCCATACCATCGGAGTTTTCTGGATTTAATGGCACTGAGTAGATCTTCATGAGGGCCAATGACGTAGGTGATTCGCTCACGGATAGCCTCATTTGTAACTCGATCTTTGTAGGAGATGTTTAAAATTTTACGTAGGCATCTCATTTCCATGGCTCTGATTCTTTTCTGGAGATCTGCTGTAAGTGTCCATGTTTCACAGCCGTACATAAAAACTGCCATCGCCAGGGAGCGCATCAGTCGAATCTTTGAGTAAAGTGAGATTGTCTTGCTTCGCCAGATGTTTTTTTAGCTTGCAAAGTGCAGCAGTTGTTTGGGCTATTCTTGCAAGAATTTCCGGCTTGGATCCTACATCCGATATTATGGATCCCAGATATTTGAAGGAGGAGACTTTCTCGAGTCTCTGACCGCCCACTTGCTAGGTGATAAAAGCTAGGAACAATGTAAAGGACAGTGCTGAGCCCTGGGGCAATCGTTGCTCCAGGACGTGCTTCCTGGAAATCGCTTTCCCATAACGAGTTGCCTCGGTCCGACTGGTTAAAAAAAAACATGAATCCAGGAATACATGTTCAAGGTCACGCCTTACCTCTGTAACTTCAACAACAACCCCGGCCGCCAGACCTTGTCACAGGCCTGTTTAAAATCCAGGAACATTGCTAGTGTGGACTCTTTCCGCTGAAACCCGTCAGACATTTTCTGCACAAAGAGCTTCACCTGATTCATCGCATTTCATCCAGATCGAAAACGAGCCTGCGAGGGCAATATATTCGAGTAAACGGGAGTAAAACTGTAGGGCCTACATTTGATAACGTTTACACGTCGTGTGATGCTATGAGAAGGGTTGAGAGACGGGAGGAATGGGGGGGGGGGCTGGTGTAGGCTACATGTCACATGTGGCGCCCCAACGGTCCAACAAACTAAGCGATATGTAGGATGTAGGTTAATAATTTACTCTTGTCAGTTTTGAATATTCGCTAGTAATGATAATTGCAGCTCTTTTATGAATTTGTTCTCTTTTTTTTTTTGTTGTCTTATAGCTGATGGATCCCATACAGAAGATGCATAGGCCTATATTCTAGTATAGATCTAACTAATGTGAGAAAACATTTTAGTTTTATGTTCATATTACATTTCTAAACAATCATTTTTATGAAGCCTTTTTATGTTTTGTTAGATTTTTAACTTACTTTATCAATATGAGGACTCCAAGATAACTCCTTATTCATTATTACCCCTAAGTACTTTGCAAATTACTTTATGAGTTTGGGTTAGATTTTTACCATGAAATAAGTAGGCTACGATAGTTTGTAATTATTTGTTTCTTTTTCTTGGATACTCTTAACAGCTAGCTGGCACTTATGTGGGTGAAACGACACAATCAGATTCCCATTTTTGTAATTCATCTAGGTCCTAGGCCTATTGTTAGAGTTCACTATCTTTTTCTGTCTTTATTGTTCTATAAATTATAAAATCATTTGCACATAACTTTAGTTTTGTTCCTGTGTTGATGCACTTTAGTAAAAGTCTTTAATATAAATTAGAAATAGTAGTTCCTTGTGGAACTCCTGAGTTTTACAGTTATTGGTGATGATTTAGAGCCATTAATTATTACAGTTTATTCTCCGCCTATCAGAAAGTCTTGAATGCACTGATGTAAAGGACAAAGCGGTGCCCAAAAAAAAAAAATTTTTTTTATAGATTTCCTATCTTCTATATTGTTTTGTGTAAATTATGGAGATCTCTTTGACACTTGTTCTTGAAACTAATGACGCGAAATATGTGTTGAGGATAATAATAATAATAATAATAATGGTCATTTTTTATAGCGCTTTTATCCACGCTATTAATTTTCGCATGCTTATTGACAAGTCTTAATTAGGTGTGACCTTTTGAACTGGGATGAGCGTGAACTTCCGGTGAAATTTACCACCATTTTCGTAAATAAAAACCATGCTTTTGGTGCTGTTTGACAATTGATTTCAACATCGACAGCCAGTTCTGGTCTTTTAGAAATATACAACGGCTACAAGATTAGTTATGAGGAATCCGTTTTTAACATCAAAAGTGAGTAGGCGATAATTAGTACTCATAATGTTAGTCGCGTTTGGTTAAATTTAGCTTTTGTTTATAAAATAAGTTAGTCAAGAGTTGCGCCCTTGTTAATTAAAAAAACACAATGCGGAAATTCATAAAAAACAACAACACGACAATTCTTTTGCATCAAGCAATTAGTTTGGGATTATAAATAGGTGATTCTTCAAATCTGACATTCACAATCCATCGTTTTCTTTTGGTGTTATCTTTTTGGAAATGAAATAAATTTAATTCTCTACATTTTTTCGTAGCCTACAATCAGTAACATATAGCACACATGGCAGACATGTTTTTTTTTATAATGTGATCGAATTCGACCGGAAATGTTTTTTCTTGTGAACTTTTATGCATGCATACACGTTAAGACTTGTCAATTGCGCTCTTGGTGTGAATAGATGTGTTGGTAGCCTATGTAAGGCACACATCCACTAGTCAAAGAGAAAGGTCTTCAAGTTATTTTTAAAAGACTCTCTTGTATCAGATTCTCTCAGTGTCTGAGGTAAACAGTTCCATAAAGAAGGCGCCACAGATTCAAATGAGCGCACTCCTAGGTAGCCTACTTCTTTTTGTGTCTAGCTACACTAGGAGTTTTAAGGAGTGATTGTGATGAAGAGCGCAGTTCCATTGATGGCTCATGCTTTGATATAAGTTCTCGAAGATAGAAAGGAGCAGTGCCGTTTATGCATCCGTACGTAAGGGACATAATTTTGTAATTTATTCGCTTTATCACCGGGAGCCAGTGGAGATCCTTATTAGGATGTTAGCATTAGTTTCATTGTCATTATAGGTTTTGATGTTTTGGCTTTTTAGTGGAGCTATAAAAATTATGACTGTTGTTTCCATTTTTCTTGATTTAATTTAGGATCATATAGGTTTCTATTGTTGTCTTTAGAAATTAAATTGTTTTTACATTTTCATTCTGCAGATGTCTACTTATATAGCTTAAATTCTGAGTAAAATGTTTAATTTTTATGTATTTTTGTGTAGTCTATTTTGAGTTAGTTGATTTAAACTTTTTGAACACATTTTTTCTTCGCTTACACAGTTTCTTTAGTTTAGTATTAAAACAACGTACTTTTGTAAAATGAAATTTATGTCTGTTTTGTTGGTAAAAATCATCCATTTTAAAGTTTTTTTATTATTATTTTTTATTATAGGTTTATTTAATAAACAGCACATAGAGTTATACATGACATACAAATATGTACAGTATTTTTCTGAGAAATTATATGCATTATCATTTATAATATTCTTTAATATAAAATATGTAGAATATACTAACATTTTATTATCACTGATTAAGATACATTAATAAAAAAAAAAACATGTTCAGCATGATATTTGGTACAAGAAAATTAAAAGTCAATAGATTTCAAAGACTTGATGAGATCACATCAAAGTATAGAATCCCAATCATCTTTATTTGATAGAAGTTTTATAAGATTAATGTTGCTTAATACCGTTCAAAAAATGCTGTCATGCAGAGAATACTGTAAAACTAGGGGAGGGGGGGGGGGGAGATGAAACAAAGGAGTGTGAATTCAATGAGTATTTATAATAGAATGTAGTCAAGAAGTAACAGGCCAAGATGGTAGACTTAGGAGTCATGCACACATACTTATACACACACACACAAACACATTAGACTTCCTGCAATAAGTTAGGTCATTATTTAAGCCATTTAAGCAGTTTATGCAGTTAAGCAGTAAGCTTATATGGAACACTACGCATACAACAAGACGAGTTGGAATCAATATTTAAAAAAAAAAATGCACTGAATCTTAGAGTGTGATTATTCCATCCATATTCATAAGACAGGATACAGCAGTCAGGCATAAGTCCAACCCTGCATTGCCATTCCTTTCTTAACCCATTAAAGAGTGGGAGTTAATAATGGATGAAAGTGTGCTGCCAACACAATCAAATCCCTTTCTTTTAAAATCAAGACTAATTTGTTATTTGTGAACACTGCTTCATGATTAATCAAATGAGCCCGAAAAGCTTTAAAAAATTCAAAGTGAACATTTTTTTAATCCAAGATTTAAATAATGCTCAGAAAAAAATAGGCTTACATTTACATATAATTTTCTTTCTTAAGATAAATGTGCCCAGGCCTTATACATTAGTCTTGCATGTACCACATTAATCAATCTAAATAATAATATAATAATATTATTTACCTGTAACATATCAATAATAATTATTCAACAAGTTCAAATTGTGGTTTGTGACCACTCTGTAACATCCGCCTATCCCCCCCTCCTATTCATACATACAAAACAGTTCTTCAAAACAATGTGTGTCTGCTCTTACTAAGCACACTTGTGGTTAACTCATAATAAAAAATATGTAGAGAAACACAAATATTAAAGGTAAGAGAATATAATATTATAAAAAATAGTGAAACTATCCATCACATCAAAGAAAGACAGATTTTGTAGACATCTTAAAGTGGATTTTTGTAGAACATTTGTATATTTTAAAATACATATTCCGTTCATGCAACAAGTTACAGCTATACGTAAATTATATTACATTATACAACGTGAATGATTAGGTAACAGAAGCTAAAATAATTTACTGTATGCATGCGTATTAGTTGGGTGCAGGAGGAGCGTTACTTTGGTAGCATCATACCGGGTATATGATGGAAGTGGTGGGGGCTGACCTCATATCTGATGGAGGTGCTCATTTTACCACCATTATATTAGCTTTGCTATTAGGGTTTCTAGTACTGTTAAACAGTTACGGTATCCTATAGTACTGTTAAACAAAGTACAGTAAAACAGTAAAAATCTATTGTTCTCTTCAAACTGTGTTTTTGTTTAAAAATCATAAAATCATTCTTATAGGAATAATAATGTGAATGCTAAAACCAATTTTTTTAATCTGTTGATTTTATATAAATACATTTGGAATTAGAATTGTTAAAATTGATGGACAAAAATTAAATTACAAAACCTATAACTCTAAATTGTTTTTAATTTTTCTGTTAAAAAAAAAAAAAATGTTTTCAGTAAAATTGAGAGGGAGGCATGTGCCTCTCTTGGCTACTTCCATATACATTGCCTAACAAAAAAAAGATATATTGACTATAAGATTAACTATAAGTATGTCTATTTTTTCCCCTTTTACTCAATCAGTGTCTATTTTACCGCACATGTCTACTTAGAAGCGCTTGATGTGCTGAATATGTACACAAACAGGCAATTAAATATATAGACCATGTCACACACCTACTTACATGCACAAAAGAAATGCTACAAATAATTTACTCTACACTATATCTCCCCTGTTTAAAATCAGGAAACTATAACAGAAACATGTGTACCACTATTTATCTACAATGGACTATGCACACATGTTCAATAGTTTTGTTATTCAAGGTCTGTACGTTGTTATTTTTTATATTTTTCACCTGCAGGTATTATAGCTCCTTGGTGAAGCAGGCTGATGCTCTAAACAAGCATCCATACATAATATACGTCTATATAAATGTACCTTGAAAAACTAAAATTAGGTCAGTATAAAAATAATAAAATTTTGTAGGTAAATAAATAGAGAAATATATATAGGCCTAAACATTTAATTCAAAATCATTTGTAAATTTAGCTTAATCATTCTCTTATTTCCTTTGTATCTCTTACATAGGCATACACACCATAGATTTATGTGCCGCCACCTAGCGGCCAAGATTTTAGAAAAAAATGCCATTTAATAATTTTTACCATTACCCAGCCTGCACAACTCGTTGTATCGACTGGTAATAATAACGGTTTCCACGTTTTTTCATGGTTTCCACGTTTACCCCCCCCCCCCCTTTTTGATACCACGCGGTATGCCTGCTGGGTAATAGCAATTTTTTTTTCTTACTTTGGTTTTCCTCAATATATTATTTACAACTGCAAAATAACAAGATTAAAAAAAAAAATCTAAATTAATATATACAACAAAAATAACGACAGCTCAATATTTAAAATACAGTAAAGTCTCTTTTGGAGTTACAGATGACTCTAAAAACTAATAAACATATAGATATGAACAATGATAGGGGGATTAGTAGAAAAAAAAAGGTTGTCAAAAATATTATACCTCAATCATAATATAATCGAAATGGTTTTTATTTTATGCTTGCGCTAACACCGGGATTTTAGGCTTGAGGTCTGTACATAAACGCTAAAAAATCAACAGATTTTTAGTTGGCAGGTTTGGCATTTAAAAACTAAATGATCATTTTAAAGCAGGTTTGTATATTTACAATCAGCTTTGATGTAGAGAAGAGGGGTCAATTTATGACAACTTTAAATGATTAATTGTAAATTGATTTTTTAAAATAAATATTAATAAGATATAAAAACCCTTTGCGAGTGTGTATAATTAAATAACTATACACTTGACTAAAATGTTAATACTTATCATGTATTAAATAAACATAATCTATTTTACATCAACATGACAAAAGTTTGATTCATTGCATTTTTTTCCCAATGGACACTACTTTTTTTTAAGGAAACAGATAAATACATTATAATTTTATTTCAGTGTTTTAAAATTAATTGTCTTAGAGCTAGCTCTCTGATAGGATAACTGTTGGAGGGTTGGGGGAAGGGGAAGAGTCTGCTAAAGCAATCATATTTCTATATCAGAGGCTTTATTTAAAAAAAAAAAAACAAGGAAATGTCTATACAAAACGGTTCTCAAATATTACATGTTTTAATGTAACATCTACAGCAGCAACAATAGAAACAATCACATTTACAGTAACAAAAATTATATGAAAAATTTCAATTTGACAACATGAACTAGAATCGGTGGTTCTTTCATTGTTTCTTTCGTTCTATTTATGGCTGGATGGGAGAAGCAAATATTTATTTGCTCATGTCAATTATTTCGATACGTTCAAATAAATGTCGTCTTCTTCTAAGTTTTCATTGAGGTAAATCTCCTGTGTCTCCTTATCGTCATCATCGGCTATCAGCTCCGTGTTATCATTGGTGTAGACATCTTCCTGTTCGGCGCAGGCATCATCGACTTTCTCTTCAGCGGCTTGCTGCGTCTCGTCATTCTTCTTGGCGTGGGAGCCGCTCCTGCTGACGCTGCCGTGGCTTTGAGCCTTGAGTTGCTTTCGGTCCAATTTCAGAGTCTGGGTGTTTGCGTACAGTCCGTCTGCCTCGTCCTGGGCCTGCACGATCGCCTGCTGGTTGGCGTAAATGTCCTCGCTTTCTTCTTCGCCTGGTGGCGGGGAGTGATGGTGGTGGTCCTGTGGGCTTTGGCCCTTGAATTCAGAATACGACGTGGAATAGTTTTGGCTGGACCCGACGCGATCATAACTGCAAATGGAAACACACAAAAATAATAACTGTACATCAAAATCGGACACTACAGTTTGCGAAACACATTTAGTGTATAATTATTTTTTTTATCTACAAAGAGATTGGTTATAGCCTCCTTATACTCGTTAGTGTAAAGTGAAGTGAGTGGAAATTAGCTAGCCGCCATTTCACTGATCAATATAAGTGAGTTATAAAATTCGAATAGAAAAACAGCATCTATAATTTGGTAAAAAACGAAAGCCTTTAGTAAAAGGATTGAAAGGTCTTCTAAATAGAAATTATTTTTTTTTAAATTCATTCAATCTGTTTTATTTATTTTAATTGTATAAATATTTTGTTTCAAATTTAATTTTTTACATTTGGTGCATGATCACTATAGTTCACCCTTTATGAAGTGATGGTCACTTGTATTATAATTTACAGGCCAGTGTTCAAGAAATATGTTTGTTTTTATAGATTAGTGATGTGATTAAATATGGCGGACGTTTAAAATCAATAAATTTTTTTTCTCTGCCTAATCCACTCTCTCAGTCTATAGATGTGTGGTATTTACACATTAGCTCAAGGTAACATGAGTGCTTTGAGACGCGAAGTTTTTAAAATTATAGTTAGTTTATTTTAGGAATGTGTGTATACCTAATTTTAATTTTGTACTACCCTTATACTTATACTCAATTATGTTTTATTTCGACACATAGGTAAGCACGTGTAATGAAGAACTAAGAATCGTTGCATGCGCTTACATTTAAAAAAATTGTGTGTTTCTAACGGATCGTGTAATAACGTACGTTTTATTTGGCGGCAATGGAGCAGCAGGCAGTTGTTCAAGTTCCTCTTCTTCCGGTGAACTGGCCGTAGTAAGTCTCTGTAGTTTGAAAAAAAAGGAAAAAAAAAAGAAACACAATAGAACATTAAATGATAGGCTACGAAAAGGTGTTTGCATGTTGTTGCATTACAGCAGGAGCCTAATTAATTTGCAAAGAGTGTAGCTTATGGTCTATATTTTCAATGAAATGTAAAAACAAATTTATTAAAATGCTAAGTTTGCTTATAAAAAGGCTTTGACTCCAAGAAGTGCTTGCAAATAGAGGATACAATAAGCAATAACAATAAAAAGCAAAACTATATTCAAACTATGTAAATATGTTAGCTGCAAGCAAAAAAAAGTGTATGACTAAGAGTGGTGGTTGAGATTCAAGGCGTGCAGTTAGAGACAGTCTATTGAACATAGAGAGGCAGGCGACAATCGAAAAACTGATTGCTTAAAAGCAGGGGAGACATAATCGCACTTAAGATCATGGTTCGAAATGAATAAATGTTTGAAGAATGCACTTTTAAAACTATACTATGAATTTAAGCAGACATATATTTACAAAATTACAAATCAGGGTATATTCAATTTTTGCTCCAAAGTTTATTCGCCAGATCTGGATGTTGAGCTTATTTTACAAACGTGGGGTGTAGCTGATGGCTAATGTGTTAGAAAAAAGCCTGAAATGACGTTTCCAAGGTTAAAGCCACTAAGGCGCGATGCCAGGTAAGCGCCAAGTAGGCATTTGGTGCAACACAAAGGCGCGGACTTTGTTCCATTTGCAAGAAAGACATTAAAAGAAGTTGTATTGGTGCCTCCCATTAAGTCAACATCACTTTATTAATCTTCACTGCATGTCAGTTATCATGTCCTTCCGTCCATAGAGCTGCGGATTCAAGATGTTTAGATAAATTGCTATGCCTGACAGAATTGCCAACTCACATTGCCACTATACTTGTCCATGTACTGCCTGATTTCCTCTGACAGCCGGAAAACTCTAATGAGATATTTTCCTGACAAAGCCATCACGCCTTTGTATGATTACTAATATTTACAAGTCCTTGACCAATTTGGCAACAAAATACTAACATTGACGGTAATTACATTTCAAAATCATGCGGGCAGGAAATATTTGTATTCCTAAATTAGGTGATATTTCCCCCGCGGACCTGGACTTAATAACTACGGCTTGGAGTGATGTGATAGCTTTGAAAGTCTCTTTAAAAAAAAACGCCTCTTAGTTTTATTACTGATACAACGGAGTAACGACTTTTTTTTTTATAGATCGTGTTATCTAGGAAATGTATTGCTTGAAACTAATCCCAAAAGCAACTTAAGGACAATTAAACCTATGGTCTTGGAATTGTTTGATGAAACGACTTTTTGAATAGGTATCGAATTAAGGACATACAACTGCCCATTTATTATAATTATATATTCAAGTACAGTCGTTCCTCTTCTAAAAACTCTGCATTTGACTTTTTCCAGTCATTGTTGACCTATACGAGATTTTCTCTGAGCCCAATGGTCAGTTTTCTGGCGCAGCGATCTTCTCACTGTATCATACGATCTATTATCATAACTCTATGATCTATTCTATGACATAAAGGCTCTATATTCGTGGACCTCTGAAGTTCATTCTCTGACTTCTATCCATCGACCTCTCCCTTGTATTCGCCGACCCCTACGTCCCGTTGGAAGGTCAAGCTGAGCCCAACTGACTGGTACACCTACCTTGCTGGTCGGGTCGCGGGTGTAGCGTAAGATTCGGTCGTGCATGTTGACAACGTCATCGTTCAGTTTCGGTAGCTGCTTGGGCTGTTCGTGTGGCCGTTTCGGCGCCTGCTCCTGGGGCTGTTGCTGTTCAACTGTTGACTGTTTGAACGGGGGTGGGGGGGGGAACATCATTAAATCTTTCCAAAATATATCATAGTAATCATACACACACATATACAATTTAGAACAAAAAAGATAGGGTCTGTTTAGTACTATATTTGTTTTATACTAAATAGTTTTAAGGACTTAGAGTTGTTTATTTAATTAAAGGCTTAATCTTTCGTCTGATCGTGTGTATCTGTGCGCCCTTTGTGTCACTAACAAAGAATTTGTAATTGTTGTCCGTTTACATAACAACAAAAACAAGTACCATAATTATTGCATCTTTAAAACGACAATCAGCCTTCTATGTTATTAAAGTATTGCAGACAGTCGAATAATCCACACAAAAAAAGTAACAAAGTGCAAGCTTGATTTATTTGTGCTTCAGCAACAGAGTCGCCAACATTCTTTCGTTTATAAAAATATGTCATTTAATTGAAATTTTTTATGAATCCATACTTAACATGCAGTGCGTTTGTTTGTTATTGTTGTTTGTTTTTGCTAATAAGAAAAATGTATGCCTGAGACAATTTTAATTCGTATAGATAAAATGCAGAGAAAAAAAGCGCCTGAAGGAGTCGATATAAACATTCTACCATGCACTTAACACTCTCTTGACTAGCATAACTCAATCTTTAAATAAAAGGACACTTAATAATGGTCATGCCACGGAGCCTAGAAGGCTTTTCTAAAGGTATCTTGCTTAAAACTAGGATCAGAAGGTGAGCATTCTTTTTTTATTTCCACATTATAATTATACCTACAATGGGATTAATCTGGCAACCCACTTCCCATTGATTTTTTTGAAGACGTTGACGCACTAGAGCATAGGTTCTCAACCTTTTTCGGCTCACCGCCCCCTTTTACAATTTTTCTCCACTCACCGCCCCCCAACTTAATTTTAGCGCCTCCCCCCCCCCTTCTGGACTATGGAGGTCACCTACACTTGACCGCTCATAAATTTATACAAACTAATTACATTTAAACGAGTTTTTATGCTCATTTTCTTTAATTAAACATAAATATAATTAATTCTAAAACAAATTTATTTGTATTATTAATTAAAAAATATAACATACTTATTTAATAGCACTATATTATGTAATGTCTGTCATTAGCTTATTAATGTTTAAAATATAAACTCCTTAAATGGACAAAACAATTAATGCACGAAATGCTATTTACGCTGTTTAACGTAAATTATTTTAATCCTCTAAAAATTAAATCTTGTTATGAATACCATAATGTTGAATGTTAATAAAGAGTGCTTATCCGTTCTTTTTTAAAAATGCAAACGCATTTCGATCAAAATATAATTAATATTAGCAGTCAGTGATCATCGGTCAACGGGGTTGACAGTACGGTGAAACAACCATAGGACCAGCCGGCCGCACACCATATTTGCCAAATACTGACCCTACTTCATCGAAAAGTCATTGCGATTTTTACTTCTTATTTTTAGTATAATAATATGTATGCCTACTGGGCCCGCCCCCCCCCCCCAGACATTTTGGAAATTAGTATTTTTTTACAGCTGATATGTTTCCATTCGTGGTAAAAACAAAATCAAAAGACGTTTGAATCGATCCTTGTATATGTATATGTATATGTATTTATAAAATCCCGTGATTCAAAAAGATTTTTACAAAGCAATATTCTATTCTTATAGCAACCGTGGTTTACCAAAATATCGTTCTGCAAATAAAACTCCTTACATCATTTATGCGGTAAAACTCATTGTGCAGCAAAGAAATTGTGGATGCCTTTAATTATTAGATGGGTTAATGTCGAATAAACAATTTAAGTCACACATGCTTCTTTTGTTATATGCTGGATGTTTCTTTCTTTTTTTTTTTTTTTTAAACATTAAAAATCCGCGAACGCTGCTTCTCCGGCCCTAAAGAGCGATTTGCGTACAAATGTGGTAACATTTTTTAATGCGAAATTTTGCCCCCCCCCCCTCGAAAAAAATCCTGGCTTCGCCCCTGGCCGTGGATACACGGAAACTGGTTATGGCTGCTTCACCGGACCTATGGATCAATTTGATCCGACGGGATACTTTGCTTTTTTTTTTACTTTTACGATAAGGAGACCTGTTGGCATATTTAGCGTGACAGCGCATACTAATGTAGGTCTAGTAGCGAAAACTCATAGAAAATAAAGCTTCATGCTCTAAGTAATTATGTAAGACTTAATTTAGTAATGGGATGACACTATAGATGAAAAAAATAAGGCTTCTTGTAGCTGTCTTAAATATTAATAGGGCCTACAATCTTCCCGTATATAGCTATAACACATTAAAAATCGTTTTAGTTTGAAAATATAGATAAATGGAGAGACAGTTGTACAGCCAGACATGTTGACACGTGACAGACAGATTACAAAGATTAGATTAAATATACCAATGATAGCACTGACTCATGGACAAATATAGCCTACCTCTT
Source organism: Anisus vortex (assembly GCA_949126835.1). Classification (NCBI taxonomy): domain Eukaryota; kingdom Metazoa; phylum Mollusca; class Gastropoda; family Planorbidae; genus Anisus; species Anisus vortex. The sequence goes on from OX421505.1 coordinate 18,031,930, forward strand.
TATTAATTATATATATATATATATATATATATATATATATATATATATATATATATATATATATATATATAATTTATTACACCCGTGTCTATTGTTTAATACTTACTGAATTCATTCCCTCAGTCTGACGCCTACGTCTCCACCAGATGATCACAAAGACAATTATGCCAATGAGCACAAGTCCACCCAGAACGCCCCCCACGACTCCGCCTATGAGGGCTGAATTGTCTGTCTCTTTGTCTGAGTAGGAAATAGAAAATAAAAGCTCTTAAATACCAGTATAGGTTTTAGAACAAAATATTGATTAAGATTATAGAAAACGATATTGATTTAGATTATTGAACACGATATTGATATAGGTTTTAGAGAACAAAATATTGATTTAGATTATAGAACACGATATTGATTTAGATTATTGAACACGATATTGATATAGGTTTTAGAACAAAATATTGATTTAGATTATAGAACACGATATTGATTTAGATTATTGAACACGATATTGATATAGCTTTTAGAACAAAATATTGATTTAGATTATAGAACAAAATATTGATTTAGATTATAGAACACGATATTGATTTAGATTATTGAACACGATATTGATATAGCTTTTAGAACAAAATATTGATATAGATTACAGAACTAAATATTGATATAGATTATAGAACAAAATATTTATATAGATTGTAGTTCAAATTTTGATGTATATTGTACAACAAAATATTGATGTAGATTATAGAACACGATATTGATTTAGATTATTGAACACGATATTGATATAGCTTTTAGAACAAAATATTGATATAGATTACAGAACTAAATATTGATATAGATTATAGAACAAAATATTTATATAGATTGTAGTTCAAATTTTGATGTATATTGTACAACAAAATATTGATGTAGATTGTAGAACTAAATATTTTATAGTTTATAGAACACAACATTGATATTGATTATCGAACACCATTTACCAGACATTATAGAAAAACATAGAACAAACTATAACACATATTATAGAACAAATATATATTATATATAGGCCTAGTCCTATGGTTAAATAAAGTTATCCCAAAAGACCAAATTGATCCATAGTGCTGGTGAAACAGCGTTCACCAGTTCCGGTTGCCACGGCATACTCAGGGGAGTGTGTTGCCATCAAAATTCCTAGCCATCTTTACTTTTCCTAAACTTAGATCAGGTACCCGTTGTCACGATGTGTCAATTGAGAGGGGGGTAATAATGGCTGGTTGTCTTAGAGGTATGAGGTGCCGATGCTGTGGTTGACCTGGAATATTTATTTGTTCTCTACTGGCTCGCTTAGATGTTGTTAAACACACACAAACAGACAGTTCTAAGTTAGGCAAGCAAGTTTCTGGTTACGTTTCAGGTGTTTATTTATGATTCAAATTCAATATCCAATGATGAAATATACATACTAACATGTAGGGGAGACACAATGCTTGAGATATATGCACAGGAACGTCTAACACTCAATATACTGTGTTGTTACGGAATCCAAGGTTAGGCTACGTAACTATAATGAGGGAATTACGATTACTGGCTAAGTATCTGCAAGTCCGAGTAACAATTCGGGAGCTAGACCAAAACGATGTGTCTAGCTCGGGAGCTGGGGGAGATCTGCCTTAGTTTAGTTGGGCGGGCTTTTTCGTGAACATTAGTCACCTGACCCAAGGTTAATTTGGTTGGCTTACATTTAATTACATCCTATTCTCATTGGCTAGATTGAATATACATTTGCATAAGAAAAGCTTATTGGAGCCAAAAATGGATTGGGGGTCGGGGTTGCGAGGGCGAAAAGGGGGGGGGGGGGAGAGAGGTCTAGATGAAAGACAATTTATACAGACGTCCTGCTGAGTGGGGGAGTTTATCTCCCTTTGGTAGAATTTTAAGTAGTTAACTCAAGTGGCTGGGGGGGGGGGGGTTCGGACGAGAATTTGGTATATGTGTGCGAACTGGGTTCTCTGGTCAGCGTTCAGGGAACGACCGTCTCAAAGCAATTGCATAACATGCCGCTAAGCTGAAGGGATATAAAAGGGGGTGGGGGTGGCGGGGACGCGAAGAGGAGGGGGCGAGTGAGGGATCGAATAATGACTCGCTCACATGCGTTAAAATAGCACAAGATATAAATACATTAAGACATGATATGAATACATTAATATAGCATAGGATAAATATATACATTCTAACTAACACATTCGTACCCATTCAACCAAGATGTAGTACCAAGTTGAATCGTATTAGTCAGTAGACTCTGAATTTGGGCGTAGTACAAGAGTATAGTGACGGGTAGAGAAACAGGTGAGAAAGAGTGATGGGGAGATGTAATTGCGTAAGGGAGGGAGAAGATAGTGACGTCAGACTAACCTTCTCTCTATTCTAGCTAAACTTAAGCTAATCTAAGGTTCTAGTTATACACTGCTATCTATGCTATAGTCTATCTATGAGTGCTACGAGTCACGGTTTAATCCAGAATCGTGACAACTCACCCGGGTAGCTTGGGAATCTACTCAGAAAGAAGATTTCTACCTAAATTACTGTCTCTGGGACATGGGGAAAGGGGAGTAACTACACACTCATTAACAGTGTGCGCGCGTGGGGCCGTATTACTGAGTATGCTGGGCCACGAAGTGTGTAGGGGCACTAGTTAGTGTTCGCTATGCCGCGTGTGTCGAAAGGGGTTTTGGCCTAGGCAAAGTTGCAATGTGTCGAAAGCATTAGTAGCGGGTTTGTCCCAAGATAATGGGAACGATGTGGGTGCGTTGAGCAATCTAAATAACGGACGGGCAATTTTACGGAAGTTTGGTATAAGGGTATTCTGATAGTTGCTGAATTCGCACAGTGTTTGTCTTAGTTCGAGTCTCGTCGTGGGCAGCCTTGCATGACGGAGCTTATCTTTAATGGACATGGGGTGGGGGAGAGGTGTCTGGTTGGGGGTGGGGCGGGGCGATCCGTAGGTTGCGGGTGTAGGCAGGCAATGCGTTTGTTTACCTACAATCGGTCTTCCGAGTAGGATGTCTACTTGTAGGCCTTCTATTACGGCGGCCTCAATGGGGCCTGTAAAAAGTGCTGAGCTGAGGTTTACGAGTGCGGTCGGTAGCTGCTGAATAGGAGAGTTATGAGATGGACCTTGGAGTCGCACATAGCGGCCTGTGTAGTCGCGGGGGTCGATTTTTGATTGCGTTACTAGGGCCTCAAAGCTAAGACCGGAATCATACGTACAAGAGGCGAGTCGGCCGTTGATTCTGACTATCTCGTCGACGTAGCTACGGGGGAATTGGTTATGTTTGTCTGCCGAGGAAATAGAGAACACGTGGTGGACTCGATCGTAGTCACTGCTTGAGTACTGGTCACGCCCCTGATCGGCGGGTTCCTGTTCGGGAGCTAAGTGGCTCGGGTAGCTGGGCGTTTCTAACTCGTGCGTTGCAAGTCCGTTAGTGGAATCTTGCGCTGGGTCTACGGGGTCCGTCGTGGTGTAAAATGCACCGGCGGCAAGATAGGGGGTGGGGTCGCGTCGGTTTCTGTCGTGAGCTAACTGAGGGGTGGGCCTAGTGTGGCGGTGGTCTCTATGTGCGTTGTGAGGACGAGGTCGCCCGTGGTGGGGCGTGTGCGGCTGGGGAGCGGTTGATTGAGGGGGAGGGTTGGTGCGGTGGTTGTCCCAGTTATTCCAGGGTGACTGTGGGTGACCCGGGCGGGACAGATGGCCCGGTGGCCGTGACGACCTCCCATTTTCCTGTCGGGAAGCGGGATGTGAGAGAGATTTCTCCCGGGGGTGGGACGATTCTACTAGGTTGGACTGCAGAAACCTATCTGCGCCCTGCAGGGAGGGGTTTAAACCGGTGATTCCTTGTTGAATAAGGAAGGCCCTTAGCTTAGGTGTCATCTGTGACTCTATTTGCTCAGTCATTACGAGGGTGACCATACCGTCGAATGACTGTTCAATATTGCCTAACTCAACCCACTTGAGTAGGTAAGATTGTATTCGCTCCGCGAATTGTGTATAGTTTTCCCCCGGTCGTAGCGTGGACGACCGAAACTTCTTCTGGTAGTGGGATGAGTGTAACTGGTGGCGATTTAGCAGCGCGTTTTTCAGTGCCACGCACGACTCCCTGTCTTCTGGGGCCAGTTTACAATAGGCGTCATAATCCTCTCCCCTTAGAGTGGAGACGAGGATCCTACAATGTAATTCTGGGGGGACCTCATTTAACTCCATACAGTCGCTAAACCGTCGGAGGTAAATGTCGAACTGTTCCAGTCGGGGGTCGTGAACTTCAGTCCATAGAGAAGCATGTCGGGGGAGGGGATGGTTGCTGGGGGTGGCTGAGCTAAATGATGAGGGGGAGTTTGGGTTGTCGCTGTTGTCCGGGGGCCTAGTGCTTGCGGCTAATTCAGCTAGTCTGAATTCATGTGTCCTGCGTGCCTCCTCATCTAGCCTATTTTCTTCTCTAACCCTCTCTTCCCTAGCTAACTGTTCTAACCTAAGTGTGTCCTCCCTAGCTAATTGTTCTGCTCGCTCCTCTCTAGCTACCTGTTCTGCTCTAAGCCTATCTTCTCTTTCTAATTGCTTTGCTCTCTCCTCTCTAGCTACCTGTTCTGCTCTCTCTGTCTTGGCCTCATGGGCCGCTACCTGCTCTACTACGTATTTAGTGATGTCTGAGTCAATGTAGCCTATAGCTATAGCCTCTTCTCTCAACTGCTTACGCAATAGTACACCTTCCGCCATAGTAACAGAGTGAGGCGAGATTAAGATACTAGAGGCGGACAGAGATATAGCGAGATAGGAAAGGAAATTATAGGAGGGGTGTTGGGGTTCAGAGTTTAGCTACCGTAATACAACTCAAAATGGTACTCACCAGACAGCAATTCCAGAATTTTACACACATACACTAACACACGTATATCCAATCATAAAGTTATCGTTTATATGGCGCTCGGCGCTGTTGGTGCAGATAACTTCGGGCTGGTTAGGAATTCTCTTTCCCCGTGCCGGGACTGGATTAGCGTTTAATGTTAGTGTCTATTTTCCCGGGTTTGGATACCGGGAACTACGGCGGGTTCCTACGGGGAGGTTGACAGGGCAGTTGTCGGGTTCTCGGCGGTCTCTAGTTGTCGGGCAGGCTGATGCGGCGGCGGTGGGTCTCTCTGCTGACGTCTCGGGTGCCGGTACGTTGATGCGGGGCCAGAGGGTGGCGACCTGGCGGTTGGGGCGGCAAATCTGGCGTAATGGGGTGGCAAATTTGGTTGCTGGTGTGTCTGGGGTGACGTAGGCTGGCGTAGTGTGGCGAGCCTGGCTTAATGGGGTGAGCTGGCTGGGGTGGCGTAGATTGCTCGGAGTGGCGAATCTGGGGTGGCTTAGGTTGGCGTATCTGGTGTGCGTAGGCTGGGGTGACGTAGGCGTAGGCTGGGGTGGCGTAAGCGTAGGCTGGGGTGTCGTAGGCGTATGCTGGGGTGGCGTAAGCGTAGGCTGGGGTGGCGTAGGCTGCGTAAAGTGGCGAGCCTGGTTTGATGGGTTGATGGATCTGGTTGCTGGCGTTGGGATGACGGGTCTGGTTGCTGGCTTAGAGTCTTTGTGTTGTAGAGAGATGAGCCCCCATCCAGGGTCGGTTTCAGAATCGGCGTAGTCCTCGGGTTGTTGCTGTTGACAGTGCGCTGAACGGCTTGAAGTTCAGATAATCCCGGATACGAGGTCCCACTTTGTCACGATGTGTCAATTGAGAGGGGGGTAATAATGGCTGGTTGTCTTAGAGGTATGAGGTGCCGATGCTGTGGTTGACCTGGAATATTTATTTGTTCTCTACTGGCTCGCTTAGATGTTGTTAAACACACACAAACAGACAGTTCTAAGTTAGGCAAGCAAGTTTCTGGTTACGTTTCAGGTGTTTATTTATGATTCAAATTCAATATCCAATGATGAAATATACATACTAACATGTAGGGGAGACACAATGCTTGAGATATATGCACAGGAACGTCTAACACTCAATATACTGTGTTGTTACGGAATCCAAGGTTAGGCTACGTAACTATAATGAGGGAATTACGATTACTGGCTAAGTATCTGCAAGTCCGAGTAACAATTCGGGAGCTAGACCAAAACGATGTGTCTAGCTCGGGAGCTGGGGGAGATCTGCCTTAGTTTAGTTGGGCGGGCTTTTTCGTGAACATTAGTCACCTGACCCAAGGTTAATTTGGTTGGCTTACATTTAATTACATCCTATTCTCATTGGCTAGATTGAATATACATTTGCATAAGAAAAGCTTATTGGAGCCAAAAATGGATTGGGGGTCGGGGTTGCGAGGGCGAAAAGGGGGGGGGGAGAGAGGTCTAGATGAAAGACAATTTATACAGACGTCCTGCTGAGTGGGGGAGTTTATCTCCCTTTGGTAGAATTTTAAGTAGTTAACTCAAGTGGCTGGGGGGGGGGTTCGGACGAGAATTTGGTATATGTGTGCGAACTGGGTTCTCTGGTCAGCGTTCAGGGAACGACCGTCTCAAAGCAATTGCATAACATGCCGCTAAGCTGAAGGGATATAAAAGGGGGTGGGGGTGGCGGGGACGCGAAGAGGAGGGGGCGAGTGAGGGATCGAATAATGACTCGCTCACATGCGTTAAAATAGCACAAGATATAAATACATTAAGACATGATATGAATACATTAATATAGCATAGGATAAATATATACATTCTAACTAACACATTCGTACCCATTCAACCAAGATGTAGTACCAAGTTGAATCGTATTAGTCAGTAGACTCTGAATTTGGGCGTAGTACAAGAGTATAGTGACGGGTAGAGAAACAGGTGAGAAAGAGTGATGGGGAGATGTAATTGCGTAAGGGAGGGAGAAGATAGTGACGTCAGACTAACCTTCTCTCTATTCTAGCTAAACTTAAGCTAATCTAAGGTTCTAGTTATACACTGCTATCTATGCTATAGTCTATCTATGAGTGCTACGAGTCACGGTTTAATCCAGAATCGTGACACCCGTCAGAGCTGGGTAGACCCAGGGACATCCTCCAGACCCGGGAAAAGATGATAGCTTTTACCAGGATTAAAACTCTATTCCACGAAAATACGATTTTTTTTCTAGCTTACCCAACAACAAACATATAAACAGTGAACATAGCATTTAGTTCTGTAGCAATAGTTTCATATGGATTAACGTTAAGGCTAACAGATGTTAAGCACCTTACCTTTGGTAAGCTCACATGAGGAATTTGCAGTCAGCTTATAACCCGTGGTGCAGTTATCACAGGAGATGTTGTTGGAACAGGATATGCAGTTGGTAACGGAGCATTTCTTACATGTGATATAATTGATGACTGTTGTTGGCTGGGTGGATGTCGATAGATTTGTTCCTGGAAATATTCAATGAAAAATACTCTTACTTTATCTGTCTCTATAAACTTCGTGTTCTGTCAGTTTCTTTGTAAGCAGTCTATCTATCTACCTATATTATATCCATCTATCTATCTACATGTAATATTTACACTAAAGTTAATACATGTATAATTAGTGCATGTATTTTTGCAACATGTATATCTATATGTATCCCTATTCAAAGGATACAACTTGTATACAATAATGTATAACGTTTTATTGACAAGACCTATACCCCCTCACCTTTCATATGGAAATCATTGCAAGTAAAATAACCTTTTGGTCCATATCGCCAGCAAAGCTTTTCAGCTTCTGGAAACTATGAGGATTGTTCGGCCAGTACAAAACTAAGCTACCTTTATTTTTTTCTTTTAGAAGCATGGTACTCATTAGAGCCCTTTTTACTCGGAGTTGAGGGGGGAGGGGAGAGAACCTTCCATAAAAAGGAATTGACCGCATGTTGGACAATGTGCATGGAAGCCCGGTGGCTTCTCGATATAATGAGTGAAGATGATTTCCGGAAAACGGGAAGTCTATTGGGGGTTATCGCTGTTAGGGCCGCCATCTGCACAGAACTACCGTTGCTTCTCGATTGAATAACTGAACAATTCCGTCATTTAAAAAATGAATTGCAAGGCATTGATAAGCAAAATATAAGCAACAACAACAAAATATTTCATACACACCTGGGCTTGTTATAATCCCGGCGGCGCTCGACACACCGGGTGTTGTGGCGTTAGTGGCGTTTCCAGTGGCGAGGGGAGTGGACGTGCTCGTCAGTGTTGACGTTGTGACAGGGGCGCATTCGACGTCTGGGGACCAGTAGAAACCTTCCGGGCAGGTGGACGGGCATAGTTTGCAGTCCCCGTCCGTCGTGCATGCGGTGGTGCTGTAGCACAGTTGACATGTCTGGAGTAAATTTCGGAGAGGATGAAATTGACAAAAGTTTGATACATGAAATATGATGCAAATGAAAGATTTGGCAAAAAAAAAAGAAGACAAATTGGAGAAGAAACAAATTATTGAAATCTATGACAAATGAAAGACGTGACAAATTCGAATAATATGCGAAAAAATATAACATACAAAAGATGTGGCCTGTGTAAGATGCTGCTAATATAAGATGTAGTCCATATAAGATGTTGCTAAGGTAAGATGCTGCTACTGTAAAATGTTGCTAATGTAAGATGTTGCTGATGTAAGATGTTGCTAATGTAAGATGTTGCTAATATAAGATGTTGCTAATGTAAGATGTGGCTAATGTAAGATTTTGCCAATGTAAGTTGTGGCCAATGTAAGATGTGGCTAATGTAAGATGTGAAAAATGTGGCATATGAAAGATGTTACGCAAGTAAGATGTTGCCTTTGTAAGATGTGGCCAATGTAAGATGTGGCTAATGTAAGTTGTTGCTATTGTAAGATGCTGCTAATGTAAGATAATGCTAATGTAAGATATTTTCAATGTAAGATGTGGCTTATGTAACATGTTACCCAAGTAAGATGTTGCCTCTGTAAGATGTGGCCAATGTAAGATGTGGCCAATATAAGATGTGGACAATGTAAGATGTGGCCAATGTAAGATGTGGATGCATAATTCATATTTTTTACTTATTGACTAGACGGCTAGAATATTTAAAAACTAAAGCCCACATTTATGTAACATGGTCAGATGTATGACAATTTCTCTTTATTAACTGAATACCGGATTGTAAATTAAAACAGAAGAATTCTATTGCTTTTAATTTTCCGAATTGGTACAACAGAGAAAATTCGTTGATTCTAACCGATACAGAAATCTTTCAGATTTGAAATAAGCTTTTGTTTTAAATTGGCTTAGTTAACTTTATGTTATCATTGTGTGTGTGTGTGTGTGTCAGTGTGTGTCTGTGTTTTTGCGTGTGTACGGGCTGCCTATTTAAAATTCAATACCCGTTAAGGCAATAAAGTGACAAGACTATTTCAGTTAATTTTGTGAAGACAAATAAATCAACAACCATGTGTTATATTTCGTTTCTAACAATAAAATTGGAAACGTGTTCGTCTTTTAGCTATAAACCCTTCAATAAGTGTACAAAGACACACACACACACACACACACACACACACACACACACACACACAGACAAACAAACATAATCATCATACAGTAATACAGACTCAGAGCTAGATCTAGACCACATTTCTACATTTCGACCTTTTAGAAAACAACAAAACTTGGCAGCTTTTCGATGCGTCTTGTGAAACTGGTGTCCGCTGGCGAACGGGCATTTTCATTCGTGGACCCGTCCGCATGGAATGCCCTCCCACTACAACTTCGACAGTGCCCAAGCCTTGATACTTTCAGAAGCCAGCTGAAGACCTACCTATTCAATTAACAGTTGATTTTTTACTATTTTATTATTACTCATTTATACATTTTAGTCTTTTATTCGTTGTCTGTACTATGTCTGTAACCGTTGACAGCGCATAGAAGTGTTTCAAACGGGATATGCGCTATACAAGTCTTATTATTATTATTATTATCTTATCTTATATATTACAGACGCTCTTTTTATAAAGAGGATTATTGCGTCATAAGCTTATCCGTGGTCAGAGTCTAGTCTTGCATTTTTATTAATAACTTAAATGATGTTAAGTTACTGGTTTTCCTGGTTTGTTCGGCTAACCCATTCCAGGCTCGGATGCCACTCGGGATGATAGAGTACTTATATGCATTAGTTTGTCGCATAAGGCATAAGGGATAAGGAAAGTGTTTTTGTCCTTATGTTTATCTGAGCAATGTAACAAATTGTTATTATGTTGTATTTCTAAGTTTAATGCCTTGTGCATTATTACTACTTTACTTTTTGCCTATCCGTCCTCTAATGTTTCTAGGTTTAGTGATGTAACTACTGGTGATACTCATGGCAGTTGTTAATTTTTGTTAGTAATGAACCTTGCAGCTCTTTTCTGATTTTGTGTTCTAATTTTTTTTAAATATTTTATTTAATAAAAGTTTCTTTTCATGAAGCGTACAGTTTTGTCAAAGAATGCACGATGATTGACGCTCGAAGACAAACTATTCAGTTCCGTACATAAAAAGGCGTTTGGTGATAATGTTTTTGTATCTGGTATTGTTGTAGTCGGTGGTAATGGCTATGGTGATGTGTTAGATTGCTTCTGGCCTACTAATTGAAGTTAACGGCTTGAAACTGGGTAGTCAATTTTAGACATAGCCTACGTTTTTGTATGTGGATTGGATTATTTAATTTTAATTAATAGCACAGAAACATGCACACTATGTAACCAAGGTAAATGTTTATTTCTTTTGTTCAATAATACAATCTCGTCCTATCTCAATGGAAGCTCAAGCTAGTAAATAACTCCGATATAATTTTTTTGTTAAAGCACCAAATATAAGATGGCACCTTGTTTGCGTCTCTATCTGTGTGTGCTATTGTGCGCTATTACCGCTGTTTTTTTTATTTGTCCTTCTCCCATCATACCTGGGTGATACATAAGCCCAATTAGGGATACACCAACTGTAATTCTGTAAATTAGCAAACTTTGCTTTGAAAATATATAATGCGCTTTAATACTTTGGAAAACAAACTGATTCGGACGTCTAGTTCTATGTTAGGCTTCAACCCACAAACTCAAGACCCCAACAGCTAGTTCCTCTGGCTAAATGACTATCCCATGATGCCATATAATGAATGATCTGGTTTCTGTTATTGTTGGTTTATATTGTTATATTGGCTCCATAATAATAATATAACATAATAATAATATGTATTTATGTAAGCTTGTTTTTTAATCTTTTGTTACAACTAAAGTTACATGTCTCGTGTGCTTTCTCCAACAGATAGGTTAATCTGTACTGGAATTATCTTACAAGTTTGAAATCCTTGTAATTTACTTGTTAAACAAATTGCTAAATACTTTAAAATATAATTTAAACAAAAAACTTGAAGAATTCAACGCTTTTGTCTCCTAATTTCTAGTGTACATACAACACATTTATAAAAAAAAATCATTTTTTGTAGAACATTAAACTTTTAAACATTTGCACACGACATCACCTATTTAATTAAGCACTCAGTAACAATGTTACGTAGAGGCTCAACATCTAAATACAAAGAAGCATAATATTATTCAGTTTAAATCTGAATAGGAATACAATGAGAGCATAAGTAGAAAAAACAAACTTGGTTAAAAACATCACAGAAATAAAAAAAAAAAATTTCATAAATATTTTTTATGCATTTCTATTTGCATTTTAGTTATTCAGTAAAAACCTTTTTAATATACCCCCCCCCCCCCCAAAAAAAAATGTACTGTTGGTTGTTTTTTTCCGAAAAAAAGGAGAAAAAAAGGCAGGGGGGTTTCAGCTCCATAGGATGACAGAAAGTGGGTCGAATAATCTTCAGAAGATTTTAACAAAGAGATTTGGCTGTCCCGACGGAAAAATGAATACGAAGTTAATTTAAAGGATTAATTTTTTTTTAAGCGGTCTGCTCCTCAAAACAGGTTTAGAGCAGGAAGCTAATACTCCCCCCCCCCCCCCCACTCTCTCTCTCTCTCTCTCATTATTTCGAACTTTGGCTACTCGAGAGGTCACGGAGGTCAACGGTACAACGCCAACTCTTAAAAAGTCCACGAAATTTCCCAGTGATATCACAGTATGGCAATTGTGACAAATCTAGCTTCCTGCTCCCCCAGTCAGGGACAGGAGCTTGTATAGTCCACTTCGCTAATAACAATGCATGGAGTTGGGTTTTGTTTATACTATTAATGTATTTGCGTTTTATTATAAGGCTATTAAAATGTACATGGATAGATCTCCCCTAGATGAAATCTAGATAGAAGATTATTACGTCCACTAGGCCCAAAACTTCTGCAAAGGCGGCAGGAATGGGTCGGCGGCAGGGATAGAACTAACCTTCATGTTATGTTTGTTTGTAAATATGATATATATATATAGGATTTGCTTCATGTTAGCCACAGTATTCCTAAGTCTAGGTGTTAAACAGATAGGTCGTTAAGTGTTTTCTGAATTTTTTACTTCAACAACGCTTATCAACAACATTACGATACATTTTGTCATAATAAGAGTACGGCTGCATACCAGTATTTGCCACCAAATCTAGTAATCCATGTTAACATCTCGTCGTGTTCTCTCTGTTTTTTTTTAACTCTTTATATTTGCTAACTAAACAATTTCGGAACGCGTGTAATCTGTAGGTGAGACTTTAAAAAAAAATATTTTTTGTTGAATTTTCTGACATTTCTGCTAATGTGGATCCATTTGATAGGTAAAAAGAAAATTAAAAAAAAATGAATCAAACGAACAAGGCTAGAGTCTAAATGGTGTTGGGTTGCATATAACGTAATTGCTCCCACTTTTTGGACATGAAAATATATTTGAAAAAAGTAAATTTCTATCCAACAAAAAAAAAAAAATTAGAAATTATGCATCTCTGAGAAAACGAAATTTTATAAGAAATCCTTTTAATGCTTTTTGTGTTATGCATTAGCAATGCAAAAATATACTGACCCTTGCCACTCATAACAACAACAGCATTGAACAAAAAATACAGTATACCCACTAGACCTATACATGATATGAATGTTAATTAGTTGATATTACGGCCCATCGATAGCGAAGATTATATACGGCTATTTTGTGATTTTTCATTTAAAAATAGGGAAATTTGCTTCAGTGAGAATTAAGATTTACCACTGTGCACCACATAGTGTAAAGGAAAAAAGTCCAGCAATAAACAACAACTGATTCGTGGATGTTGTTCTGGGGGGGGGGGGGGAGGGGGAATGTTGGCTGAAAATTTGATAGAACGAGTTGTCTTCGGCTTGATGCCAATGTGCCGAATTTCAACTCGATAGGACGACAAAAGAGGGGCATTTAGCTTTCCGAATGTCTGGTTGGTATTTGTTCGATCGCCCGGCTAGAACGTTTAAGGAGATATAATGCATTTATAAAACGCAAAACAGGAGGATTTTGTGGTAGTTTTTGCCTTCCTGCCACTGAAACAAAATAGGCGGGAATAGACATTGGCAAGCCAATTACAACGAAACAGTTTGGTCTGAATAAGTATTTAAAAGGATAGTCTTTAAATGGGTCAAGCTTGTTATCCAAACCTCATACTTCCCCTAACTTCATTTTAAGATCAAAGAATTCATTTCCATATTATAACAATTATAAGAGTAGCCACTTAAAGCAAGCGTCGGTAGGAAACAACATATTCCCCCAACTTAACAAGCAAACACTCGCTTGTGTTCTCGGAATTTGAATAGACTTTACTGTGTGTGTCCTAGTATTGGCAAGGATGCAAGGACTGGTAATGACCCTGTCATGCAAGTGTGTTAATGCTACATTTATTTGATTTGTCTTTTTTAAATCATCAATTAGCTTTGTCTCCTAGCCTAGAGTAATATCCGTGTTCTTAGTTGTATGTTAAATGCGCTCTGAGCTTACATTATGTTTGTTGGCAGCGCTATACAAATATTTTTATTATTATTATTATTAATGTATTTAAGCAGGATATCCTTACCTTAGCTAGGAAAAAAAAACATGGTGCAACCTTCAAAACCACCACAGTATCCTCTAGCTAAAATTCCTCATTTTTAATATTACCAAACTATAAAAAAAAATAGAATCCCAAATAAATATCTGGTATATGATGTTGAAGACATGACATTTAGACGGTGTTCTCTCTCTCTGTAAAGTCATGACTAGCCTGCAAACACGGTGATGGGTAAAATTAACTTATACAGATAGATTGATGGGCAATACGATGTTAACGTACCGATGATGGGCAATAAAATGTTCACGTTGAGTGTGATGGGCAATACGATGTCAAGAGAGGTGAGCCATTGGGCTACTTCTATATACAATATTTTTTTTACAAAGACCTTAATGTGAGGAAAGACACAGTTTCTTACACAACATTCACTCCCCTTAATCTTCTCGTAAGTCTACATATCCGAATGTGAGGAAAAACACAGTTTCTTACACAACATTCACTCCTCTTAATCTCCTCGTAAGTCTACATTGTACGCTGTAAAACTACTCGCTACATTGTACGCTGTAAAACTACTCGCTACATTGTACGCTGTAAAAATACTCGCTACATTGTACTCTGTAAAACTACTCGCTACATTGTACGCTGTAAAACTACTCGCTACATTGTACGCTGTAAAACTACTCGCTACAATGTACGCTGTAAAACTACTCGCTACATTGTACGCTGTAAAACTACTCGCTACATTGTACGCTGTAAAACTACTCGCTACATTGTACGCTGTAAAAATACTCGCTACATTGTACGCTGTAAAACTACTCGCTACATTGTACGCTGTAAAACTACTCGCTACATTGTACGCTGTAAAACTACTCGCTACATTGTACGTTGTAAAACTACTCGCTACATTGTACGCTGTTAAACTACTCGCTACATTGTACGCTGAAAAACTACTCGCTACATTGTACGCTGTAAAACTACTCGTTTATATATTTTGTTTTCCATGTACATAACTAGAACTAGTCTAACGAGAACTAACATATTATTATTTAAAACATTTACATGGCACTTCAAACTGGGTATTCCATCATATCACTTTACACTGGGTACACAAGTCTAGTGCAGTGAATAGCGTGATATACATTCACCGAATGAAGATATGTGGTGTGTTCGTCAAATTGAAACGGCAGATTCGTTTTTCTTTCTAAAGACTTTTATATTTCAGCCGTCAAGATTTACTTCCCTTCTTTTCCAGCGAGATTTCACAATAAACGGTGTTTACATTACTGAATTACGTTTTAGAAAAAGATTAATAATAATCGTTTGAGGATGTTAGCAGTTTGTATATCTGGTATGAGCGCAATGTCACAAGAAGCGTTAGCCCACTGGTGTGCTATTAATCAATAATGTAAGCGTGTGGATGGTTTCCACACCTCGCCATCGATGATGCCCATGGGTACAGAACTGCACAGGGAGTATCAGACATGGTCCATATTTATAATGACCTAATAAAATAAACCAGCTAAACAACTTTAAAAAAAATGCAAAGTAACCTTAATGTTTACGTTCTATGTGACCATTATGATCTTGGGTCTGGGAATAGTAAGATGGGATTTAAATATTAATCTTTTTTTTTGTCATAGGTATTCAAGTATTACATACTTTGAATGCAAAGGGTCCCAAATTTTGGTTATGTGCATTCCTTGTGTGTGTGTGTGTGTGGGGGGGGTGCGTACAATTATACAAACCGCACACACATACACACACAAGGGATTATCCTATAATAATGTGTACACATGAACTGATGTAAAACTCCACATAGATAACAGTTTATTATTGATCCAAAGTAAAGGAAAATTGAAAAATAACTGAATTTCATGTAGCACGAAAAAACAAATGAGGGCAGAGGGGGACAACTATATCCTATAATATTGGGATATCATAAAACATACAATTAGTGGGATCCTATACATGTTACACAATATTGAGATCCTATAGATCTTATAAAAATTTAGGTTCTGCAAAGATTTAAATTTTCTAAGTTAAACATAAAATATTTATTAGTTGTTGTTTTTCTTATCAAAAGGCAAGTATCCCGCACGGTTGAATAAATATGAAGAGACTTCTGGATTCTCCAGGACAAGAGTCGGTAACTTTTGGATAATAGGATAAAATTGGATAAAATTTATTCAGCGTGCTAACAACTTAGACAACTTTTTTTATTTTCTCGTTAAAGAAACTCGAATTGCCTTTTCGGTGTCATTGAACCAACGTGGCATTGAAAATCACTCTGCGTGCCAAGTCTGCCATGCATTCCGTAGGTTGACGATCCCTTGCTCTTGGATTTACCAATGAGTGTGTATTTTGGATGAGAGAGAGATAGAGAGAAAGCTAGAAGAGAAAGAGAGAGAGAGAAAGTGAGCGAGAAAAACATCAAAGAGCTAGTTCTAATTCAGTGAAGAGCTTTAATGACAAGTGAATATTCACACATAGAGTAGACCCTATAAGTAATATTGTTAAGTGGAAATACACTTAAAGGAGAAAAAAAAGTTAAAAGTTTGGGTTCAAGTTTAAATACTGCTGCAGACATGCACTATAAAATAATGATAAAATCCACTAAAACTACCTCTCCCCCAACACACACACACAAACAGGCTCTAATAAATGTGTGAATTTAGCTTTAAAACTTCAATTCGTTGACTCTGGAAATAATCTGATAAAACAGCATACAATCATAGTTATCAAACATATCTAAATGCAATGTAAAATAAAAGAAATAAAAAAAAAAACTTACCGTATTTTCTTGAGCTCTTATTGTACATCCAAACCAACAAGAAAATAACAATAAAGTCACTGGAGAATAGACGTGGAACTTGAACATATAAACTCCAGGCATTGTCAGCTGTTGCACTGTTTTTTTGTAAAAGTCTAAACTGTTTATTTTCTTTACGAAGATGAATGAAATTATTACGTTTTTGTTAAAACCACTCTATCCAAACGTCAGGAATTTATTCCCCATGTCCCGCTGGCGTGTTGCAGTTTGTTAGCAGACAATTGGTTAATTTCAATGGTTTCTTCCATCTTTTTTTTTATTTTCCTTCTGTTCGTAAAATAAAGCAGAACAATGATAAAACATGTAATTAATTTATTTATATCAGAAACATGCAAAATCCACCCTCTATCTGGGCTGCACTGGTTATCAAATCACGCGTGACACCGTTACGTCATAGTAGCAGATATCTAGTTTAAAGAAGCAGGAAGTCGGATTACGGATTTCCAAAATAGGTGTGGCGGGGGTGAGGAGGGGGGGGGGGTCCTCAGTACAATGCTAGGGATAAGGGCACTCAGCTGTGACCGTTAAGAGGGATAAAAACTAACCACTATAAATACATAGAAGGATTAAACAATATAGACCAGGGGTCGGGAACCTTTTTGTCTGAGAGAGCCATGGAAACCACATATTTTGAAAAGTAATTCTGTGAGAGCCATACATTATGCTTAAAACTAAAAATTAAAGTGAATGTGTGCATTTTGTGTAATTTCAACACTAAAAGTACAATAATTATGTCTCTGAATTCTTCTGATGCTGAGCTGTAGTAGACTTTAGCTCATTTGTAAAATGAAATATTGATATCCTATGAATAATAATATGCAGATCAAAAAGTAAAAAAAAAAGATTGTTTTAATAATCGAACATTTGTCTGCGAGCCAGATGCAGCCATCAATAGAGCCACATATGACTCGCAAGCCATGGGTTCCCGACCCCTGATATAGACATTCTGTTTTACTTGTTGGATACATTTGAAATCACATTTCAGACACAAAATATCTTTCGCAATTTAACTAGATCTAGCGAATTATTTTATTTTTTAAATTAAAAAGGTTTAAATCGGTGCCAATTATTTTCTTCTTGTTAAAGCGGTTTCACTTTTCTAGAGCAGCTCTCAACGCCCTCCCCCTTTCACACGATATAGCGTGTTGATAATGTACACACTTGTTCTGTATAGCAATCGTTGGGTGTTAACTGTCATAACCAATGTTATGGTTGTGTGTGTGTGGGGGGGGGGGTGCGTACATCTAACCTGCTGGACTCGTACCTCCTTAATAATAATAATGATCATTTTTATAGCGCTTCTATCCATGCTATTAGACTAAGCATACTCGGTGTTGCTCGGTGTTGCTCGGTGTTGCTCTCGGTGTTGCTCGGTGTTGCTCGGTGTTGCTCTCGGTGTGAATTGTAGTGGTAGATCTATTAGTATGTAAGGCATACAACCAGTAGCCAAAAAGAAAGGTTTATAAGCTCTTTTGTCTCATAGTCTCTCAGTGTCTGAGATAAGCTGTTCCATAAAGAAGGCGCCAGAGATTCAAATGAGCACACTCCTGTGTACTTTTGAGGTTCACACTACTTCACACCTACCACTGGCTGAGAAAAGCTTTCATTAAGCTAAGTAAACGAGGCACTATTTATGCGAACAGCCACCGGAAACTGGTGATTATACCTAAAATATACGAATACAAAACAAATTGGAAACAAAACAATTACTTCCATTCATGTTCCAATATTTTTAGTTTGCTTTTGTTACTATCGCCTTGTTCTTCGGCGACGAAGAGTTCTGTAAGTACATGCTACAAGTATTAATCAAAGAGGTACTCCGCCAAGGTAAGAGATGGATAGGCCACACACCTGGAGCCCGCAAGCTAGTGGAAAAGAGACAGAACAACATTGATCCTGGAGACAGGGACGTAGACTCCATCAATGATGGGAAAAAATTTGGAGACAGCTAGTGTCAGGGGTCGGCAGCCTTTTGTCAGTAGTGTGCCAAAGGCGGATTTATAATTCAGTCAGCGTGCCAACAGCCAGAAAAGTCAACCTACACCACCAATCAATGTCTTGTAGAAAGACTTGAATTGAGTTATTGTGTGTCTTCTGCGTGCCATGGGAATCATTCTGCGTGCCAAGTCTGGCACGCGTGCCGTAGGTTGCCGACCCCTGAGCTAGAGAATCATGCCAAGGACCGGGATGAATGAAGGGAACAGGCAATACTGGAGATTCGTTCCTATTTCGACAAAAGAATTCGACTTTATGTTACCTTTTTGGTGTGCTATTTTACGGCGTTCATTTTCTAAGTTTTGGCCCCAATACAAACAGAACCTCTAAAGAAATTTCGACTAGATTCCTTTTACAGCATGCTTGACAGCGTGTTTAGCAAAAATTAATTATTAAAAAAAAATATGAAAAAAAAAACGTCAACTAGAGTTTTAAAGTGTGTTGATTCTTCTGTGTTAAAATCAATACTGCACCACTAAATTACCGTACTTGATAGTTTGCCCGATACGATTATCTGATACGCTTCATGCTTTTAAACACACTCACACAAACTGCTAGATCGGTGCTACGTGTCTTTAAAACTAAGTAAAGAAAGTTTCTACGAATTTTACCAACCGCGCGATAGGATAGACTGGCCGGGTAGCGACAATGTACCGGGCAACGAGAACAAAGTTACCGTGTCAACAAAAATAGAAGAAGAACAATTTCCTAGATTTAGTCACAAAAACGTGATTGATTCAAAAATGTGATCAAAGTATATAATTAATGGGGTTAGTTTATCAAATTTTGGGAAACGCCGAGACTGTCCAATCAAATAACGCGTCTTTAGGAAAGTATCAATGGTATTGAATACATAAACAAATAACTAAGAGATTGTGTCCCCACAACAAAAGTCTTTGGAATTCAAGTAAACCTTTGTTTAAAGAGTTAAAAAGTTTGACTCACTCATTTGTTTGTGTTTATGACTCACTAATTTGTTTGTGTTTATGACTCACTAATTTGTTTGTGTTTATGACTCACTAATTTGTTTGTGTTTATGACTCACTAATTTGTTTGTGTTTATGACTCACTAATTTGTTTGTGTTTATGACTCACTAATTTGTTTGTGTTTATGAAGCCTTTTCTTCAAAGATTGCTTGAAATAGTGAAGGGAAAAGATTAAGTTTTAAATACAAACCATTCAACCAGATTCAAACCGAACTGTACTTAGAATTAGAGATTAGGCCTATGCAGTGTTTAGTATAAAGTGTGTATGTGTATGAAGTATGTATGTGTAATAAGAAATGTGTAGGAAGAGTGTCTGTATTGATTATGTGTATTACGTGTGTTTATGTACTAAGTGTACATTAGAAGTGTATGTATTTGTATGATGTGTGTTAAGTGTGTATGTGTGTGAATTGTGAATTTGTATGTAGTATGTATGTGTACAAATGTGTATGTGTACAAATGTGTATGTGTACAAATGTGTATGTGTACAAATGTGTATGTGTACAAATGTGTATGTGTACAAATGTGTATGTGTACAATTTTGTATGTGTACACATATGTATGTGTACAAATGTGTATGTGTACAAATGTGTATGTGTACAATTATGTATGTGTACACATGTGTATGTGTACAAATGTGTAGGCCCTATGTGTACAAATGTGTATGTGTACAAATGTGTATGTGTACAAATGTGTATGTGTACAAATGTGTATGTGTACAAATGTGTATGTGTACAAATGTGTATGTGTACAAATTGTGAATGTGTACAAATGTGTATGTGTACAAATGTGTATGTGTACAATTGTGTATGTGTACACATGTGTATGTGTACAAATGTGTATGTGTACAAGTGTGTATGTGTATCTAATGTGTATGTTATTTCGCTCGTATGTGGGCGTCATGAAACATTATTGGCACTCAGCGTGTGTTAAAGCCAGCGTTGTTGTCATCCGGCGGATGTCATTTTAACTACGTGTAACATCAATTGAGACAACAGCAAATTTAAACAAAAACTACACACACTCAACAAGTCCAACTACTTACTAACCACTTCAGCCATATCAGACAAAAAAAAGCGAAAATATTTCCTTCTAACTAAATATTATATACTATATATAGAGAGTCTATACACTTTCATCACAATAAAATTAATTTAGCCGACTTGGCTTTATTAAGCCTTAATTTGTGTCTAACGTTTTTTCTTCAGCATTTAATGAATATTATTTGTAGATGTATAGGCCTGTTGTTAAATTTACAAAATAAAATGAACATTTAGACCTTTTATAAAAGAATCGATAAAATGTAGTACAATTGTCGAAGAGCTAGCTATTCACATTTAATTGTTTGTGTATAACAGTATCTTTATGCTTTACATGACATTTTATTTGTAAAGTGGTAAGTAAGTAAAGTACCCGTCGGACCAAATTGTTTCATAGGGCCGGTGAAGCAGCGTTCAACAGTTTCTGTGGCCACAGCATACCAAGACTAGGTGATTGAGTGGCCACTAGGTTACAATACCCAACCGCTTTTACTTTACCCCGACTAAAGTCAGGTGCCTATCAGGGCTGGGTAGACTCAAGGATGCCACCCAGGCTCGAGAACTAATCCTAGCCTTCACCAGGATATAAACCCAGTAACTTCAATAAAAAAAAACACAAAAAAAAATTTGAATAAAATTTATATATTACAAGATATCGTAAGTGTCGTAAGGACATTATATTGGTTCATTGAAATATTAACGCCCTCTTTAAAGATCGTAATACTATGACGCGAGATTTTCAACAACCCCTTATCACATAAATGTCGTCATTGTATTAAAGTATTAAACGAGATATATATATATATATAAAAGAGCTTATAGATCTATATGACATAAATATACCTTATGCTAGAAGTAATACAATACCGGTAGTTCAAAAGATAAATTACAGCGTAATACTGTAACGGTAATACAAACGCTAAAAAAAAAAGAAAGGCCAAGTACGATTGTGTCCCAACAGTATTACATACTATAAATAATGTATTGAGAACTAGTTTTACACAAAAGAAAAAGCGATATAAAAAAAAAGGAAGAAAACTTTGCTATTTATCAATAACGTAACTAGAAATGGTGGGTGGGAGTTGATAGGGTGGCGGCCCCAGACGCCAAAGTTTAGATTGGCACCAGACTTTCTTAACGTGTATGAAAGTTTGCTTACTAATGAATGAAAACAAACATTTTAAATAGGCGTCACTTTCCATCCCTACCCCGCCCAAGACCCAAGTTTCACCAGTTACGCTTTGTCAGCATGTATGTGTGTATGTATGTGTGTATGTATGTGTGTATGTATGTGTGTATGTATGTATGTACGTATGTACCTATGTGCGTATGTTCGTATGTGCGTATGTGCGTGTGTGCGTATGTGCGTGTATGCGTATGTGCGTATGTGCATATGTACGTATGTACGTGTGTATGTATGTATTTATGTGTGTATGTATGTACGTATTTATGGGTGTATCTATGTACGTATGTATCTGTGTATGTATGTATGTGTTACGTCCAGATTGTAAATTGCCCAGTTCATGTACTGTGCAACTTTTTGCCCATTTCATGAAATGGGTATGTTTATTTCTGCTCATTTCATGAACTGTGCAAGTAACTCTCTTGTAAAAAGTTTAAACAGTTGTAAAAGGAAAAAAACATCGACCATTAGGCCTATCCATTAAGCAATTAAGAAATATAATTAAAAAAAACATTTATTGGTAGATGTATAACTTTATCGCCACACATTGCTTAAATTATATGGTATTGTAAAAAGAAAAATACAATACTTGTGCATGTAATCAGTCACTTGTACAATATTACGTTACTTGTCAACCACAGACAAAGAGATCCATCACATGAGGGATATAACATGTTAAAACTCTACTAGTTCAACTTTTACATAGAGAGTTCAGGGGTCATATTATAATCCTACAGACTCCATTTTTAGTGTCAGTCAAAAGTAGAGACCTATCAAACAAATAGCAATACATTATGCCTTAAAAAAACACTCAGATCTAGGGATAAAAACATTTTTCTTGTTCCCTATGCAAGAACAAACAGATACGTTTTCTTTCTCACCCAGTGGTATCCTAATAATATGGACTGGGTTTTACCGAAACAAAACAAGAAAACTAATAACTTAACATAATGTAAAAAACTTAGTCCAAATGAACGACCACACTAAAACCATGGGTAACACAAATGTAGGACGCAATAACTTCCTTTATAAAATGAGCGCCTGTAACAGATAACAAAGAATTAGATCTTTGTGAAAACAAAATAACATTAAAGTTATATATATATATATATATATATATATATATATAGTATATCGTGCTTTTTTTTTCCATGATTACAATCTTGGATTAACTAGTTCTATCAAATTTACCTTGACATTAATATTTCACCGCAAAGCAATGATGACTAAATGGAATTAAAAAAACCTCTACCTTAAATTTATTACTTTCAGAAATACCAATAATTATAGGACTCAATTGTAAAATGTGTCCTTGATACAAGATAACCAATGAAATCTCTTTTTATCTTTCTTAACTTTTGGCTCTATCTAATTTATTATATTTCTTTTTTTTTGCTTTCTTTAACTCCTACCCCACTCATTCTATCTTTCTCTCTTTTTTTCTCTCCTTCCCCCATTCTTTGATTAATCTTCCTATTAACCACCCGTGTACTCAACGATCATGTTCTAAATTATATCATCGTGTACAATAAATTATAATAGTTTGACAAATTATTTGCGTAAAAAAAACTAAAACAATAGTTCTAATATAAAAACAATAGCAAACGGTATGTTGTCGTTGTTGTTGTTTTTTTTTTGTTGGACTTAAAATTTTGACAAATTTTTGGTGTCTTTAAAATTTTGAACGTTGGCAGGAAGGGTCGTAAATAACAATCGATTCAGGTGTCTATGGAGTGTCCGCTTTAAACATTTGTACGTCAACACACACACACATACATATATTTATATTATACATATATATACATATCTATATTATGCATATTATAAATATATATAATATATAGCCAACATATGTATGTATTGAGTGAGACAGACAGACATATATTTACTTACATATATGCATAGATACGTAGATATAAAGACAAACAGACAGACAGACAGACGGATTGATAAATAAAAAGATGGATGGATAGATAGATAGATAGATGGATAGATAGATAGAGAAATAGACAGATCAATAAATAAATGGAGATATTTATATAAATATATATATAAATATATATATATATATAATATATATATACATATAGGTAGATATATTATAGATAGATGGATAGATAGATCAGTTAAAAAAAAAAAGAAACTCAGTTTCTATAATATAATGATAATAAAAGATACAAAACAATTAGACCAAACAATCACCAACTAGCTGGTGGTCCAAGACCACTGGACCGCAAAAATTTGACAAGGACGCGTTGGGTGATATAAGGACTTGAAATCCAATGCCAAACTCAAGATATCATTTTCAAGTATACGGGACAAGTCGTTGTAAAGCCTTCTTATGATTATCTCTTTCTCTCACTCACCCCTTCTCCTTTACTTCAATTTTCTCGCTGTACCTACGTCTATGTCTATTTCTCTATCTTCATTTTTCTGTCACTTTTCTATGTCTTCCATATCCCCCCCTCTCCTTTTCTCTCTCTGTCTGTCTCTCTCTCTCTCTCTCTCTTAAGCTATATCATATGTTGTTTGTATATAAGTAAAATATATTTCTATTTAAATTGTAAGTATGTCGTGTAGTCGGTTTTGGTTTGTATCTATTCCTTTATTACTTTGTATCGTTTTTTATGTTTCTCATAAAAATATTTTATTACTGCTTCGTCTCTCTTTCACTCTTTTTCTCCCTTTTTCTCACCACTCATCTCCCTCCCCCCTTTGACTGTATTCCTTTCTCTCTCTCTTTTTTTCTGCCTCTTTCTCTCTCCTTGACTATTTTTAAAATATCAAGACAAAAAAATCCTTACCCTCACCTATGTCAGAAAGACGATATCACAAAGTTATTTCAGCATGGCCATTAACTTATTATATTAACTAAAGACTTTATATGATGACTGTTTTTTAAACTAAGAATAATAAAATCTTATAAACCTAGACAACGTGCATTATAGGCCTAGTATCAGCAAACAGCTGTAGGCCTTTAATAAACCATTATACCAAAAGGATCCTATATATAAAACTATATCTCATTACATAATAGTCACGGCGAATGGTGTCCTTGAAATGTTAACACTTTAATCATTGTTGGGAGACATGAAAAATGACAAATGAAAACACCCTGATCATATTATAACAGAGACACACAAATAACATGCACATAAAAAATGTGCGCACCACTTGATAGTAAACACATAATATTATCTCACTCTAGTCCACATAAGAAGATAATCCACACTTCGTAGATCAACAACACAACACAATGAAAGTCCAAGTAATAACGTTAAGAAGTAAGCCGCACACACACAGTTTTAGTGACGCCTGTGTCCCGCCAGGTTTTTATATTTGTATGTGTGTGTGTCTGCTATCATTTAGGGCTCAAAACGTTAAGTCAAAGCGCAGTACTTCTTTTCTTTCTGCACGTCGCAGTTTATAGCTCTGTGCTTGGTCCTGTCTACTGCTATAGTGAATTGTTAGGTTATACTTGGGAGGCCCCTGTGGTTATCTACGCGCTTTATCTGACAAAGGAAATTTTTTATACTTCCTTGTTTAGGGACTTCCCCCGCCGCACATCTCCCAGCTCTTACACACACCACCAGCGGAATAACATTGAATGGCATATG
The DNA here is from genome assembly GCA_949126835.1 of Anisus vortex. NCBI lineage: Eukaryota > Metazoa > Mollusca > Gastropoda > Planorbidae > Anisus > Anisus vortex. Next base: position 18,057,511 of record OX421505.1, read on the forward strand.
GAATGATCTATTTTTAAAGTAAATAGCGCTGCATATGATATGATCTAATTTTAAAGTAGGCCTACAGTTATTGAAAATTCTGAAAATACTTTGACACATAAACAGAAAATTGAATCTTTATACAACTTATACAACTTATACAACTAATACTAACACTCCCCACACTCTCCTTTTCGTAGCATTATTTGGAAAATACCGTCTGTCGACGCCACTTCATTGGTTTAATAAGAGGTAGGATTTATTGTCAGGGAATCGATGGAAAGGGGAGTGAGGGTAATCAGGTGCGAATCAAAAGTTTCGAGGCTGGGGAAAAGAAGGGTGGGGGACACAAGCCTCTATTACCTTGTATAGGAAGCCCCCCCCCCCAAAGCCTCTATTACCTTGTATAGGAAGCCCTCCCCCCAAAGGCTCTATTACCTTGTATAGGAAGCCCCCCCCCCCCCAAAGCCTCTATTACCTTGTATAGGAAGCCCCCTCCCCCCCAAAGCCTCTATTACCTTGTATAAGAAGCCCTCCCCCCAAAGCCTCTATTACCTTGTATAGGAAGCCCCCCAAAGCCTCTATTACCTTGTATAGGAAGCCCCCCCCAGAGCCTCTATTACCTTGTATAGGAAGCCCCCCCAAAAGCCTCTATTACCTTGTATAAGAAGCCCCCCCCCCCAAAGCCTCTATTACCTTGTATATGAAGCCCCCGCCCCCAAAGCCTCTATTACCTTGTATAGGAAGCCCCCCCCCAGAGCCTCTATTACCTTGTATACGAAGCCCCCCCCCCAAAGCCTCTATTACCTTGTATATGAAGCCCCCGCCCCCAAAGCCTCTATTACCTTGTATAGGAAGCCCCCTCCCCCCAGAGCCTCTATTACCTTGTATAGGAAGCCCCCCCCCAAGCCTCTATTACCTTGTATAGGAAGCCCCCCCCCCCGAGCCTCTATTACCTTGTATAGGAAGCCCCCCCCCCCCAGAGCCTCTATTACCTTGTATAGGAAGCCCCCCAAACCCAGAGCCTCTGTTACCTTGTATAGGAAGCCCCCCCCCCGAGCCTCTATTACCTTGTATAGGAAGCCCCCCCAAACCCAGAGCCTCTGTTACCTTGTATAGGAAGCCCCCCTCCCCCCAAAGCCTCTATTACCTTGTATAGGAAGCCCCCCAAAGCCTCTATTACCTTGTATAGGAAGCCCCCCCCCCCAGAGCCTCTATTACCTTGTATAGGAAGCCCCCCCCCAAAGCCTCTATTACCTTGTATAGGAAGCCCCCTCCCCCCCCCCCCAAAGCCTCTATTACCTTGTATAGGAAGCCCCCTCCCCCCAGAGCCTCTATTATCTTGTATAGGAAGCCCCCCCCCCAAAGCCTCTATTACCTTGTATAGGAAGCCCCCCCCCCCCGAGCCTCTATTACCTTGTATAGGAAGCCCCCCCCCCAGAGCCTCTATTACCTTGTATAGGAAGCCCCCCAAACCCAGAGCCTCTGTTACCTTGTATAGGAAGCCCCCCCCCCCGAGCCTCTATTACCTTGTATAGGAAGCCCCCCCAAACCCAGAGCCTCTGTTACCTTGTATAGGAAGCCCCCCAAACCCAGAGCCTCTATTACCTTGTATAGGAAGCCCCCCAAACCCAGAGCCTCTGTTACCTTGTATAGGAAGCCTCCCCAGAGCCTCTATTACCTTGTATAGGAAGCCCCCGCCCCCAAAGCCTCTATTACCTTGTATAGGAAGCCCCCGCCCCCAAAGCCTCTATTACCTTGTATAGGAAGCCCCCTCCCCCCCCCAAAGCCTCTATTACCTTGTATAGGAAGCCCCCCCCCCAAAGCCTCTATTACCTTGTATAGGAAGCCCCCTCCCCCCCAGAGCCTCTATTACCTTGTATAGGAAGCCCCCCCCCAAAGCCTCTATTACCTTGTATAGGAAGCCCCCATACCCCTCTTTTCCCTTTCCTGACTTTGTAAAAAATAAAATTATTTTAAAGTAAACAATTACTAGATTTGACAAAAATGTTACATGTTTGTTACAGTAAGTTTACACATATGCATCTTCATTTATGATGGTGAATATTCTAGCGATTTCGCCGTACGCACTGGAGTGAAACAAGGATGCGTCCTTGCCCCAACTCTCTTTGGGATCTTCTTCTCAACCTGGCTAAACAATGCCTTTAGAGAATCCAGGGAGTGGATTTACTTGCACACCCGGTCAGACGGAGGGCTTTTCAAATTGTCCAGGCTAAGGGCAAGGCGAAAAATCCGCACAAGAACAGTCAAAGACTTGCTGTTCGCGGATGACGCCGCCTTTGTCACACACACAGAGGAGGAGCTACAATCCTTGATGGACCGCTTCTCCAGGACCTGCCAAGATTTTGGTCTAACAATTAGTATAAGAAAGACCAACGTGATGGTTCAAGGAGCTGACCCACCCAACATATACATCAACGGTACCAAATTAATGTCGTTGATCAGTTCACATACCTTGGCTCCACCATCACCACCGATCTATCACTGGACACAGAAATCAGCAGAAGAATTGGCAAGGCTTCCGCGACTTTATCCAGGCTAACGCAAAGAGTATGGGCCAACAAGATGCTGTCTATTAATACAAAAATAGCTGTCTATCGTTTATGTGTGATCAGCACTCTCCTGTACGCCAGCGAAACTTGGACCCTGTACGCATCGCAAGAAAAGAGACTCTCTTCTTTCCACATGCGCTGCCTCAGACGCATACTTGGGATATCTTGGAAGGACCGCATAACAAACAACGAGGTCTTGCAACGGGCTAACATGCCTAGCAGGATCACTCTCCTTCGCCAACGACGTCTTCAGTGGCTTGGCCATGTTTCCAGGATGGAGGAAGAGCGAATCCCAAAAGACCTGCTATATGCTGAGCTCGCGGAAGGCAAGAGAGCTTCCGGCCGCCCCAACTCAGGTTCAAGGACGTCTGCAATCGTGATCTAAAGGCTATAGATGTAGAGGTCGGAAACTGGGAGAACCTTGCTCAGCACAAAAATAGTTGGAGAGGCACCTTACACACCGGTATAAATGCGGCAGAGGGCTAATTCGCCTTATTGCGGAGGCTAAACGAGCAGCGAAGAAAAGTAGGCTGCCCCTAACAATCTCCAACGGTCCAGCTTTCAAGTGCCAGAGATGCGATAGAGCCTGTCTCTCAAGGATAGGTCTCCACAGGCACAGTCAATTTTGCAGGGCTGGCCAAATCACAGACGCGCAAATCTAATCGTCTTTCGAGACTATGGAGCCAATGATGATGATGATGATGATGCATCTTCATTTATTTATAGATAAAATTATGATATATCTTGTAAGTTTACAGACGTTCTTTCTAGATAGAAGATTATTACGTTCACTAGGCCCAAAACTCCTGCAGGGCGACAGGGATCCGCCGATGGCAGGGATAGAATCCGCGGCCTGTCAGTTGGTTTTTGGTTGACAGTCAGGTGAACTAACCACTGGACCAGCCAGCCAGCCTACAAAAGCCAAATAAATACTACGAAGCTGTAATGTAACCCTATTCAAACTTCAAACCATGATGATCCATATAGTAATGAAGGATCTTTTTTTTTACTAATTTTCGTGGTCACGGTATTCAAAGAGACAGTGTGACCAACACAACGACCAGCACAAATCCAAGCAGAAAGTCCATACCATACAGACTTTACTAAGAACCATTTACTTCTTTTCTTCTATTCTAGCCTGAATCCAAACTATACTGATAAATCAAACATTTCACAACATTTATTTTTAAAACGTTTAGCATTGACAAATCGGACATTCTAATCTCATCTAAAAGTTAAGCGACTTTACACATTGTTAATAGCTTTAGTCTCCGTTTATCAGATGCACCGCTGACAAGCGAAACGTTATAATATAATATGTAAAGGTTTGACAAGTTTCCAAGAAATTTAAACCATCACTACTTTTATAAGGATATAAAATGACAGCAGCTTTTAGCAAGAGATTTAAAACATTACTACTGTTATGATGATATAAAATGACAGCAGCTTTTAACATTTGCTTATAAAACTGGACCAACACTTTTTTAGTGAACTTGGATAGTACATTATGATTCATACATAGACTATCTGATAATTTGGTAAACGCTTCATGGTCATTAAAAGATTTCTAATAAAAACATTTCGGGTCTAGAAAATTAAATTAAGCATAACACGTTGTGATGTCTTTGAACTGAATGTCTGCGAGCTGCGGGCCACATCTGGCTCGGAGTACAATTATTTTCCTGCCCGTAAGAAAATTGTATAAAAAAAATATTGACTGTCGAGATGAAGCGCGAATCGAATTTCCTATTGTAGAAAATGAAGCACATTTATTCATATAGGGAAATAGTTTTTAAATTAGTCAATATTCCTAAATTACAGCAGTGCGATGGGGAAGCAATGATAAAGTTCTCATTGGTGTTTTTTTCAGCTGATCGAGAAACTTTGTTACTTCAAGCCTTCAAGGTCAGCAACAACAACAAACAAACAAACAAACAAAACAACTCATTATTGCGGATTGTTATGTGAAATTGAGGGTGTTTATCTTTAACCCGCGTATCTCATCGTCTTAAACCAGTAGCTGTAAGAACGAGACCACTTGATCACTGATATGCATGAACGCTGTTTTTATCTGGGTCACAATACATGCACGAATGGAATTTGTATTATTTGCGTTTTGCGGTAGTGCAATGTTGAAACAAGTCAGTGCCATGGTTTTTACAAATTGCACAACTTACTGAAGAAAAACAAAATGTCATTACTTTGCACAGGGGGAAGCGCGTTCGGCTGGCAAACCGAAGGTCCTGGGTTCGAATCCTGGTGCAGGCCAGGATTTTTGCCCGGGTCTGGAGGGTGTTCCTGCATCTACCCAGCTCTGATTAGTTGGGGTAAAGTAAAGGCGGCTGTGCGTAGTGCTGGCCACACAATCACCTAGTATGCCGTGGCCACAGAAACCGTTGGACGCTGCGTCACCGGGCCTATGGATCAATTTGGGTACTTTACTACTTACTTGGGATCTATCCGAAGGTTCTGGGTTCGAATCCTGGTGCAGGCTAGGGATTTTTTCTCAGGACTTAAGGGTGCCCCTGAGTCTACCCAGCTCTTATTGGTACCTGACATTAGTTGGGGTAAAGTAAAGGCGGCTGGGCATAGTGCTGGCAACACATCTCATCGTATGCCATGGCCACAGAAATTGTAGCTAAACATTTTATTCATTTCGTAGATGTGCAGTGTAATGGGTCACTTTGGGGAAAGAACGATAACACACTGTGATCCCAGAAAAGTTTACTTGTTATTATTCTTAAACTCTACATCAGCCGCTTCATATATCTATATGGTAGGCCTAAGTCCTCCCACTGATAAACACCCGCAGCCCTTCCTTTTTAAACCGCTCTAACACAAATATTCATTCCGAAATTCTTCACCAAAGTTAGTTTAAATTAGTTTAAATATTGACTTTATAAATTCATGTTATTATTTTGATTAGCTTTACTTTTCAAATGCTCAGTGATTTTTTATCCAGTTTGGCACGAAAGCTTGAGTGTGATTTGAGGTTTGGCCTCCCTGTTCGATTAAGTTTCACAACCTGGGTTTCTAGTTGATTCAAAAAGGTAACTAATAACGTGTAAAATGTATCTTTATGAACAAACAAATAAGGTGCCAACTCATCAAAAATGTAATTGTTTTTTTTATACACAACAAGTATCCATATTTCTTAGAAAGTTCAATGGACCTTCGAGATAGTTCATCATTTGTTAGTGTTCCACTGTATCATGTAGTAAGTAGTGCAAATATCTTCGCCAGACCAATTTGACCTAAAGGATCAGAGAAGCAGCGTCGACAAGTTCCCGTGGTCACGACTCACTAGGGAACTGTGTGGTCAGCACAATGTCCAGGATTGGAAACCAGAACCTTCAGGACGCTAGCCAGACACGCTGCCGGCTCGGCCACTTTGCCCTCTACGTGCGCCCCCGCCCACCCAACGAGACATTTTGTACATGTCTCTCTTTACCCTGCGCCATCCTGTTTCCGTACATTTGAGACATTAGTGTCTTTTTTTTAACACTGGAGCGCAACACTCAGAGAATCCCAAACGTATTTGTTCCTCTCTGAATCATTAGACCTAAAACCACCCCACTCCAAAAATCCAGTTAACCCTTACAGTCCCGGGCGCGTATATAGCGGAACTGAAGTCAGCATAGATAGGAGTAGGACGGTACGGGAAGGGTTAAATCTCACCCTTTTTCTTTCGTTTCCTCCGATATTACGTTTTTTGCGCATTCCCCCCCCCCCTCCCCGCTCCCACACATAAAGCAAGGCGCTTCGGTGCGTACCACTGGTTACGAGCCAATGATTTAATGCAGCGGTTCCCAGCCAGTGAGTCGCGACCCCTTTTCATGGGCGTCGCCAAGGACCATAGGAAAACACTTATTATTTATTTGTCTTATTGAGGCTTTCCACAACAACATGTAGGCCTAAAGCACCGTATTCTTCGATGGCGCCACCTCACAACCCTCCCCACTGTGCAGCGGGGTCAAACAAGGTTGTGTCCTGGCACCAACACTCTTTAGTCTAGACCAGGGAATGGCAACCTTTTGATAATAGTGTGCCAAAGTGAGATTTCTAATTCATTCAGCGTGCCAACAGCCTAAAAGTCACCCTGCTTTAGCACTCTATTTCTTATAGAAGATACAATAGTCTTGTATAGTTGTTGTTGTTTTTTTTTGGAGTATTTTGCGTGCCATTGAAAATAGTTTTGAGTAACAAGTCTGGCACGCTAGTCGTAGGTTGCCGATCCCTGGTCTAGACTAGAGATGGGTCGCTCACTAAAGATCTGATCAACTGATCCGGGTCTTTTAAAGGAACGGATCCGAAAGCCGATCACTGTCAAAAGACCCGGATCAGTACTGATCCGTTCCCGTTCTGCATTTCGATATGTTGGTTTCCATAGTTAACTTAGAATTCGGATCTGACCCGGATCAGACCGATTCAGACCCGCTCAGTACTGATCGGATCAGACCCGCTCAGTACTGATATGGGTCTGTACTGATCGGATCAGACCCGCTCAGTATTGATCGGCTCAGACCCGCTCAGTACTGATCGGCTCAGACCCGCTCAGTACTGATCGGCTCAGACCCGCTCAGTACTGATATGGGTCTGTACTTATCGGCTCAGACCCGCTCAGTACTGAATGGGTCTGTACTGATCGGTTCCCGTTCTGCATTTCGATATGCTGGTTTCGAATGCGAGTGATCGTACAATTGCTGTCAATTGTAAATAATGTTGATGATACCATTTTTGCATTATAATTAGCCAATATGATTACAGTATTTTACATTTACCCTTTTAATTTTACTTATTAGGTGAAAAAAAAGGAATTATAGCTTAAAAACAAAAGTTTAATTATAATTAGTTTAGTAGCCTACAACTAGACAATTGAGAACAATTATTTCTTATTTATATTTTTTATGTTTTAAGTAACAAAAAAAAACGGCGTTTCAACAAGGGATCCAAGTTGTTTTTCGCTCCCCTTGACATCCAACATATAAAATTATGGAGGTAGGCGGGGGGGGGGGGAGGGTATATTACTAAGTGATCCGTGGAACCGTTCAACGGATCCGTATCTTTTTAGTGAGCGCTCAATTGAGCGGCGATCAGCATGGTGAACGGTTTTGCCCATCTCTAGTCTAGACTTCCTTTTTTCATTTCATTTTTCAAGTCTTAAATAGAATGCTTTCCAAAAATTATTACAGTTTTGTATTTCCTCAAATTAATTTACTAAGTAAATGTGTACTAATGAAAACAAGCTAGTAGCTAAAAAGGTGTTTCAAAAATGACATTTAGAATGTAAAAATATTAATTAAGTGATTGTCCATTTTACGTATTTTTATCAATATGAGTATTGGTACTGGCATACGCATAAACAATATTTTATTTTTCTCAAATGCAAGCTGTGTATTAAAAAAATTGTTTAATAAAATCATTGTCCCAGAGACTTAAAACTAGGACTATTACCTCCCTTGATTAGATTTAGTCAGCATTTGTTTACTTTTTTTTTATATCGATTTCGCTCACGTTGAATTTTTTTTAAAGAAGACTATGGTTTTAATAATATGGCAACATTATATGTTAAATCTTAATGGGTCAAACAACCATTTCATGGGGGTCTCCTAAGACCACCGGAAAATACAGGCAGGCCCACCCACATGCAGACACAGAATAGAAATATAATTATATTTATATACCGGTACTTATTCTGTGCATGCAGATACATCCACGAACGATTACTTGGAGTGATGACATCAGCGCACCAAACCCATCACATACCTACTTTAAACAGTTGCGAAAACAGTCGGATGCGCCGAATTGCTATTTCACACTATTACTATTTTACAGTCAGATCCGATTCAGATGGTTGTCGAGGGGAAAAATGTATAAACGTGTTTTGAGCTTCGTGATAACTCAGAACTCTATAACTTTAAAATAATAATAATAATAATGATAATTTCTTATAGAAAGCAAGACCCCGAAGCACTATATGGCGATAAAAGTTTACTGAAGAAAATAACTTTGAAATCTTTAATGAGTAAAATTTATCACAGCAAGGACAAGTTACTTTTTATTAAAACAATTAATTTGTCTGAAATGATCGGATCATTCCAAATAAAACTTTAGCTTTGGCATGTAAATAAAATGTACATGTAGCTTAACTTATCTGCTTTCTTTGAGGAACATGACATTGAACCAGATAAAAGGATTACGATAATGAAACACTTGCACATGCTTGCAGACGAAATTTCATCTCACTTTTCAAATTTATCTGACACTTCATTTGCACCTGAAAGAAGCTCATGCAGATTCAAATTTGAAGATGTTCATGAAACAACACAAGTGAAGTTCATTTAATTTATTAACAACTGATTTCGCTACAATGCCACTCTAAAAATTCAGGATCAGGTGTTTGCAGTCATATACTATTCTGCCTGAGACTGTGTTGCGCATTCTTCTTCCATCTCCGACAACATATCTTCGTGAAAGGGATTTCCAGTTTGTTGATTATTAAATCTGAATACAGAAGTAGACTTGTTGTAAAAGATGATCTTCGTTGTGTAAGACGCAATCTCAATCTTAGCACTGACGTTGTGTTGTAATTAGAAATAAACATTTCGCAATATATCATTTCAAATGGATTTTTGGGATTAATCACTGTACTTTAATTATGTTCAATTTGTAACACTAAAAATACATCCTGCATATAAGATATTTGCATTACATTTTATAACAGTAGCACTTTACAGTTATTAGGTAGCGACGATAAAAAATGTATGGTTGGGGGTCGCCATAACGCGAAAAGCTGTATAGTAGGGTCAGGGCAATAAAAAGGTTGGGAACCACTGACTTAAAGGAATTCCCCATCCCCCTCCCCTCCAATGCTTTAATTCAGTGCCGCATCTAGCTTTTTACTAATCACAGTATTCACAGTTCGCTCCACAGAACACCTGGAGGGGCTGTAATTTATGACATATTACTTTGTTACTCAAGCAAATAGTGGCGTTTCTAACACGGTCAATGAAGTGTATAGTATGCATGTACATTACACCGATGTACTTTAATACATATATACTGTGCTTTTTTTGTATAAAAAAAAAAAGAGGTGCCGGTACTCAGTGATGGATTGCCTAACTTTTAGAGCAGTTTCGCATTTTATATTTTAATTCTTATTGCGCGCAATTTTAAAATAATTCAATTTTAACAAATTAATAATATAATAAATTAATAATAAACGTTAAAATACAAGAAAAGTAATAATTTTTTTCCCACATTGAAAAAGGTGACGGTACGCCGTACCGGTGCGTACCGTCACAAAAAAAGCACTGCATATATATATATATATAGAGAGAGAGAGAGAGAGAGAGAGAGAGAGAGAAAGAAAGAGAGAGAGAAAACTTTTCCGCCGTGACCTTTGAACTTCCTTTCCTCCGCGTCATTAGTGACAAAGAAATGCATGCACTGATCTATGTATATATATATATATGGATGGGTTGACCTTTGATTATCTTTTTGTTTTTGTAAAATTGAAAAAATTATGTTTTCTTCTATCCGTTCTCATAAATGTTAATAAATGTTTGTATCTACATAATATTATTTCAATGTTTTGAATTATTTTCATAAATATTTGATAATATATCATTGTAAATGCCAATTTCATGAATAAACTTAATTGGGGGGAAAAAATGACACTTAATCAAACATTAATTAAAAAAAAATCTCATTAAGCTGAGATCCAAATAATTATATAATTATTTTATAGCAGATGCTAAAATAATAATTGTATCTTAACATCTAAATGAACATTTTATTAATTATTTAAAGTTGAAAGTTTAGTGTTTTGTGTTAGATTCATAGTTAATAAAGACAAAATCAACGCTATAATAGGCTTAAGCTGCAAGCCTGTGAACAGTAGAATTATTTCCTTACGAGTTGGGCCTCAGACACTTAACAATCATACATGTTGTGATGATTTAGAATATATATAGTTGTTTTAGTGGGACATAATTTGTATAATCTCTAACCCGGTGTTAATGTATAGAATAAACGAGTGACGTTCTACGATAAAAACAATGACGTAGGAGTTAGATTGAACGTAGCGTACATTTGGAGATAAAGACAGACGACCTAAGAACTTGGTAGTGGAAAGACGTGTTTAGATTAGGCTATATAAACTGTTGTGTATTTGAATTCATCTTGTACATAAATTGCATTAAATATTGAGTTCTCATTTTTACTACAAGCCGGCAGTTTGTTCATTGATTATTATTATATAATGTGATCTCCCTGAGAGTTGTATACATAGTAATTACAAAATAACGGTCACATTATTTGGCGCCCCAACGTGAAATCGGAAGCTCAAGGTGAATTCGGAAGCCCAATGTGGAATATTGAAAATCAACGGAGAATGTTGAAGGAGAATCAAGGTGAATATTATTGAAAATCAACTGGAAAGAAAGCCTACAATATATTGTGAAGCACAGCTTAAAGAATACCACAAATGAACGTTTCGTACGACTAAAAGAAGACTAAAATTCAATGTGAAGAAATATCGACGAGAAAGAAAATTTGACGGTTTAACAGTATAGCCTAGCACGTTCTTGGAACTAAGCGCTACCAGTACATAACGGTGTACATGAAGATAGAAACGGAAGTTTATGTATGTTACCAAGCAAGTCGGTTAAAAAGGCCACTAGAAAATTGGAAGTTGAAAGGCGTCTCGGATACATTTTAAAAGTATCGAAAGTGGTAACAGTTATTGAAACAATAGTAAAGCTGTGTTTAATAGGACAAGCTAAGTTTGTCAAGTGAAGAGATTAAAAGAGAATCTCCGTAGAACTAGTGAATGGTTCGAGAAAAGAAGAATACTTCAGAATAGTCACAGAACTAGAAGTCAGTTCAGTACAGTAGCAGAAGTCAAGTGAAATTGGAAGTAAAAAGAAACTTCAACAAAGTGAAAGGATTATAATTCTTATGAATTAACGAACACACGAAGACTTTGGGCTGAAATAACCTGTGTGGTGGAGGATCGTTTCGAATTTGGAACCTTGGATTCGGAGACGGAAGGAAAAGGAACGCGTTTATTAAGATAAGTAAACTGGTGTATACGTTATGTTGTAGTATAGTACATGCCTAGATTTTTCTTGTGAAATCACTGGCATGTATTAGTTTCTTTTAGGAATTTTGTGTATACACTTATTGAAAAGCCCCTGTAAGTCAGGTTAGTTGAAAAAGACTTTTCATAAGTGTATATTACATAATATATGTTAGATTGTATAGTTTTGTATGCACAGTGTTATTATATTGTCTATATATATGTCATAGTAAATTTTTTGTGAATCTCAAGTCTCATCTACTATCTGTGGTGTTCTTATTTTTATATGTATTGATTATTATATTGATATTTATTTTATGCATATTGCAATATTGCTTACATTTTAAATTATATTAGTTTGTTGTAGGTATATATATTTATTAATTGAAAATGGAGTGTCCCTCAATGGAGACATATGCGCTGTATATAAATTATGGTAAGGAGTTGGGATATACTGGTAAAGAGTTGGATGAGTGGGTGGAGAGAAAATGGAGAGAGTATTTAGAGGCTAAAGATAAAGATAAAGAAAGAGAAGAAAGGGCTAAAGAAAAAGCTAGAGCAGATGAGATAGAGCTAGAGAGATTAAAACAAATTAATAAAGAAAAAGATAAAGAAAGAGAAGATAAAGCTAGAGCTGATGAGATGGAATTAAAGAGATTAGAGATAGAGGAAAAGGAGAAAGATAGAATTTTTCAGCTAAAAAAGTTAGAATTAGAGGCTAAAAATAATACTGCAAATGTAAACATTTGAGTCACTAGACCTGTTGTTGACCAGGTAATGGCTATTAGAAATAACATGTGCAGATTTACTTTCCAATTATTTAATGAAAAGGATGGTTCTATTGATACATTTCTAAAAAAAATTGAAATGGAAATGGACAGACAAAATTTTTCTTCATGTTATTGGTCTGGACTACTTGGAAAATCCTTTACAGGAGATATTCCATCAAAAATTTGTATGGAACAATCAGATTATGCATCTGTCAAGGAACAATTGTTAAGACATTTTGGAAGTACAGAGGAGGCTTATAGAAAGAAATTTTTTGAAATGACTTTATCAAAGGAAGAAGATCCAAAAAGTTATTTTGACTCATTGACAAGTGCTATGGACAAATGGCTAAAATGTGCTAAAATAGATAAATCATTTGAGGAACTGAAGAATTTTATTATTAGAGATAAGGCAATATATTCACTTGATAAGACTCTCAAAGCATTTATTCAGGAGAGATCTCCCAAGACTATAGAGGAAATAGTTGACCTGATTAGGAACTATAAATTAGCTCATCCCATGGCACCTACTTCTAAAGGAGAGGATTATCAAGATATAATATGCTTTGCTAAAAGCAATGATAATTTTCAAAGAGGAAGACAATTATCAAGGAGCAAGATGAAGTGTGGTAATTGTGGAAGAAATAACCATGTTACTAAGGATTGTAAAGATAAGAGAGATAACACATTGACATGTTTTATATGTAAAAAGAAAGGACATATAGCAAGAAATTGCTTCAGAAGGTCAAGTTCTGCTGGAAACAATAATAATAATAACAGATCTCAGGGATATACAAACCAAAGAGATCACAACTCCAGATTTAATCAGAACAGGAATCATTGTGGAGCTGTGTTATCAAGAAGCAAAGGAATAAAGTTTTTTCCAGGATATGTGGGATTAATACCAGTTCATGCAGTTCGTGACACAGGAGCCTCTGTCATTGCAATAAACAGCAAATATGTTCAGTCAAATCAATACACTGGTGAGGTAGCAGATTGTACATCATTTGATGGAAGAGTGATTAAATTGAGGTTGGCCTACATTGATATTAGGACACCATATATTACAGGTAGAGTACTGGCTCATGTTATAAATGATGCACCAATTGATTTAATTATTGGAAATGTTGAATCAGTTAAAGAATGTACTAGAGAGGAAATAGAAACATGGGAATTTAATAATAATCAAGCACAATGTAATGTGATTAATGAATGTAAAGCAAGCAATACTGAAGAAAGTCAGACAATGGTGAATAATGAAAAAAACACATCAGTTGATAGTGAATCATTACTGAATGAAAACTTTAATTTGGAAAAATTCAAAAAGGAACAAAGAGAGGATACTACATTGAATAGACTATTCAAATCTACAGAGAAAGGAACTACTAATAAAAATAGTGTATGCAAAGAGAAAAATGATACACAACTATTAGTCAGAGAGATACTCATAAATGACATACAAGTGGAACAAATAGTTGTACCATATAAATATAGAACAGAAATAATGACTAATGCTCATTCTATACCATTGGCTGGTCATATGGGAGTTGGCAAAACCAAAAACAGAATAATACAACATTACTTTTGGCCTAAAATGTCCAAAGATGTGAAAAGATTTGTTAAACAATGCAAAGTGTGTCAGATGAAAGGATCTGGAAGTAATTTTACCAAAGCACCAATACAAAAAGGAGTGACTGCAACTAGACCATTTCAGAAGGTAGCCATAGATATCATTGGTTTGATGCCTATTATGTCTAACAGAGAACATAGATATATTCTTACATTGATTGATATATGTTCAAGGTATGCAGAGGCAGTACCATTAAAGAAAATTGAATCTACAGATATAGTGCAAGCATTATATTTAATATTTACTAGAATTGGATTTCCTGAAGAGATAATATCAAATAGAGGAACTCAATTTACATCAAAATTGACTAAAGAATTTATGGAAACATTTGGAATAAAGCAGAAGTTTACAACACCTTATCATCCTCAATGTAATGGAATGTGTGAGAGATTTAACAAAACTCTGAAGGAAATGTTGTCAAAAGTTAGTAATGAGGATCCAAAGAATTGGGATTTGGCAATACCATCAATTTTATTTGCATATAGAGAAACTACTCATGAATGTACAGTTTTTCACCTTTTGAACTAATATATAGAGGTAATTCAAGAGGTAAGCTTGAGAGAATTGATGCGAAAATAAAATGTCATAGACATAAGAATGAGACAGAAAAAGAATTTTGGAAGGATTATTTTTCTAATGATAAATCTGTGGTAGATTGGAAATTGGACAAAATTAATCTTGAGAGAAAAGAAGAGGAAAGAGAAAAAAATTGTCAATTAAATAAAATGAAGCTAGGGATGAAACTCATGGAGTTAAATAATGAAGATAGCTTATGTGATAATGTTGTTGATGTAGTTAAGAAGGATGATATAGAAAATGAAAAATCAAAAATCTTAAGTGGAGAATCTAAATTCTTATTGGAAGAATCTAAGAGCTTAGATTATATTTGTAGGAGTATATTGGATGAACCAAAGATTATTAGTGAAGAGCCGAAGGAGATATTTGAAGAAGAACAGGTTATATTTGAAGCATTAGACTTAAAGGTCATAAGAGAAGTTAGGATACAAATAGAAGAGGCACATATTAGAAAAGAGTCAGAGATCATTAGTAAAGAGTCAGTGATTACTATGAAAGAGTCATTGGAAGTGATAGATAAGAATATAGTTCATGCAATGATTGAGAAAGAGAAACACTTAGAAATGAGTGATGTGCATAATGAATTTAATGATAAGTGTATATTGGATCAGGTTGATACAAGGGTATTAAAAGGTAATTCAGTACAGGACAGTGTACTAAAGGATTGTCAGGAGGACAATATGGGAATAGATGATTGTCAGATGGGAGAAATGGCAATTATAGATAATCAGGATATGTTATGTGGAGATTGTGAAGAGGAGAAGATGAAGGGGTCTGATATGTTGATTGAAGATTGTCATAAGGAGAAAGATAATTTTAAGTTGTTGTGTAGAGAGTGTTTTGAGAAAAATGAAGTGAAGTTTGTGGTGATGGAAACAAATGAAAAAGAGAAAGTGATGGAAATAGCTAAAGGTGAAGAAAATATATACTGTGAATTAGTTTTATTGAAAAGAGAAAAAGATGTAAGTGGTGTGATGGAAAGTAATTGTGGGAGTTTGATTAAGATTATGTCAGAAAAGGGTAGTAGAAGAATGAAGGTGAGTCAGGAACTGGTTAGGGTTACATCTTGTAGTATCAGTAAAAATAATAAAGGATTTGGTGAGGAGTATTTGTTTAAATCTGATAGACCAAAGGTTTTTGTAAGAAAAAAAATGGTAATTTTTGAATTATTATTTCAAAGGATTGACTTGGTGTTGACTATGCATAAAAATGGTTTATGGTGAATGGATTTGTGGTATAATTATAACTTGGGAAAATATATATATATTATGGTTTTGTAGTGGTGAGGAACAGGAGTTGATAAATTTTTTTTTGGGTTGATACAATACTATAGGCTTGGTATATTATGTGAATAGTAAAGGCGAAACACTGATGGTTTTTAAAGTGGTGGATAATATATTGGCTGATTTGTTGTCTAGATGTGGTGTTTAAGGTGTGCTGTTTGATACGTAATCACCAGTTTGAACGGGGTTAAAATTATTTTTTATGTAAATATAAAGTATAGATACGGTGTTAATGAAATATTGATTTTTTCCAAAGGTTCTGGACGAGAAATGGTTCTACAACTGAAGCACGGTGATTCAAGCACAACGTACCATTTGTAAGTGAGAGATGTTCTATCACGTCCTCACATTATCGTGAACGGTTTTTATGGACACCATATCAAACGCAAACATGAAGACATCATATGAAGAGTACATTTATGGTGCTGACATGGAATCGAGGTCTTGTCATCGCTATATCAAGGTATATTGACATTATCAACATGGAATCGAGGTCATGTCATCGCTATATCAAGGTACATTGACATTATCAACATAGAATCGAGGTCATGTAGTCGCATTATTGAAATACATTTACATTGTCAACGCGGAATGAAGGTCATGTCATCAACATATGGAGGAATCAACAAATCAACATGGTACATTATTTTGGGTTTATGACCAATGTCAACACTATATTGTTTATAGACAGACAGCTTGTGGAAGTATTCAATGGTAAATTCTAGAGATGTGTCTGTGAACAATGCATTGTAATTATTGTTGTGACATTATTGGAACTATTTTGTCAAGGTGTTGAAACTCTACAGGATGGATAATCGACAAAAGGACTTAGGAAATAATCAATGAATGTGTTGTTGGACGTTCAGAAGAGGAAGGTTGCAATGATATTACATGGACCAGTATGAACTGTTATGTTTTCGGATTTGATGATATTTATACTATTGATTTGTGTATTTCATCAATACACTGTGGAACCTTGTGGACCTATATGTATACATATAAAGATTAGTGAAAGTTATTGGTTAACATATATTGATGAATACGTTGGTTTTGTTAAATGTTATTTGTGTTGCATAACATGTTTTAATATAAATTGGGATAATTGTCATTTTTCATATAGTTATAGGTATTGAAGACATGGGATTGAAGAGATATATATTTTATCAAAGTATTTGACGGAGATAAGGATTTTTTTTTTTTTAATTTTTTTTTTATATAGAAATTTGTATGACAAATTTAAAGGGTCGATGGGGGAATGTGATGATTTAAAATATATATAGTTGTTTTAGTGGGACATAATTTGTATAATCTCTAACCCGGTGTTAATGTATAGAATAAACGAGTGACGTTCTACGATAAAAACAATGACGTAGGAGTTAGATTGAACGTAGCGTACCTTTGGAGATAAAGACAGACGACCTAAGAATTTGGTAGTGGAAAGACGTGTTTAGATTAGGCTATATAAACTGTTGTGTATTTGAATTCATCTTGTACATAAATTGTATTAAATATTTAGTTCTCATTTTTCTTACAAGCCGGCAGTTTGTTCATTGATTATTATTATATAATGTGATCTCCCTGAGAGTTGTATACATAGTAATTACAAAATAACGGTCACACATGTATATGCCCCTACATCTCACTACTAAGACGAGGAAATTTAATCGTTCTATAATGAGGTAGATGAGTCATCAAAGAGACTCCAAAGAAAGATATCCTTATTGATATGGGGGACTGGAATGCTAGGATAGGCGAGGATGCGTTTGGCAAATGGGCATGTATAAGTGGCCCTTTTGGAGTAGGAGATACCAATGATAGAGGATTAAGACTACTAGAGTTTTCAAGCAGCTATAAGCTCACTTTGGCCAACACTTTATTCCCTCACTAGACATTTAGGAAATGCACAAGGCATGCACCTGATAAGAAAACACATAGTTAGATAGATTACATTCTGTTCAAATCAATATTCAAATGCCAGCATCAACAGCTAAAACCAGAACCTTCCCCGAAGCCGACATAGGCAGCGATCATGATATTACCTTGACTAGTGGTTATGCCCGTCAAAATGACGGAGAAACGATTGATTACTATGTATTTTGTTAAGAGAGAAAGACAAAATATGCAATAAAATATACAATTATATATTATTTATATATATATATATACAATAAAAACTGGAATGAGAACGTTTCTTTTCGGTATTTAGTTTTTGTTCTTTTTACTTGTTTCTGGTCGCCCCGTCCCGCTACTGTACCCGTGGGCCTCAAAGACTGGCGTAGTGTGTAAACCATTAAGAATACACCGGCGGGCGAACGCATGAGGTACAGCCCCCGCAGCGGGTCCGAGATCCATTGCACTGCCGAAAAGACACGGGGCCTCGGTGGGGAGGAAGCAATGGACGTTGCATTCCCGTCTCGAGAACCACCCGGTGCCTGGATGCTTGTACCTATTGTATAGGATTTGCGCTACCGGGTGACAGTGCAGGTATACGGGCGAGCCATCAAGATAATGATCCTTAGGGGAACCGCAGTGAACGGTCGCCGGCCTGTGGGAACCTTCCCTGTTACACGCCCCGCCACGCCTTCGGCGTGTCGTGGGGTGGCTGGAGCCCGGACGAGATCACTCAATCCTAAACGTTACGCCCAGGACACAAGAGCCGAAAGACTCGTCCGGGTTTTCTAATTCGGTCGCCCTGACCCTGGCATATGCATAAGAATTGTTGCTGTCAAGCTTTCTGGTAGCGAACAGTTGTGTTGACTTGTTATTAATAATATTAAATTAAGTATAATATACTATCTAAAAGGAAAAAGAACAACACAAATACTAAAAAATAAAAAGGTAAATAATATAAAAAAATTATAGTCTACGTTGAAAATAATATTTCAATACAATAAAAACTAAAGTGAGAACGATTTTTTTCGGTATTTAATTTTTGTTCTTGCTTATTGTATCAATGAAACAGTATTCAGAAGTTTCTTTCGGTATTTAGCTTTTGTTCTTCTATATTGTGTCCAGTTGCCCTGACCCTAGCACAGGCATAAAAATTGTATTTAATAGTAATCATTTATTACTTGTACTTTATGATTCGTATCATTTAATGTATAGAGTGTAGAACGTCGCCTATTAAAGGATATTCTCAATAGCGACGTGAATTCATTAAATAATTCAAACATTTGGTTACTTTTACTTAAAAGGATAATGCAGACATCTATAATGAAAAAAGAAAAGATTTGATAGTTATACGTCATACGCTAGTATTTTTTAAAAGTTCACCATTCAACTCTCCAAACCAAATTGCAGTGCGTAACTTTTAAAAAAGGTCTCGCCACATTAAAAAAAACAACAGCAGAATTGGGAAAACCCGAAAAGACCCGCGCGTTCAACATAGTAAATCTCGCGTTCAACGTAGTAATGAACGGAAATGACCATTTGCTATGTACGATTATATTTAATTTGCATGGCTGGATCTAACATTTTGAATGTTTTAAATTAACACATTCATGATTATAAGTCATAAAATAAAATTATCTTTTGGAGTACGTTTCCGATTTATACATTTAATTTTTGTCCCGATTAGTCAAACGGCTTAGGTGCCTATAGCGAACAAACATATATATATATATACATATAAACAAACAAACAAACTCACGGTAATTATATATGTTGATGATGATAACTATAAAATTAAAAAAGAATCGCAGACTAATAAATCCTCGGATCAGATATGACCTAGAGAAACTCCGAGACCCAGGCATAGTGGAACTGTTTAAGGCAAATGCTGGGGGAAAGTTCGCAGCACTTACATTGGTATATGATAATATTAACTCACCCACTGATACCATCAAAACAGTGCTACATGAAACAGCACAGAAATCTTAGAGAATAAAAGAAAGAAAATCAAGCCATGGGTCACAGTCACAGAACATATACTGAATTTATGTGACACGAGAAGAAAATTAAAGAGGAAGAAAGGAATTATATATTCCCCAGTCAACTGAGGAATACAGACAGATTAATTAACAAAGAAATACGTTCCAAATTGAAGAGCTCAAAGGAGGAATGGATCATATAACAATGTAACAATATTGATAGTAGTTTAAAACACGGTAACAGTAAGAAAGCATTTAAAACGCTGAAAAGGCTAACTAATACAAAACAAGCTGGATCAACTGTAATTGAAGATAGTAAAGGCTCCCTTCTAACAGAGGAAGCAGATATTCTTGAAAGATGGACAGAATACTGTAAGGGCCTGTACAGCCACAAAATAAACCCTAATTGCAACATGATAAACAACACACTTTACGAACGTTTAGAGATAGGCGATTCTCCAAATACAAAGAAACAGATACAATGGATGAGTGAAAGATGCCAGAAAATCTGGTAAAAAAAGAATGGCCAATCCTTAATCATTCCACAATCTAAAAAAAGGAAACATGAATGAAAAGTGTCTTCAACACCAAAAACTCCAAAAACTGCCGATACACAACCTCATTTTTTTTCAAAAAGGCTTTTAATCGCGTGTGGCACGATGACTTGTAGCAAGTGATGAACCAATTCAATAGATAGATAAAACATCGTCGATGTTATTAAGGCTCTATATAATAAGGCAAGCAGCGCAGTTCTCCTGAACAACCAATTTGGGGAATGCTTCAGGGCATCTATAGGAGTACGCCAGGGGTGCAATTCTCTCTCCAGTTCTATTCAATATATTCCTGGAACATTATGATGGAAACATTACGAGGTTTTACACCGACTTCTGACCGGGACGAATGAAGAAATCTGGTTACTCGCACCTTCGTAGCACACCCACGACGAAAGTCACGGGTCCGATGATTATGATGATAAATGCAAATAAAAGGGATGATAATCACAAACACGTTATTTTTTTGTTTAATTATAAAACGCATTAACGATTTTCTCTATAAAGTTCCTTTGTTTTGGCCTCGTCTAGCCACGACGCTAAATAAATTATCTTATACAAAAAACATATAGACTATAGAAGAGCAGACTGACTTCCCAGCTGTTGTCATGCTGAATGTTTTGAAGTATTTTAGGCACACTATTAGCAAAATGTTGATGACACCTTATATAGGCTTCCAAATGGAATCGATTACTGAAGATTCGCTGGATGTATTTTTAAAGAGATCGTGGAGACTGAGCATGCAACAACTTTTCACCCACTTTCTATTTTATGCTACAGACGACCATTCTAGAAATAAGAATTTGATTATTTACGTTTTACGATTAACAATGGTTTGAGTTTAGCCCAAGGACTACTGTCCTTGGTTTAGCCTAATGCTTGCATTTTTGTAAGAGTTTTAAACGATGTCAATTGGGCGTTTGCAATCCCGTGACAAAAAGCACGTGATTAGTGTTTACTTTGAGTAATGGTGTACAATTAAATATGGCCGCTGTATTAATAAAGTTCCATATAGGCTCGAGCTTTTTTTAAATGATGTGTTGTGTTTTAAGTCTTATTAAGATTTAAGCTGTATTATGTATGTTAAATAAAATAGGCTATTTTATTATTATCATAGACATAGATCATAGACGATGTGAGCCTAATAGTGACTTGACTAGATAGCCTATTCACCAACAATATCACTTGACATCGTAGCCTAGCCTACGAAACATTAAAAGTGTAGGCCTATAAAGTGAAATTGAAAGTGTAAATAGGTCTAGCCGGCCCTAGCCTAATCACTTTAATCAATTAATCTACAGTACTACTATTTACCTCCTTATTTTTGAGTAGGATAGCCAATATTCAGATGTGAATTTTGCATGATAAAGAAGTACTTCACTTTCACCACGTTACGTTTGTACCTCAAGTGGGTTCTATATTTACACAAATACGTCACTAAATTTACACAAAAAAACTTAAGCTCCGCCTACTGAGAACGCTCTATTATGCTGCATTAATATTATTTTTTCTAGGACACATGTATCTCGTTCCATGTTCTAAAGCTACTCAGTAAGATAGACAATGTTTAAGAATTTGTCTCGACATATCCAAAAAGAAAACTTTTTATACCTGTCAGCTTTCCGAATATTTTATTAGGCCTACATTAGGCCTACGATGCTATAATGTAGTTTCTAAGTTAGACTTTAATGCTTCATGTATTATTACAACTTTGTTTTGTAATCGACTTTCACTGGTTATTATTCTTGTTAGTTATTCTGGTTAGCTGTAAACTTACATACTTACAATCTTGTTCTTAACAGTCGTTTTAGTCGATTACTATATTCTGACGAATCCCATAGAGAACTAATAATGAGGACAATTTTAACTTTTTATAATATATTAAAGTTTTTATTTATAGGAACATAATAATATAAGGCAACCTTAAAAGCTTCAGTCAATCAACGACAGGAAACATGGTTTTAATTTATGTCAGCCGATGGTTTCACCCTGGCTTGGAACTAACAAAAAACAATGCATGTCTAAACAACAATATATAAAAAAAAAGAACAACAGATCTATTTTAAAGTTTTCATGGAACGATTTCTGTTGATATATCTATATATAACCAGGAAGAACTATAGATCTATATTTAGCAGTTGTTTCAAAACTAAAGCCTGGTTGGTGGAAGGAGGGCTATATATTTTGCAACAACATTTGGAACTCGCATAAGGGTCTGCCCCCCCCCCCCTCTGCCCCCCCCCCCCTGAGTAACCCCCGTTAGAAAAGAAAAAAGTAAAGTAACCCGTCGGACCAAATTGATCCATAGGGCCGGTGAAGCAGCGTTCACCAAGTTTCTGTGGCCACGGCATACTAGAAGATTGTGTGGACAATACAATGCCAAACAGTCTTTACTCCACCCAGTTAACGTCAGGTAACCCCGTTAGAAAAGAATTATTTCTTTAGTAAAAAAAAAGCCAGTGTATTTGTGTCTTTGTTTTTTTTTGTTGTTGTTTTTTTTTTAAACCTATCAACAATGAATGTTTATGAACGATTGTGGAAGTGTTTTCTCGACCGGGTAGTTCTATTTTGCAGAGATATTTTTTTTTACTTACCTAAAAAAGAACGCCACTTATGTGCAAGGTGTAACAATGTTGAGGGGTAGCCGGGGGGGGGCACATACAGGTCCTGTCCGAGCGCACGACACCCCAGTCACATGCAAAAAGCTACTTCTCCCTACTTGCGTAATTCTCCTTGGATCATTATCGTGGTGGCTCGCTCGTATACCTGCACTGTCTCCTCATCGCAGAAATCCCATAAATTAGGTATGGACATTCAAGCACCCTGAGACGGGACTGCTGCTCACATTGCTTTCTCCCCACCTAGGCTCGGTAGTACAATGTGACCCTTGGACGCACAACGGTGGCTGTTCCCCCGTGCGTTAGCCCATCGGTGCGCTCTTGATGCAAGCGTACTGGTGGTATCCACACTTCGCCTACCACGAGGCCCATGGGTACAGAAGTGATATTGCATAGATAGACGTAGTACTTTTCTTTCTTTTTTTTTAGTAAAAGGTTTTATGTTGACTAGGTTTTTCGTTTTTGGCCCAGCTGGCGATATTTTTAGAAGGCTCATTGACCTATTTCCATTCACCTTTTCGAGCTGAAATTCGGCTAGTAGACGCTATGCCGATAACAACACATTCTTTCAAATAATTAGCTTCTTATCCACCCACCACAACCGCCCAAAAAATGTTTTTCAAAACTTTTTACTTACATTTTATGATGCTTATTTTTTAATCCGTCACATTAACGGTGTTTTTTTTTTTTGTTGTTGTTTTTTTGAAAGGGGAAATAATGAAGAAAGTATTTAGGGGCAGAGATAAAGGTATTAGCCTATAACTAGGTAAGGCACTATACAAAAAGTTGTGGATAAAAATGATCCTAATTTTATTCAACTTACACCCGGAAAAACTTGTTCTGAAACATTGTGCGTTATGCTAATTTAGAGAAATACGAACATTCAGAGCTACAAGCAGCTTCTGTTACCCTATCTTTTTCACTAAATCTATTAACAATAGAGGCCAGATGGGCGAAGTGTAAAGTAGTAATAATACAAAAGGCTTTAAATTCTAACTTAGAAATACAACACAATAACAATCTGTCACAATGCTCAGATAAACATAAGGACACAAACAATTTCTCTATTTTATATGCGAGAACTAATGCGTATAAGTACTCCTTCTTCTCGAGGGGCATCTGGGCATGGAATAGGTTTCCTAAACAAACCAAGAAAACCAATAACTTAACATCATTTAGAACATTAATAAAAAATTCAAGACTAGACTCGGACCACGGATGAGCGTAGGACGCATTAATCTTCTTTATAGAAGGAGCGTCTGTAATGTATAAGATATTTTCAACCTGACTCGCAGCTTCAAAATGTTGCCCAACCCTTCCATAGACCAATAGAAATTGAGTGATGAGGCAATGACATTACTAGGCAGGCATTGAGATGGAATGCCCAAGGAAAAAGGAAGAGGGGCCGCCCGAAAAACACATGGAGGCGTAACCTGGGTCCCGAAATCACCAAGATGGGTTTTAGCTGGAACCAGTTAGAGAGGATGGCTCAGGATAGGAGAATCTGGAGAACTGTTGCTGGTGGCCCATACTCCGACCGGGGTTGACGGGCGTAAGTAAGTAAGTAAGTAAGATGGGGGGCCTACGTGTATTGATTGGCTGGGAAAATCCAGTTATCAGAATGACTTCATAAAGCAAAGACTGAGGTCTGTGTAGAACACGTTTGAGACCTGCTGGCCATTGCTTCGTAGACTCTTTACATGCAAATGTATTCTATATTTAGACTTCGTAGGCGTTACTTACTGTCGCGATTGTCTACAGCCCATGGTGCTCTGCATGGGATATTTATTTTGTGTGTAGGCACCCGAATAAAAGGTAGTAAAGTCAACACAGAGCTTGTGTGGAATAGATTTCGTATTAAACCGCTATTCAAATATTTATTGTGTATGGTGACGTTTTTTATCTTGTTTCATTGAAGTTGTCCGTTTCGCATTAGTGTCTGTGTAATAATTTTAATCATATATATATATATAGAGAGAGAGAGAGAGAGAGAGTCTATACGCCGAGAAAGAGAGAGACAGAACAATGAGAACAACGATAGATAGACAGACAGGTGAAGACAGGGATATATAAATAGCAGATATTTACTTTCACAGTGCCCTTGAGAGGGATCACATAAAAACAAATTAGTCATGAATTAATGAAAAGCCCCAGCTAGATTATGTACAATAAGCTGTTGAGCTTTGTGAAGCGGAGTTTAAAGTTTATCTTAGAAATTTCCGAACTTAGTGGTTTCCAAAAGGTTTAACATTTGTATCTGAGTGTTAATCAAAACGTTTAGCTGTTTAACTTAGTGGTTCCAAGTACATGTACTCAGACATAGCCACAGAAACACTTTTCTTATTCCATGTGCAAGAACAAACACGCATAAAATTTCTCTTTTTTTTCCCAGAGTGGCATAAGGGTGTGGAATGGGTTACATGAATAAACGAAGAAAACTTAAATCATTTAAAACTCTTATCAGATTTCAAGACTAGACTCACAACCTCTGATAAGCGTAGGACGCAAAAATCAACTGTATATAAGGAACATAAGATACGGTTTAACCATTTATCTATCTGATTGTCAAGGTGTGCTCAGTAACGCCCAGTGAAGCTGACAATGTCTCACGTTGCCACATTAAAACTAACCACCCGACATACAGCCATGAAGAAATTCCATCACACTACTTTAGAATAAAATAGCTTTTAACAGGCCTATTTTTGTTTATTAACCGTTTCAATGTTACATTTAAGTGAGGCACTCTTCTACACGCTTCATGGAATTCACTTAACATACCTGGTCAACATCTAGTTCAGTGCTGCCAAACAAGAGTTCCTATGCTAGATTTATCTACGACAGCAGCCATTGAAATCATTTTAGCTGTCGTTTGTTGTTTTCATGCACATATACATTTTATTTGTTCTTATTAAACAACATATATTGGTTAGTTAAATAATTATAATATATCCTAAGAAATGAACCTCCCTCACATCCACCCCGAGTGCAGTGTTCAACTTACCTTATTTGAATAGTCATATTGCCTACGCACATAGAGTAAGAATCTAAAAATTATATAAAAGCAGCTTCTATTGACCTTTTCATTTTGTTAATTATTGCAAAAAAAGGTTCAAGGCCTGGGCGTGCGCACTTGCTGGGGGGGGGGGGGGCAGAAAGAATCAGCTGATTGTTCTTCGCCTTTGTTATTTAACTGGAGGCCTAGTGATTTTTAGACGTAATTATATTAGTTGTTCATAAAAAAAAATGACTTCATAAAAACTTTATACAGAGAAGCCGGGGAGTGAACTGCAATTTTTTTTTTTTTTTTTTTTTTTTTTACATTTTGAACCAGTTCTTTAAAAAACAAACATTTATTATACATCCTAGGCTTAAGGTGCGTCTATGGATGCGTCTATGGTTACCCAATGAGATCTAATGTCTAAATGCATCGAGCGATCAGTAAATCGTCTTCATAAGAAATGAAATCAAATTTTACATAGTTAAAAAATACATTCATAAAGCTTTATTGTTTCAACACATTATTGTATTCAGTTCTTATTTGTATTTGTAGCAATAGAAATCGTCGCTTTTAATGATTATTAATTTTATAATCGTTCGATGTCACAAAAGAACCTTAAAAAGTTAATTTCATCGCTGTTTGATTCTGAAAAGGCCTAGGCCTATGTTCCATGGGCTATTGTTTGTCTTGTTTTGGGATTTTATCATTAAGATATTGTATGTAGAAGTAGTTAAGCATATTCTAACATATTAGTAGACCTAGCTATAGGCTATAGGCCTATGCCTAGGTCAAGGACTACTGAAGACAGGACATGCAGAATTGAATTTCTGACTTCCTAGCTAAGGCCAGTTTTTTTAACAGTAGCGACACACTCCCTTGGCGCAGTGATATAATGTTAACTATTATTAAGTAACTAACAAAATTCTTTACTACTATGATTCATTGTATTAATGGTTTATGTCATTGTCATTAATTTAATGACAAAGAACGATCTAATAGCCATTAAAATGTCTTAATAATTAACAAGCATGAGCGCACTATTTTTTAAGGAGTATGAATAGAAGGCGCAGTTTGATTCCAAAATGGATACTTGTTGTTGGATTCTACTTCACTGTGTTTGTTTTTAATTTTTCGATCGTGTATTTTTTATCA
Organism: Anisus vortex; assembly: GCA_949126835.1. Lineage (NCBI taxonomy): Eukaryota > Metazoa > Mollusca > Gastropoda > Planorbidae > Anisus > Anisus vortex. The sequence goes on from OX421505.1 coordinate 18,084,589, forward strand.
AAATGCCTTATAAATGTGGTGTAGTTAATTGTAAAGGTAATTATAATGCTGCCAACAAGTGTCGTTTGTTTAAAGTGCCAAATAGTGCATGTATCTTATCTTATACATTACAGACGCTCCTTCTATAAAGAAGATTATTGCGTCCTACGCTCATCCGTGGTCCGAGTCTAGTCTTGCATTTTTATTAATGTTTTAAATGATGTTAGGTTATTGGTTTTCCTGGTTTGTTCAGGCAACCCATTCCATGCCCGAATGCCACTCGGGAAGAAAGAGTACTTATATGCATTTGTTCTCGCATAAGGGACAAGGAAGGTGTTTTTGTCTTTATGTTTATCTGAGCTTTGCAACAGATTGTTATTGGGTTGTATTTCTAAATTAGAGTTTAATGCCTTATGTATTATTACTACTTTACTCTTTGCCCTTCTGTCCTCTAGTGTTTCCAGGTTTAGTGATTTGACTAATGGTGTTACTCTTGTCAATTGGGAATATTCACTAGTTATAAACCTTGCAGCTCTTTTTTGAATTTGTTCTAATTTTTTAATGTTTTCTTTAGTTGATGGGTCCCATACAGATCCTGCATATTCTAGTATAGGCCTAACTAATGTGAGATAGCATTTTAGTTTTATATTCTTATTACAATTGTAAAAGTTCCTTTTTATGAATCCTAATGTTTTGTTTGATTTTTTAATTACTTCATCAATGTGAGGGTTCCAAGATAACTTATCATTTATTATTACTCCTAGATACTTAGCATTGCTAGTTTGAGTTAGTTCTTTACCATGAATGAAGTAGTTTGTTATTATTTGTTTCTTTTTCTTGGATACCCTTATTAGTTGGCATTTTTCTGGGTGAAAAGACATACTCCAGTTTGATTCCCATTTTTGTAGTTCATCTAGGTCTTTTTGTAAAAGTTCACTATCTTTTCCTGTCTTTATTATTCTATAAATTATGCAATCATCAGCAAATAATCTTACTTTTGTGCCTGTGTTGATGCAATTTGGCAGATCATTAATGTAAATTAGAAATAGTAGGGGCCCTAGAACAGTTCCTTGTGGAACTCCTGAGTTTACTGTTATTGGTGATGACTTAGAGCCATTTATTATCACTGTTTGTTCTCTGCCTATAAGAAAGTCCTGAATCCACTGATGTAAGGGACCAGAGATGCCAAAGTATTTAAGTTTTTTAAGAAGACTAGAATGATGAACTTTATCAAATGCTTTTGAAAAATCTAGTAATATAGCATCAATTTGGTTGTTATTATCTAATCCCTTAGACAAGTCATCTATTAAGCCTATCAATTGAGTCTCACATGGCAGGTTTCACAAAATGGCCACCAAATGGTCAACTTTTTTTGAATATTTGAAGAAAAAAAAATTTATGTACAAAATGTTGTTTTCTTTACTTGTTTGTGTTTATATGTAATAAAAGTATCAGCAAAATCAATATTGTGAGTTTTTATTTTATTTTAGTGTTGTTTATTATATTTTTTATGCAGTGTAACGTAACAAAGCATGCAGATCCCATTTCCCCTTTTTTTGTACCTACTTGAAAAGCTTTAAGTAAAAGTATTAAAAAGCAAAATTAACGCGATTTCTGGATGTTTTTCATTCATGCATATGTTATAATATGCTATACTTGCAATGAAAGTCGTTACATATGTTTATTTTTTTTTTAAACAATTTTTCAAATCTCTTAGTTTTTTTACACCGCGTCTGGAATTTTTTCTTTATTCCCTAGGCTAGGCCTAAAACTCGAACTAAAAATAGATAAGTCATTGTAGATTTCTAAAACTCTCCAAATTTAATCCAAATATATATTAATTCATAAAAACGGCATTATTTTTTAATATTCAGCCTCAAATGTTATTTTATTTGCTAAAAACCATCGGGTGTACATCACAAAAACTTGCTCTGTCAAGAGAACCTTACGTGGTACCGAAAAAGTTGAATCGATTTTTCATTCATTTTAAAAGGCGCTCGAGTGAATTTTAAAATATAAATCCAATCGGATAGCCGTTTTGTTCTATTTGACGCGTTTTTTTACTTTAAAATTGCGTTTTTCGATTTAATATAATTATTTTACCCGTGTCTGTCTGATATGTTGCCATTAGGGTTTCGTTACACCGCCGAGGACCGCACGCTCGGCCGTTATCGATAATTTACAGTAAAACGCTATTTACGCATTTCTTTTTTTATATCTAAGTTCTTGTATACGATTTTCAATATTATTAAATGTTTTAAAACTAAATTTACGCGAACAGTAATTGTTTAAACATAAAAATAATATCTCTCCATGATTTTCGCTAAAACCACGTTTTAAGTAAAAAATGGCCGCCATGTTGTTTATTTTTCCGGTACCACATATCCTAGGCCTAATGACCTAAGGATGCCAAATTATTAGTTTATTTGTGAAATTAATAACAAAACACAACACAAATGATGATATTTCAAGTATTATAAGTTTATTTTTCATAAAAATATAAAAAAACCACAATATTGTACGTTTTTATAATATTTTGCAGCTGTTTAGTCTCGTGTATTTTTTTGCGCCGGCTAAACTGTGCCAGACGGAATTTCCCGATCTTAAAATTATTAATTATAAAACATTGGAAAGTCGGCTGACTTTCTAACCTTCATATTCAGATTCCTCAGTTTCTAGGCTTTAAAATGATATATAATACAGTGACAAAGCTTAAAATAAAAAATTGGTTTAAAAAGGGAACTTTCCAATCTTTGGGCACTTTGCCTTGGTTTAGAGAGGCCTGAAAAAGTATTTTAAAGATTGGAGATATTTCATTAGTTAGTTCTTTAAGCAGTCTTGCTGGTATTTCATCTGGACCAGAAGCTTTGTTTACTTTTAAGTTGGTTAGGAGTTGTTTAATACCCTTTTCATCTACATTTATATTTCCTATCTCTTCTAGTTTGTTTAAATTTATGAATATTTCTTTGTCACATGGATTTGAAAAAGATGATGCAAAGTGTGTGTTTAGGATATTAGCTTTAGTTTCATTATCATTATAAGTTTTGTTGTTTTGGTCTTTTAGTGGAGCTATGCCTGTAGTGTCCATTTTTCTTGATTTAATGTAGGACCATAAGTTTTTATTATTATCTTTAGAAATTACATTGTTTACATATTCATTCTGCAGCTGTCTGCTTAGTTTCTGAGTTAAATGTTTAATTTTTAGGTATTTTTTATGTAGTCTAATTGAATTAGTTGCCTTAAACTTTTTGAATAGATTTTCTTTTTGTTTACACAGTTTCTTTAGTTTAGTGTTAAACCAACATTTGTTAATTTTATTTGATGTTTGTTTTGTTGGCACAGAGTCAGCCATTATTGCTTTTAAGTTGGTTTTTATAAATTGCCAAATATCTTCAACTGGACTATCTATATTGTATTTAGTAAGAAAATTGGTTTGGAATTTTATTGCTGCTTGATGTAGTTCTGTTGTGTTACATTTATTCCAGAGATAAATTATTCTTTTAGGTTTCTTGCTAATTTGGATTTTTATTTTGTTATTTACTCTGACAATATCATGATCTGAAAGTCCAGGGATTATTTCATAATCTAATACTAGTCCTGGTCTGTTCGTTAAAAATAAATCTAGTATATTATGGTTTCTTGTTGGTTTTTTATTAATTTGGTCTAAGTTTAGATTTTGGATGGTATTGATAAACATTTCATTTATTTCTTTTGTGTTTTGGTGCTTTTCTATAGAGTAGCTATTCCAATTTATATCAGGGAGGTTGAAGTCCCCCATCATCCAAATTATAGCATTTTTATATTTAGTTTCAATACTTGTCAGCTGATTACACAGATCAGACATGTACTCTGATGTTGAGTTTGGTGGTCTGTAAACACTGCCTACAATTAGTGGTTTGGAATTAGGTCTGCTTATTTTACAAAATACTGACTCTATGTTATTTTGAGGTTCTAATTTAATTTCTTCAGCTATTAGGGTAGATTTTATGGCTAGTAGGACTCCTCCATGCCTGTCTGACCTATCTTTCCTAAAAATTTCATAATTATTATTGAATATCTCTGTGTTGTAAATATCTGGGCTAAGCCATGTTTCGGAACCTGCAATTATGTCTGGTTCTTCATTATTTATTAAAAGTTCCAAATCAGCTTTTTTATTTTTAATGCTTTGGAAATTTATTGTAAGAGTTTTGAGGTGATGCTGATTTTGGGTTTTATGGGATTTAGTGTTAAAGAGTGTCTTTTTACTTTTTTTTATTGGTGTCGATCTAGCTAAGGGTTTATTTAGGTCTAAATTATTAACTTCTGGGCTTGTCAAGGCACTGTAGGGGTTTGTGGTATCCAGGTCATGAGAATTAAACAGACCTGAACTAAATTGTGGCAACCCACACTGTACACAGTGCCAAGAGGCATCTTTATTTCCTAATGCTATATAAATTGGGGTGTTCATATGCAAGCATGCAGCATGGTACCATTCATCACAGGTGTCACATTGAATGGCTCGTTGTTTTGCTGTGCATGACTTACTGCAAATGTTACATCTATCTCTAACTGTCTTGACTGGGCCTGGGTTGGATTCTACATCGCCAGCCAAGAGCAACAATAGTACTAAATGATTTTGTCTGTACCTGCAAATTTTGTGTTTAAAATGGTTTAGGGATATCTTTTTTAGGAGGATATAAGCATGAGTGTTGTCAATATCTTTAATGTTGTGGTGATTAATTATTATCTGCTTATGGACAATTTCATGTTTGGGTAGTTTTAGTGCCCTTACCAGAACTATGGCTAAGACTAGGATTACAAGTTTCATTTCCTTTTTTAATACTTTTATTTAATAGTTTGGTGTATTTTATAATTAAATATAGTAGTTCTAATTGATGTTTATTGTTTTGTAAATAGGCTATAGCCTAGGGACTATAGGCTATAGGCCTGTTACTACTTAGAATTTAGATTTAGGCTAAGGTTTAATAATTTGGTAACCTTATATATTCTTATATAAAGTTATATAGGCTAGGTCTAGTGGCGATTGTATTGTTTAAATACTAATAAAACGAATGTTATTATTTGTCTCTTATATAATTAATTATGTTTTATTACTATAATATGTGTTTATTTGTCTGAGTTTCTTTATTATTTATTATAATTGGGCTTAAGTAATTATTTTAAACCTGGCCTAGACCAGTAATTGTAAACAAACAATTCGAATATGGGGTCAATATGGCGGCCTCCGTAGCGCCAAGTATAAATAATACTTTAAGCTCACTGTTACGAGCAATTATTCTATTTAATAGTATTTGCAATATACATATACTAAGTATTAACTTAATTAAAGGTTAGTATAAAGGTTAAATGGGTGTTAGTTATATAAATATAGAAAATATATTGAAAAACTTATCCGTGATATGAAAGCGTACTAGCCCGAAGCCGGAAGTCGTACCATTATTGAAAGCAGAAAATATGAGAGGAGAGCACAATGTTTGTTTATTTTTAACTATCACAGTCAATTTACATTCTTTATATTCCTTGGTCATGAAAACACAAATAAATTTTGCCATAGATATTGAAATCAAATTATCGTATTTATAATTATGGTATACATGTACCACTTGGCAAAATTCTCAACCCAAATAATCGACTTACTTCATAATCACTTTTTTTAGAGGCTGTGCATTTGTCTCTCAATTATGAGCGAGATAAATTTTATGGGTGGGTTACGTTTTTCCCTTTTTAGGTCAAGAAATAACGATTTTTTTGAATTTTTTTTTCACTTTATTTTATTCCTTTGGTGACCCCCCACACGAAACCGTCAACACCAACCGCATATATATATAGGGTATCATGTATACGGTCCTAATCATTCAATCATCTAAATAGATCTTAAATAATATTCAAATGCTCTTTTAACCCCTCTCAATCCTAACCCCTCATTAGTAAACAGCCCTGCACATTAACATTATTGACATTATTGACATTATTAACATTAATTATGTTAGTTACTTAATAGTAGTTTACTTCATATATAAGCGCGACAAAGAGAGTGTATCGCTACTGTTAAAAAAACTGGCCTTAGCTAGCTAAGTCAGAAATTCAAGTCTGCATGTCCTGTCTTCAGTAGTCCTTGGCCTAGGTATATAAATTATAAATATACGCCTGTAGGATATAGACCTAGCTAGTATTTAATTTAGTATGCCTATAAGCATATCGAATCGGCCTATCATATAGTTAACTATAGCCTACGACTATAGTAGGCCTATTACAGTCTATACATAAGTTATAAACAGTTTAAACTGAAAACATTTACTATAGAGAAGTGTTGATTAACCCATTGTGATTGCATGAAATAATTAAGCGAATATGAAGGTAGGATATGCCATATAGTTGATATTTGCAAACTGATGCGTGTTTTGTTCCATTAATTTTTAGTGATATTATTGAATAATATTTCATGCACAATGACAAATAAATATCTAGAGTCTATAGGCCTGTATCATATTCAATATGGAACACATTCTAAGCGACATACGGTCATAGGCCCGGCTATCCGACATAGGCCTAGCAGTGGCGTAGCTAGGGAGGGGCAGGGGGGACATATGTCCCCGGGCGCCACGTTAGGGGGCGCCAAAATGAGTATTAAAACTAATTATTTAATTTTTTTTTGACGTAAACTAATGTATCCCAAATACGTTTGCAAGATTGAATTTTGGAGCTCCACAAATATCTTCATTACAAACCAGTTGGCAAGCATAATTTTGGCGCCCCCATTGAGCATTAAGGGGCGCCATTCTACTCATACAACATACAAATGACACATCCACAATGTAGAATTGCTGATGGCGTTTTTTTTAAAACAAAGATCAGTTCGGGTTCAAATATTATTATTCATATACTGAAAGTGGTATCTGGTTTTTAACATTTATACAGGTTAGATAATTTCGAGTCAAATATACTTAGCTTGAGTACACTCAGCTAAACAGGATTCAGTTTTTATCACATTTTTTGGAACTTTTGAAAGTTTATATTTGTTTTTCTCTAGTTCAACAACTCGTTAGGAAGAATTAAAAAGAGTTGTACCAATCACAGTGAAGAGAGAGTCTGAAACTGGCTGGAGTGCACGATCAGAAGCTGTTAAAGCTATTTATGAAGGATTAGATGAACTAGTAGGGCTTTTGGAAAAATTATCAGAAGATGCAACTATGACGCCTGACACCAGAAGTGATGCAGAAACTTTGCTGCCAGGTATATTTAACTTTAACTTCCAAGGTTTGTTACATTTCTGGAACATCATGCCCGGACTGAAGTTCTACCGGAAACTTCTTTGGATCTTCTTAGTTTTGTAGTTTCATATGGAGATGACGTATTTCCAAATCTGTGCATTTCACTGCAAATACTTCTAACGATTGCTGTTTCATTTGCAAGCTGTGAGCGGTCCTTCAGCAAACTGAAGCTTATTTTGTCTTATTTAATTAAATGGGACAAGATCGCCTGAGTCAGGGGTCGGCAACTTAGGGCACGCGTGCCAAATTTGGCAGGCAGAGTGATTTACAATGGCATGCGAGAGACTTCCAATTGGTGTTTTTTTTATTGATGAAAAAAGATGTTTTTTATTGATGAAAAAACAAACATTTTCCAGTTCTTAATGAGGAAAACTGTTGAAGACGATGTTTCTGAATGACAGAGCAACACATTTCAGTTAGTTGAACGCATTTACAAGGACGGGTTCAAGTGGGTTCAATGGACAAACAATTAATGCAGGAAATGTTTATTTACAGCTGTTTAACGTAAATCAATTGTATATCTCTAATAATTAAATATTGTAATGAATACTATAATGCTGGAGTTATAAAAAAAAATTAGTCAGTAATATATGTTATTTTACAAAACATAACCTGTTTGACATCGATATTAAATCAAAAAAAGAAACGTTATTTGAATTAAAGGGAGATAATTAGCCCGTTTTATTTATGCTAATATTTCTAATATTGTGTTTCTTATTTTTCTTTTATAATAGACTAAATGGCCTACAACTTATAACGTTATAATGACCAAATTGTAAAATGTAGTTGAAAATTATATAAATATTAGATCTAAATGATTAAAACATTTCATGCACATTTTTAAAACCTTACATTAACTACTCAGTTTGTATGATTACTACATAAGAATTCCGCCCTAACTATATTAGTCTGTAAACGCAAATCATCTCTAGCATTGAGCAAATTAAAGACAATCTCAGTTAAACTGAGAATAAACTATCATCAATATTATCAGTTGCTAGATCCTTATCTGGACAACCAAATGATCAATGGCATCCTTCCGTCTCACGCGCGAGACGATGGTGCATCACCGTGGTTCGAGGTTGCACTTCCTCTTGTGGTTGAGCAGGCCTATACTTGTGTGACCGTCTTTTTCACAGCCTTTGCACACGTGTTCCGTGAATCCTATTTATTTCGCTTTTCTTCTAGCCCTTTTATCTATGGTCTCCTCCATTCTACTTTTTAACCCCTTCCCTGACAGCAGTGCGCCAGGTGGACCGATCCTCTGCCTTCTCCTCCCAGTCACTTGTGCTTATTCTGGCTGCTCTCATGTCCCTAACGAAGACATCTTTATAGCGGAGGCGTGGGCGACCTGTTTTCCTCTTCCCAGATGCCAATTCTCCATATAGGAGGTCCTTAGGGATTCTGCCTGGACTCATTCTTCTTACATGTCCTAGCCATCTTAGGCGTCTTTCACTGAGGACTGCGAACATGCTTTGGGCCTCACTATTAGGGACTTTGTCCTGCCATTTAAAGCCAAGGACGCAGACACCTCAGGTGGAAGCTATTTAACTTGCGCTCATGGGACGCATAGGTTGTCCATGTTTCACTTCCATAATGCAGCGTGCTGATGACACAGGCCTGGTAAACACATAGTTTGGTCCTTTCTGTCAGCTTGGTGTTTTACTAAGTTTAGCCATTGTGGCAGCTGCCTTGCCGATTCTGCTATTTAATTCATCCTATATGGATAATGAGCTGGAAATCTTGGACTCCAAGTAAGTGAAGCAGTCCACAACTTCCAAGTTTTCATTTTCTATAGTAATGGTAGGAACGGAGCATGTGTCTTGGGCCAAGATATTTGTCTTCTTTATGCTCACCTGCAGGCCAAACTCTTTGCAGGCGTTGGCGAAGCTTGACACAAGCTGTTGTAGGCCTATCTCTGTGTGTGATATCAGGGCCCCATCGTCAGCAAAAAGTAGCTCGCGAATTAGGACCTCTTTCGTTTTGGTTTTGGCTCGGAGACGGGCAGTGTTGAAAAGTCCTCCATCAGCTCTGGTGTGTAACCAGATTCCATCACTACTATCCTTGAAGGCGTATCGGAGCAGTAACCAATGTTTACAAAATCATTACCAAAAATGTGAAAGTTTGGTAATATTATTATTATTTTTTTATAAAAAGGTTGATAATCACAAATGCGTTAATTATTTTTATTAAATATAAAACGCTTTACCGTTTTTTTTCCATAACTTGCCTTTGCTTTTGGCCTTGGTCTTGCTACGGAGTTAAATTGTCTTATAAAAAATAAATAAAACAAGTATAATAAAGCAGGTTGACTTTTAGGCTGTTGGCACGCTGAACGGTTTAGAAATCCTAGCTCTGGTCTAAGTGATCTTGCTCTCCTTAGCATCGAAAGAGAAACACTTAAGAATATTAATTTTGACAACGTGATTGACGAGTTTGCGACAGTCAAATGAAGGAGGATCAATTTGTTGTAGACTATGTCTATTCCATTCATGTATAATTAGAAAAAAAAAATTTTCAAATAAATTATGTACAATCATATAGAGACTTATTAGTCTGTATTCTATTTCATTAAAATACCAGATGCTTCGAAAATGAACCATAGAAACCGTATAATAAAAAAAAATTCTTGTCCAGAAGGGGCGCAGACTTTGTGTCATGTCCCCGGGCGCAGATGACCCTAGCTACGCCACTGAGGCCTAGGGCCTATATATAACCTCTCCCTGCGAACAATAATTTTTTTTTTTAAAGTTTAACATAATATTTGCTATGGCTATGGACTATGGTTTTTATATTCGTGAATATGTCTCTTGCCTCTGTCTCTATCAAACATAAAATAATATCTAGAATTATATTTGCCTTTTTATTCATCAAACGAGCGATCTAGGGCTAAGTTAAGCAATAGCTTAAATAGCCGACAGTAATAAAAGCATTATAGTCCCCAATTATAGGCCTAATTTATTTATTTTTTGATACAAAACTAGTTCTAACCGTTATCTTTTTTTTAACTTTAAAGAAACTCGAACAAAAAACCTAGAAACACTAGAGGACAGAAGGGCAAAGAGTAAAGTAGTAATAATACATAAGGCATTAAACTCTAATTTAGAAATACAACCCAATAACAACCTGTTGCAAAGCTCAGATAAACATAAAGACAAAAAAACTTTCCTTATTCCTTATGCTAAAACAAATGCATATAAGTACTTTTTCTTCCCGAGTGGCATTCGGGCATGGAATGGGTTGCCTGAACAAACCAGGAAAACCAGTAACTTAACATCATTTAAAACATTAATAAAAATGCAAGACTAGACTCGGACCACGGATGAGCGTAGGACGTAATAATCTTCTTTATAAAATGAGCGTCTGTAATGTATAAGATAAGATAAGACACAGTGATCACGTTAAAATCGACCATAATATTAAGGTCCAAAGCATAGAGTCCAAGTCTAATAAATGTTTTCTTTAAAAAAAAAACAACTATAAAAACATTTTTAAAAAAAACACCTTTAGTAAAATGCTAAAAGGAAAGAAAAAGGAAAATTCATTTTGCGAATATATTTTCTATATAGGCCTATGTCAGTGAGTTACGCCCATTTCCCTGGTCAAAGTAAAAAGGTCTATATTAGGATAGCGGAGGTCTACAATGGTAAATTTTCTACAAACTCTTTAAGTCAGCAGACGATGGCGGTTGGACAATTAGTTAATCGTTTCGCTTTTGGTACTCATGTTTCTCGACTCAAGCATCTGTTGGAAAACCTCAGTTGGCATTGCCGTCATCACGGCACACATGAACGCAGCATTGCCGTCATCACGGCACACATGAACGCAGCACTGCCGTCATCACGACACACATGAACGCAGCATTGCCGTCATCACGGCACACATTAACGCAGCATTTTTGGGTGACTTTTTTTGTCCCCTTTTGAAATTATTAAATTTTAAATGCAGGCGTCTTAAGTTTCTAATTCCGATTACTTTGAAAAGTGAACCTCCAACATAGTTTAATGGTATAAGCGTAAATAAGAATAAGAAAAGATTCAGAATTTCAAAGTTCAAAACTGTTTATTTAAAAAAAAAAAGCTTTAAATAAAAACAACTTGTAAAATATGACAAAACGCAAGATAGAAAATCTAAAAAATCACGCAAAAACAGCGTAATGATATCGTTACAATGTATTATTGTTGGTTATTTCCTCTTAGTTTATTAAAATGTTTACTTGGTTATCTTCCTTTAGTCATAGTGTTCTTGCTGCTTATGTTGTCCTAATAAAAATATTAATGAACTTTTCTACTTTCATTATTGGTCCACCAGGCCTGTACACTACAGAACATTAAAACTGTCTATGTTAAATTTAACCAATTTAACCATTTATCTAAATATTTATCTATATACATTTTATCTATCTAATAATTTATCTATCCTTTATCTATCTATGTAAGCACATTTTAATATGTTCGTTATCACAACAAAATATTATTAACAGCAGCTCCCTCTCTCTCTACCTATCTAATTCTCCACCACTTAACTCTATATCTATTTATCTACCTACCTACCTACCTATTATGCTACCTACTTATTTTTATTATCTTTCTACCAATCTATCTAATTATAAAGCTAGCAAGCTAGATCCAGCTACCTATCTATCTAATTATCTATCTAGCAAGATCTGGCTACCTATCTATCTAACTATCTATCTAGCAAGATCTGGCTTCCTATCTATGTAATTATTTGCAAGCTTGCTATATCTAACTATATATATATATATATATATATATGTGTGTATAAAAAGTATACATATATATCCATATAATATATATACAAAAATCTATCATTATATCTATTTATCGATGTCAAAAATAATGTAATAGCTTGCTTAATAGAAATCAAATTTCATTATGTTCCATATTCATCCAAACTTTCGTCTCCAGAATCATAATTTCTGAAACACACAGACTCCTCTGACTGCAAGACGACCATAAGTTCGTCATCATCCTGGCCCGATTCGGGTCTTCCTTGGCAAAGCTCAGTCACTCCTTCCCTTATGTCGCTGTAGTCGAGTCCGTTGTCCAAAAAACACGAATCGTTCGCGTAGTCATCGTCAAAATTTGGGGACTCGCCCTCAAGGTATTCAGAGAGTTTCTCCATAAATGTACAATTAATTACAGCTGGCGCTCGTCATAGAGTGAATTCTAAGAGAGATAATTGCTTGGTAATCTTTCTTGGCTCCTGAAAAGTGAAAGAATTTATTGTTTTCATTGTGCAGTCTAAAAACCTGTGAACATTGAACACTTTGTCTGCAATTAAAGTAACTATAATTCTCTGGTATGGCTGACTTTTTGCTTTTATTATTTTCCCATTGTAAAGTAGTAGTTTTGGAAAAACCATAAAGTTGTCTAAAATTGAATTGCCCGGTTTTAGACAGGACAGTGAGCTCACAGTCATTTGATCTCTATGATGATTTAGCCACAACTATACAAAAATCGGTAAGTTAAAATCTTTTTATTTAGCACTCCATGGTGACATTTAAAAATTTTAAAATTCACACACCGCTTGTTAAGTTAGACTATAGGGCGTTTGCAATCCCGTGACAAAAAGCACGTGATTTGTGTTTACTTTGAGTAATGGTGTACAATTAAATATGGCCGCTGTATTAATAAAGTTTCATATAGGATCGAGCTTTTTTTAAATGATGTGTTGTGTTTTAAGTCTTATTAAGATTTAAGCTGTATTATGTATGTTAAATAAAATAGGCTATTTTATTATTATCATAGACATAGATCATAGACGATGTGAGCCTAATAGTTACTTGACTAGATAGCCTATTCACCAACAATATCGCTTGACATCGTAGCCTAGCCTACGAAACATTAAAAGTGTAGGCCTATAAAGTGAAATTGAAAGTGTAAATAGGTCTAGCCGGCCCTAGCCTAATCACATTAATCAATTAATCTACAGTACTACTATTTACCTCCTTATTTTTGAGTAGGATAGCCAATATTCAGATGTGAATTTTGCATGATAAAGAAGTACTTCACTTTCACCACGTTAGGTTTGTACCTCAAGTGGGTTCTATATTTACACAAATACGTCACTAAATGTACACACAAAAACTTAAGCTCCGCCTACTGGGAACGCTCTATTCATTTTGGCGTTACCCCTGAGTTTTATTTGTTGAGTTTACACGGAAATACCATTGTAATTTTGGCATACCCCCAAAAGGTCCACTGCGAACCTCAAGTTTGGAAACTGATTCTCTAAAGTATGTCCAAACTCTAGAACTCAGTTCAATATGAGTTCAGGTCTCACACCAATGGGTAAAAGTATTTAAGCTCGACAATGTTTTCATGAACGATCACTTTTTTTTTTTTTTTTTTAAATAAGAGAATGTTACAGTAATGAGCTGTAGCTATAGGCCTATGTCAGTGCCCTTACAAGATTATGTGGCGCCCCAGGGCAAAAGTTTCAGCGCCGCCCTCTTGCATACTGTAACTGCTTGTTTAGTGATAAATTTGCTATATTTAGACTACATTTGCCGCCCCCATGGAAGTGCCGCCCCCGGGCGAATGCCCCCCTCTGCTCCCCCCCCCCTAATTTGAGGGCAATGGTCTATGTGCTGTCTGAAAGTATCAAGAGATATTTTTCTTAACTCAGATTTAGCTTATGTACAACCAAGTTGTTGTTTTGTTTTTGTTGTTTTTGTTTTTGTTTTGTAAATGCTCAAAACGTGAAAATCATATACACAAATTTTTACATTTCGTAAGTAAATACTATAACGTACTCAGCATCCAGTTTGTTCCATAAACCGTAGACTAATTAGATAATATTTATAAAAAAATATTAGCATTCTTACCACAGTGGCGAGAGGCAAGTGCCCAGTTTGTTGCTGGATCCGAACGATGATACCAAAGTGGCGGACCTTGTTTGAAAACTCAGTTAGTTACATCTGCTAATCACGTGATCCTTCATCTTGTTCCAAACAAAATCCTCAATCTATCCGATGAGACAATTACTATCAAATATGCAACAAACGAAGTTTTAATAGAAACCGAGGGGGGGGGGGGGGGGGCAATATCGTCTGCCTCTTGACGGACGTCGAAACTGGAGTTCTGACATTGTTGTCGGCGACGTTTGAGACACACTCACACACACATACATATATTGTCGCACGCGCACATACACATACACACATCAGCAGAGTCACTCTTGTAAACATGTTTGTCTATGTTCACGTACTTCAATGAAAACAAAAAAAAAACAATAACAGGCGTGATTAGAATACAAAAACACCTCATGGGAACGATCATCAAAGGTTGATACATTCCTCGCAGCACCACCGATTGGTAGAGAGATACATATAATAAGTAGGTAGCCAGATAGGTAGGTAGGCAGATATAGATATAGATATAGAGATAAGTAGTGGATAGATTGGTAGAGAGAGAGAGACAGAGAGAGACAGAGAGAGACAGAGAGAGACAGAGAATTCCCTGCATTACAAATCCATATAGCACGATACATTAACAACAATTAATATGTTGGTAACATAGAACAAAATAGTACTCTTATCTTACATGTTAAAGACTCTCGTTCTATAAAGAAAATTATTGCGTCCTACGCTTATCCTTGGTTAGAGCAAAGACTATGATTAGATTGCTCTATTTTTTAGAGCTTTGGTGTTGTTTTTATCCGCGTGCAGCCCATAACGATGTCCTACATGACTCCTTAAGACTTCCGCTGTATACATCTTTCGATTTTAATCCTAATTTTCCAATGAGAAAATCATAGCGAATTACTAAACCGGAAGTCTAGAGGACAGGGTTCGGTCGGAAATTCTGAAGCTAAGTGTTTCAAGTTATCAAAAAGTAGAAATATCGAAGTAAGCGGCCCATCTTAATATAGTCTTTGATTTGAGTTTTTGGTTTCAGTCTAGTCTTTAATTTCGATAAGGCTTTTTATTATTTTTGTTTTTAAATCTGGTTTTCTTGCTCGTTAAGGCCAATTTTTTCATTATATAGGCCCTATGGATGCTTCTCGGAAAAAAAAGTGAATTTATATAGTCTACATTTGTTCTTGCATATGGAATAAGAAAAGTGTTTTTATAATTGTCTTTCTGAGTATAGATACCTATTGTTATTATGTTGGATTTCTAAGTAAAAAAAAAAGTTTTTTTATATTATTAGTTCTTTGCTATTTCGCTCTTTTTCTCTAGTGTTTTAATTAAATCTGTAACCAGCGCATCTGTTTATTTTTTTAAAATTTTATTCTATAGAAATATTCTTGACATATTAAAAAAGATTATTGCGTCACACCTTTACATCTAATTCTTACACCTTTAAAACTGTTTTCGTGCTGTTGTTTTTCTGATTAGTTCAGGTAACCTATTCAATGCCCAAACGCCGTTTAGAATTCATAAGAATCATTGCGAAAAGGCGTAAAGCAATAAGACCATCCTACAAAACATAAGAGGCCTTGTACTTATGGTGACTTCAGTTCAAGTTTATAAAGAGTAAGTCATACTCCCATCAAACCTGTCATAGCAAATAAATATGACCTGATTGTTTTGACTTCTCGTCACATTTTTTAAATTTGTATCATCTTCACCAAGTCACGTAAATAAAATCCTAATTCGTTTCATCATTTCTATCAACAGGCTGAAAAAGAATTCCAAATCTCCATTGTTGTGTCAACATAATCAGACAGGGAATATTGTGTTGATGACGACATAAGAAATTTAGAGGGGAAAAAAGGACGTATTATTACAATACTCTCGACGCGGACTTGGATAGATTGCTGATGACGTAGTCTGCGCATTTGAACATTCTAAGATAGAAGACGATTTAAGACGTTTAGAAATTTAGTTTAAATGTTGTTCAAAAAGATAATCTACCGAGGACTCTGGGGCAAGTGGTATTACATGGGAAAATGGCGCTTGCAACACTTGAGGCTGAAATTGGTACCTAATTTAAATGTTTGCTTTCATTTATTAGTATTCTAACGTGTGTAAAGATAAGAAAGTATTGTTTTGTCGCCTATTCAGCCTCCCCAGTAGTAACGCTACTGTAATCTGGGCACTACAATTTATGAAAGACATGCTATTGTCAATATAGTTTTAGTCAGTTTCGAACTACTATGCCATTTCGAAATGTTAAGAAAACATAGTAAGGAAGTTGCAACAAGGTGTCCAGTGAAATGTTTTATTCAAAACTGCAATACGATGGATGGGGTAAAAAGGAAAAGGGGTGCGGACACTGTGGTGCAGACTCTGTGGTGCGGACACTGTGGTGCGGACACTGTGGTGCGGACTCTGTGGTGCGGACACTGTGGTGCGGACACTGTGGTACGGAACATCTTAAACTCTTGCAAGTACTCAATTTGAAAAACGGTTTCCAAGAAAAAAAAAGGGGAATAACTTTAAAATTGCTTGCAGTTTTAAATTTTCTTGATTATCTTTCTTCGGTCACAAAAAAACAAACAACACCAACTAACTATGATACAATAGTTTCTTTAAACATGGCTTTTATAGTGCAGAAAGTGGTTTTTTTTAAATGTTTTATTGAGTTTATGGTATTCGATGTTTGTTTGTATTTAAATTCTAGTTATAATTATGGTATTTTCTGTAAGTACATTCCACAATGTTTGGTGTTACATAATATTAACAAAACAACAACTACATCAGATTATGTTCGTCCATTCGACATGTTTACACGTTTCTGGGGGATTGTGTACAAGACGATATTGTGGCCCACACAGGGCACGGCCACATTTTTTGTCCCAATTAATGTCTGGCATTATAAAGAACTGTTAAGCCTCAGGGACACCCTCCGGACCGTGGGAAAACAAATACGATAAAAAAAATTGGAATCCGTGACCTTGGTAGTGTCAATAATATAATATATCGCTCACATCTGCACAATGTAATTGTTAGTTTTTTTTATATAATCGCATTTATCGGTATAAATGTCAGTTGCACAGGGCACCAGTTGCTTAGTGACGCTATCAAGAATCTTCAGAACAATAGATTTACACTGCACACCCTAAAATGGGGAGGTTTTTTTCTTATAACATAGAAATTATTAAATAGGCTATCTGCTAATATCTGCATGCATTGGCCTTAATATTCATAGGGGGGAAAGTAAAGTCCTTAATGTCAATGGATCAAGCAACTCACCAATAGTGCTAGCAGGAGAAAGCCTAGAAAAAGTAGAACGTTTCGAGTACTTAAGCAGCATAGTAGATAAACTAGGAGGGACCGAAGCAGATATAAAAACCAGAACAGGCCAAGCAAGAGCAGCCTTTAACCAACTGAAAAAGGTGTAGAGCTCCAGAACTCTATTCCTGAACACAAAATTAAGAATATTTAACACCATTGTTAAGCCCATTGTGATGTATGGATCAGAAATTTGGAGAATAACTGCCACCAATGTCAGGAAAATACAGGCATTTGTTAACACCTGCCTCAGAAAAATTCTTAGGATCAGTTGGCCAGAAACTATCAGAAATGAAGAACTCTGGCAACGAACTAAACAGAGGCCTGTGGAAGAGGAAATTTCCCAAAAGATATTATTATGGCAATGGATTGGCCACAACCTCAGAAAACTGGCTTACAGTGTCACTCGGCAAGCGCTGACTTGGAACCCCCAGGGCAAAAAGAAAAGAGGTCGACCGAGAAACACCTGAAGACGCGATATGGACACCGATGTTAAAAAGCCTGTGCTTAACTGGGATCAGATAGAGAAATTGGCACAGGATCGATATACCTGGAGGACTCTTGTTGGCGGCCTATATCCCAGGTGGGGCGAAAGACATAATTAAGTAAGTAATCTAATACAGCGGACTAATTAATATTCTGCTAACTAGTAGGACTATTCGTCACTTTTTTATACATGGTACACCTGTCGGTGAACTGTTAGTCCAGTCTTTTAATACCTTCTCTCTGCACGGCGTCCACTGATCTATAAAAAGAAGTAACATTCATGAAGACAAAATAAATAGGCATTCACATGACTTTCACTTATCTATGAAATTATATTTCCTAAAAACTGACCTGTAAATACATTTCAAGCGACTTAGATTTCCTTTTTATCGTATGAATTTGTTCTAATCATAAGTGGTTTATTCCTGTGCAGTGGCGTAGCTAGGGGAGGGGGACAGGGGTCCGAATTCGAAAGTACCCCGGGCCCCTACTTGAGGGGGGCCTCCAAAGGAGTGTCCGAATTTGGTTTTTCTCACGTCATAAGGTCAAATGTCAAAATGCAGGGGTCCCTAAAGAGGCCAAACCCCCCCCCCGGGCCCCCAAATCCCTAGCAACGGCACTGTTCCTGTAACTCGCTTACGTAGATAAGTGAATTCCCTTTCCCACTATTCATTTTGGCTTTAATTTGCGCATACACATTTAATATAGAGGAGCTATCCATTCTTTTTATAGATCAGTGACGGCGTCGCATACTTGAAGCAGCGATTGATATTATCTGACATTTACGGGACAAATGGTCGGTCAGAGACTGAGTGAGTGATGAGTGGAGCATGGCAGAGGTATAAGACAAGTGGTGTAGTGTGAATACAGGTCTGGGGAGCCAGGCTGCACAAACATGACGGCTGCAACTACTGCAACTGATGTGAAGATGCCAATATTAATGTCTTTTAATTTGCTGTCTTCTCTGGCTTTCTGTGTTCTGATAGGTGTAGATAGAGGGAGACGAGAGAGTGGTTCGACAGACCTCTATATTCCACACTTAGATCATTCATAAGCTCAGACTCAGGAGCCTTTGTACCAAGCCAGTAATGGGTGTGACCCATGCGTTGGGACAATAACAAGTTGGTCTAAGTTACGCTCTCTTATATGATTCTTTGTCTTAGTCAAAATGAATGTTGAAATTTCCAATACCTAATAGGTCTGTAACCCGGTAGTTGTGGATTCGACTCGGTTACACGTGTGGTGGAGGTTTCAACTCACACCCATGGCTTCGTTGGTCTGGAGGTATCTTTTGAAGTCGGATGGCAGCCTCTACTGTACTTTTGCAAATTTATATTTGACACCTTTCCTTAGACGTGGCTTCGTAAACGTCTACGTCTAACAAACAATGTCACGTTCTAACCAAACAGTAACCAACGCTGTTGTCTTATGATATAAAACTGTATGACTTTATTCAATGGTAGCGGAAAATAGTTAGCAGTAATAATACAATGATGAAAGTGAACTATTAGCAGAGGCAGGCAATTCATCAGCAAAATGCAAAACTTCGTGACTAAACTGACATATAAAATGGAGGATCAAACAATCTGAGTAGAACAATATTTACAATAGTTAGATCTGACTTCTAACTAAAATGAAAGTGTGTCTGCTTAAGAGACTGGCGCTAGGACTAAATTTACAGCGAACAGTTTCAACTTATATAGCGGGCATGAAGAGGGGGAGTGTAAACTATACCCATGGTTTGACATCTGGTACTAAATTTTGAGATCAACAGGAGGATCTCCCTGGCCTAAGAAAGTCGCCCAATTATGGGCCATTTGCAGAAGGCCAGAGCTATGCATAAAAATGTCAATGTCCACCGTTGGCGATCAGAAAAAAATGATATCAACTGGAATTACATTTCCTGAAACAGTGACAAGATAAGGTAGGAAATATATGGTCACCCAGGAAGGTGGAAAAGGGGGGGGGGGCGAGAGGGCGCGATATTCACGAGACTATGTGACCCTTAATTGCAATCTGGACAATGGTCGTTAAATTCGTACGCCATTCAAAGTTGGAGGGAGATGATTCCTATCTTAACAGGTAAGGGGGATAACCACGTCGCGGGTGGAAAAGGTGACACGGGAAAGTGGAAGGGGGGGGGGGAAGGCGGTATAGTATTATTTTCCTTGGTCGGGAGACCCCGCTATGTGGGCCAACAATAATATAATAATATTTACAAACAACATTTATATTTCTAAACCTTCTCTCTCTCTTACGCTTAATCAAAATAATGTACATATATTCCTAATCCATACAAGGTTGTGATGCTAATACATTCGTTATAATCATTGGCAGTTATAAAATTCGGCCTACGTGACGACCGATTCGTTTCCATTCGTCACAAGATCCTATGTGGAAATATAGACTAACAGCCTAGTAGATTTAATATATATTGCGATTACAATAAAAGCTATTTAAAAGATGCAAATTGATCTATTGCAATACTCAGTCAGTCATTAGGATTAAAACATTTTTTTAAATCCCATAATCAAGAACCAAAGCATATCATTTCCTTTCTTTCTGATTGGCATCTGTGCATGGAATGGGTTGCTCAAAATCAACTTAACATCAATGGGAAAAAAGCACCTTAGAAAAAAAAAGGAAGGCTCGACTCAAACAACGGAAATGCATGGAACTCAATAATCTCAATAAAAAGAGACTTTATAAAACATATAGGCCTACTGAAGATATATTTATATCATAAATTTCTGTATAATGGTATATTGAAGCAGTAGTGTAAAAAAGGAAACATTCACAATTGACATCCAAGACTTATAACATTTTTTGTGTGGTCTCTTCAGATTGTATTTTACGTTTTTTGTTTTATATTTCTTGTTTGTTGTTTTGGCGACGTATCTCTCTGAAATCCTGTGTACCAAAACCGTTTTTTTAAATAATCGTTTCTTTGATAAATGAATTTTTGTTTCAATTTGTTTGTTTCAAAAAAAAAGTTATGTATGTCGACTATAAAAAAAAATACTTTTATTGACTTGAAAAAACTCTTTGGTAGCGAACCGTACATATTCTAGGACCTGCTCCATTTATAGGCCTATTAATTTTTTTTGCAAGGCTAGCAAAGTATTGTACTTCTGATAGCGCAAGGGGTTGGGGGGGGGGGGGTTCTATTCAAAGGTTAACCGAGCATGATGAAACATAAAAACAATGTTTAGGAATTAGTCAACACATACAAACACACACATATATAGTCTACACAGAACCAGGCAAGCATAGAAACATACACACACACACATATATAGTCTACACAGAACCAGGCAAGCATAGAAACATACACACACACACACTCGAAGAGAGACACAAACATATACACAATGGGCCCCAGACAAACTGTTCCGAGTCAAGAACGACAAACGTAGTATTGCAGACTTCAGCATAGCAGTAGTGTCACGATTTGAGATTTCTGAAGGAAACAAAAATACATCAAGTCAGACCCACGTGAAGATAACAATTTTTAACCGACCCTCGTGACACTGAAAAACACACAAACACAACAAAGCCTCTGTTTGATACGGATTTCGCACTCCCCTCCCCTCTACCTCTTACCCACCTCGACTCCATTGGACGCCATAATGACTTTTTTTTCTTGCTCTTTCTGACCCTGCACGTTCTTGCATTATTGAAAGGTCACGTGATATGGTTCTGCTTCAATGGATTGTAACTATATGTGTGTATGTAGGATATAGTGCGTGCGTGCGTCTATGAATATGTATGTGTGTGTGCGAACGCGTTTGTTTATTTGTTAGGCAAGACACGATTTCAAACCATACATGCGTTCTCATTTTTCTGAAATATCGAAGTTGTCCCCCATATTGAACAGTAATTGAAGTCTTTTGAGATTTTAGTCTTTGTTTCTTCCCTTTGTTTCTTCCCTTTGTTTCTTCCCTTTGTTTCTTTCCTTTGTTTCGTCCCTTTGTTTCTTCCCTTTGTTTCTTCCCTTTGTTTCTTCCCTTTGTTTCTTCCCTTTGTTTCTTCCCTTTATTTCTTCCCTTTGTTTCTTCCCTTTGTTTCTTCCCTTTGTTTCTTCCCTTTGTTTCTTCCCTTTGTTTCTTCCCTTTGTTTCTTTCCTTTGTTTCTTCCCTTTGTTTATTTTTTTTTCTTTGTTTTTGTGTTCCGTTCCTTGATGCAAATATTTTCTGTTTCAGTTTAAAGCAAGCGCATTTACCACTAACTTCAATTTAAAGTTTTGATGTTTAGGATATAACTTTTGTGGCTCTCGATGCATTTTTTTAGAGGTTCACAACTGAAACTTGTATTATCTTTTAAAAAAAACAACCATTAAACTACCATTCTAAACGTTTAACGATTTAAACCTTAGAAGATTTGTTTTTATCTTGCAATTGGTCTTTTAGATAATTTTTAAAAAATTACTTTTGAGAGATTTTACAATTTTACTTTATAGGCCTCATTTTGAATTCCTTTTTTTTTTAAAGTTTTTGCAGTGTTATCTTTAAGACGCAATAATCTTCTTTAAGGGTCTTCTTTTTGCAACAATATTAAAATTTGTTGTCATTGAACGTTTATGGATTTATTTTGTACAATGTATGCATTCTAACCCACGCTTCGCAATAGCGTCCTTTAATCTACATTGAATTTAGACAAGGGTTAATTAATATTGTGTGTTTTTAATCTTTTACAAAGCAAGCTAAGGCAACCCTCTCTATTGTTTCATGCAAGGTTAATCCGCAACAGCTTTCTCGATTCTGTTACGGAGGCCCTATGTTCGACAAGGAACCAAAGGAGTTAAGTAAGTAAGTAAGTATGGTTAATCCAGCCCTTAGTTGATCGTGCATGCCGCCCGATCCTCGATCCTTTTTTTTTTTAATTAAAAGTTTGTAGATAGTTTATTTATGCCTCACATGTTTACACTTCCGTTTCAAACATCTTTTGTTTCATTTCAGCATTTTGTTCAACGAGTCATTGTCCTCACATTTAACGGAAAATAAAATTTTGTAACCAAATACTTATTTAGCTGGAAGGTTACCCGCGTCGTTCATTAGACTCAGAAATTAAATGTGCATTAAGTTCAAGGTAGTTGATGTACACTTCCTAGTTTATTTAATTCGCTAAATACTATTTCCACCATCAATAACGGCCAGTGGTATTTCCTTACTAAACTAAAAAGTGCGATTTTAGTTTTTTCTTCAACTACCAGTTAGCACTCTAGCAGTCGATGCCAGACAAACATATTTACAATTCTATTTTTTTTAGTTGTTTTGTATTGATATAGATTATAGATTATAGCGTTTGATTAATTTTAAAACTGACTTCCAAGCCGAAAATGATAACTTAGCAATACAACACAAGCACAATCTATATAAATATTCAGGTAAACATGGGGGGGGGGGGGGGGTTGAGGGGGAGATATTTTCTTATTCCATATGCAAAAACAAATTATATATTTTCTTTATTCCACGCATAACATGAAATCAACTGCATGAACAAACCAGGCAACCAACATTTTAACATCATCTAAAAACACCTTGTCAAAATGAAAGACTAGACTTAAGCAACAAACGAAAGTGAAGAACGTACTAGTCTAGTCTTCTGTAAAATATTCTGTAATAAAATACACTTAGATTCAAAGCCAATTAACACGCAGAAAACAGTACACAACCGAAAGCTCAAAATAACCAACTAACAACATTCTATTATTACCATACTGGCTGTAAAAAAAAAAGTAAAAAAAAAAACGTCCGACTAAACGGATCCATAGGGCCGGTGAATCAGCGTTCACCAGTTTCTGTGGCGACTGCTTACTAGGTGATTGTGTGGCCAGCACTAAGCGCAGCCGCCTTTACTTTACTCCTTCTAGGGTCAGATAGCCATCCGAGCTTGGTAGAATCAAGGACACCCTCCAGACCCGGGAAAAAATCCTATCTTTTACCAGGGTTCGAACCCAGGACATTCGGTACGCCAGTCGAACGCGCTGCCGGATCGGCCACCAAACCAAGCAATAGTTGAAGGCTTGTTCAGCTTCTGTGAATTCTACAGAGAAGTGCAGAGCGCAGCGCATTGATGGTAGAAGAGCATTCAGAGCTTCCATCAGATAAGCTAAAGCAACTAAAGCAACCAAAGCAAGTAATAGTATATTTACTGATTACCATTATCGATCTATTGTCATATCGAAGATCAATTATTCCCGAGCTAGCTCGAAGGCCTCGAGCTTTAATATTATAGTGCGTCGTCGCGGCTCAGTTTCTTCCTGACAATGCAGTTTTACATTATACTTGATAGGCGTTGTGGAGCATGGTAATCTAGTGCAAATTTAAGATTTCTAATTCATTCAGCGTGCCAACAGACGAGAAGGTCCGTGGTCTAGCACTCAACTTCTTGTAGAAAAGACTTGAATTGCTTATTTTTAGGGTACTCAGCGTGCCATTGAAAATAGCTCTGCGTGCCAAGTCTGGCACGAGTGCAGTAGGCTGCCGACCCCTGTCTAGTGGACTGGCGAACCGTAGATCCTGGAATAAAATCCCTGATGAAGGGCTAGGATTGTATCCTTGTGAGGAAGGTGTCCCTGAGTCTTCCCCAGCACTGATGGGTAGCTGACGTTAGTTAAAGAAAAGTAAAGGCGGTTGTGTGCTATGGTTACTAGAACATATGAACGAGACCGGGAACAATGCTTGAACATGTTTAACATTAATGGTTAAGAATATTAAGAGCTAGAGCTTGAATTGTCACACCCCGTTATACAAGAATAAATTAAAGCAAAAGAGAAGTCATTGTAATAAAAATACTGTACGGGAGGGAGGGAGGGAGGGAGGGTATGCAGTTCGGCTCAATAGTGAAGAAGTAAGTAAAGTATCCCGTAGGACCAAATTGATCCATAGGGCCGATGAAGCAGCGTTCACCAGTTTCTGTGGCCACGGCATTCTAGGGGATTGTGTGGCCAGCACAATGCCCAGCCGCCTTTACTTTACACCAACTAAAGTCAGGTAGCTTTACATCCTTTACATAGTTGGGTAAACGTATTAGGAGATGATTTGAAAACAATTCCATTGTATTATCGAATAAGCCCCATGATTAGTTTCAATCGCAAGCCTTAGCGGTAAACTGAAACATGGTGGCCAGAAAATATTTTTTTGCGAAAGATTGCTTAGTAGACAGAAATAAAATTTGCATGAGAATCGGCTCGGGCACGCAATTCAAAGACTAAAAAATAGTGTTGCCAGATGAGAAACAATCAGGAAAAGACGTCGGCTTTCAGTGAATGTTGTTCGTTCCTCATATCCGAGGGTGACCACGTCTACCAGTCGCTTTGTGACCTCTTTGAGAGCCCTGAAGGATCTGTTGCAAGTACTGCAGACAAAAGATGCCTTCGTGGGGTCTAGCAGCAGCGCCTTGCAGGTCTGCTTGGCTTTTCTTTCTGCTCGTTTTTGTTCGGCCCTGAAGATTGTGTTATAGTCTGCCAACGGTGCCCCGGACGACACGACATTGCGCCACCTGCTTCTATCGGTCGCCAGTTCCTCCCATCTACCGCAAGTGCTTTCAAGGTTGCTTTCAAACTGTCGTTGAATCTCTTTCTTTTTTTTTTTTTGAATAAAAAGCTATCGGTCATATGCGGATGGTTGTATTTGTTTCATTTCCGGAGTCACATCTACTACAAGCATCTGTAAGTTTACCCATCTCTGATTAGTATCTTACGTGTGTGGGGGGGGGGGGGGGGGGGAGAGGGGGACAAAAAAGGGATACTTTTTCAAAGCATGTTGGTCCTTATTACAAATAAAGCACCGTTCACTAAGTTGGCAAAAAAAAAATGGCTTTGCTAAATATGATTTGCTAAATATGATTAACTAAATTTCATTTGCTAAATATTTGTTTCTTAGTATGCTTTAATATACGTTCTTTAATAAATAGCCTAGGCTTTAATTGATATGCTTTATATCTAAATGTTTTATATTAGGAGTCGGCAACCTTTTGATAAGAGTGTGCCAAAGTAGGACTTATATTTGATTCAGCGCGCCAACAGCCTAAAGGTCATCCTGCTATAGCGCTCAATTTCTTGTAGGGGAGATTTGCATTGCCATTTTAGGAGTCTTCCGCGTGCCATTGAAAACTGCTCTGCGTGCCAAGTGTGGCACGCGTACCGTAGGTTTCCGACCACTGCTCTATATGATATATATTAAATATGCAGTACTAATTAGGCCTACTCTTTAGTAAAAATGCTTTACATAAATATGATTTTTTTTAAAGTAGGCAATACTAAATATCTTTACAGAATATGTTGTACCAGATATGCTTTACGAAACATGTTTGTTAAATATGCTTGACATAAATAAATTACTAATGTGTATATATTGTGGACTTTTTCCTTGGGTCTAAACGGGTCTCCACAGTAGGCTTACACTGAAGAAGAAGAAGATATGACAATGTTGTCATGGTTGCTATGGATATATCTATATTTCTTCTAGGATAGTAAACAAGTAATTTAAACTGTAAATATTTCATGCGGAAATTTTTTGAAACACATAAGAACACGTTCGCATTCACGAAGAATTTAGACCACTTCAGCACTGACCCAAAAAAAACACCACTTAACCTGCGTGGCATGATGAATAGTTTTTTAAAAACTAGTGGTTCTATGACTGTATGTCTATGGGAACTTTATTTTGTGTGTGTGTGTCTATGGGAACTTTATTTTGTGTGTGTGTGTGTCTATGGGAACTTTATTTTGTGTGTGTGTGTGTGTCTATGGGAACTTTATTTTGTGTGTGTGTGTCTATGGGAACAATATTTTGTGTGTGTGTGTGTGTCTATGGGAACTTTATTTTGTGTGTGGGTGTCTATGGGAACTTTATTTTGTGTGTGGGTGTCTATGGGAACTTTATTTTGTGTGTGTGTGTGTCTATGGAAACTTTATTTTGTGTGTGTGTGTGTGTCTATGGGAACTTTATTTTGTGTGTGTGTGTATCTATGGGAACTTTATTTTGTGTGTGTGTGTGTCTATGGGAACTTTATTTTGTGTGTGTGTGTCTATGGAAACTTTATTTTGTGTGTGTGTGTGTCTATGGGAACTTTATTTTGTGTGTGTGTGTGTGTCTATGAGAACTTAATTTTGTGTGTGTGTGTCTATGGGAACTTTATTTTGTGTGTGTGTGTCTATGGGAACTTTATTTTGTGTGTGTGTGTGTCTATGGGAACTTTATTTTGTGTGTGTGTGTGTGTGTATATAGGAACTTTTGTGTGTGTGTGTGTGTGTCTATAGGGACTTTATTTTATGTGTGTGTGTGTGTGTCTATGGGAACTTTATTTTGTGTGTGTTTTTGTGTATCTATGCGAACTTGTGTGTGTCTATGGGAACTTTATTTTGTGTGTGTGTGTCTATGGGAACTTTATTTTGTGTGTGTGTGTGTCTATGGGAACTTTATTTTGTGTGTGTGTGTCTATGGGAACTTTATTTTGTGTGTGTGTTTGTGTGTCTATGGGAAATTTATCTTGTGTGCGTGTGTGTGTCTATGGGAACTTTATTTTGTGTGTGTGTGTCTATGGGAACTTTATTTTGTGTGTGTGTGTGTGTCTATGGGAACTTTATTTTGTGTGTGTGTGTGTCTATGGGAACTTTATTTTGTGTGTGTGTGTCTATGGGAACTTTATTTTGTGTGTGTGTGTGTGTCTATGGGAACTTTATTGTGTGTGTGTGTCTATTGGAACTTTATTTTGTGTGTGTGTGTCTATGGGAACTTTATTTTGTGTGTGTGTGTGTGTCTATGGGAACTTTATTGTGTGTGTGTGTCTATGGGAACTTTATTTTGTGTGTGTGTGTGTGTCTATGGGAACTTTATTTTGTGTGTGTGTTTGTGTGTTTTAAATACTTACCCGTTATATCTGAATAAATAAACTTCACATGAAACTCTCTCTATATATAAAGCTATGTGTGTGTTTGACCAATGAAATTGATTTATTTAAAGACACGTGACCTTATTGCCTCATATTTTCACCTTTGCTATTTGACCTTTGACACGTGTCCTGTTAGCTGAGTGGATAACCTATCGGACTGCCACGTGGTCGACCCGGGTTCAATTCTCCAGTTAATCTATACCTTTTGTTTTTCTAAAAAAAAAAATATTTAAATTAATATTACTTTTAAAAACAAAATTGTAAAACCACGAGCAACACCGGGCAATTTAAAAAAAAAAAGACTTGCCAATTTTGAACCCGAATACAATATTTATTAAAAATGTCTTTCATGTATGTCTAAAGTATTAAAAAACCACACTTTATTATTAGTCCTATAGCTTTCTGTTCATTGAAGTTTTATACAATTTTTATCATTAGCTTATACAGCCTGTTTTATTTTCCCACGGGCAACGTTAGGAAATTTAACTTGTTATGAAAATGTAAATGAATGGTATGGATGTGAATGAGTATAACAAGGTTAAGGCACTAGCTATGTAACTGAAACAAAACAACCACCAAAACATGTTTACGCAAATACATTTTGCGTTAGCCTTCAAAGGATTATGCTCTTTACCACCTCCAAAAAATATTTTCAATGTATAATATGCATTTCTGTTTTCATTTACGCAATTTTACTTTTGGTATCATTTATGTGATTGTAGCCACTGATGTTTGTCAGAAGCGCAGAAGGCACAGAAAACCACGGTTCATCGCGGGCCTTGAATACCAATGCACGCCATAAAGTTTAGATTATGTATTATGTACCAATTACAGTTGCAAACTGGTTTTAGGGTTGGCGGGTGGGGGGAGGGGGGGGGTAAGTTAAGAGTAGGTGGATGAAAACATTGATAGAAAATGTTTGCCCCCATGCTTAACGTCAATTTGCCAACCTTCAGCTCGATAGAATGACGTTATATTGGTCATTTGACTTGGTGGGTAGTCAGAAATTTTTGAAAGATTAACATAATGAATGTTTTTAAAAAAGAATACGCATAGATGATGAACGAAAATGGGGGTGTAGCGGGTATTAGTGGGCTCAACAGCTCGATTTTTATAGAGAGATATATGGATAAATAGATAGTTAAATATATAGAATAAATAGATAGAAAGACAGATACAGACATAATTAAAAAGATAGATAGATAGATAGATAGATAGATAGATAGATAGATAGATAGATAGATAGATAGATAGAAAGATAGATAGATAGATAGATAGATAGACGATCGGTTGGATGGACAGGCAGAAGGACTTATATACATTCCAGGTTGAAAGAATGAGTAAAGTCTTTGAAAAGTTCTCTATCACTTATAATGTATTGATACTTTTTGGGATAACAAATGCATTACTTCCGTAGAAAAGAACAAACTGGTATTTTTAAAATCACTACTCTTTATTTGATCTAAATGAATGTTCACTCATTAAACTTTCCTTTTCTTCGTCGTTGTCACAATTCTGGATTTAATAGTGACTATTAGCACTTAGATAGATAGCAGTGTATAACTAGAACCTTAGATTAGCTTAAGTTTAGCTAGAATAGAGAGAAGGTTAGTCTGACGTCACTATCTTCTCCCTCCCTTACGCAATTACACCTCCCCATCACTCTTCCTCACCTGTTTCTCTACCCTTCACTATACTCTTGTACTACGCCCAAATTCAGAGTCTACTGACTAATACGATTCAACTTGGTACTACATCTTGGTTGAATGGGTACGAATGTGTTAGTTAGAATGTATATATATTTTATCCTATGCTATATTAATGTATTCATATCATGTCTTAATGTATTTATATCTTGTGCTATTTTAACGCATGTGTAGACAGTCATTACTCGATCCCTCACTCAACCCCCCTCTTCGCGTCCCCGCCACCCCCACCCCCTTTTATATCCCCTCAGCTTAGCGGCATGTTATGCAATTGCTTTGAGACGGTCGTTCCCTGAGCGTTGACCAAAGAACCCAGTTCGCACACATATACTAATTCTCGTCCGAAACCCCCCCCTCCCCCCCCCCAGCCACTTGAGTTAACTACTTAAAATTCTACCAAAGGGAGATAAATTCCCCCACTCAGCATGACGTCTGTATAAATTGTCTTTCATCTAGACCTCTCCCCCCCCCCTTTCCGCCCTCGCAACCCCGACCCCCAATCCATTTTTTGGCTCCAATAAGCTTTTCTTATGCAAATGTATATTCAATCTAGCCAATGAGAATAGGATGTAATTAAATGTAAGCCAACCAAATTAACCTTGGGTCAGGTGACTAGTGTCCACGAAAAAGCCCGCCCAACTAAACTAAAGGAGATCTCCCCCAGCTCCCGAGCTAGACACATCGTTTTGGTCTAGCCCCCGAATTGTTACTTGGACTTGCAGATACTTAGCCAGTAATCGTAATTTCCTCATTATAGTTACGTAGCCTAAAGTTGGATTCCGCAACAACACAGTATATTGAGTGTTAGACGTTCCTGTGCATATATCTCAAGCATTGTATCTCCCCTGCATGTTAGTATGTGTATCTCATCATTGGATATTGAATTTGAATCATAAATAAACACCTGAAACGTAACCAGAGACTTGCTTGCCTAACTTAGAACTGTCTGTCTGTGTGTGTTTAATAACATCTAAGCGAGCCAGTAGAGAACAAATAAATATTCCAGGTCAACTACAGCATTGGCACCTCATATCTCTAAGACAACCAGCCATTATTACCCCCCTCTCAATTGCCACATCGTGACAAAGTGGGACCTCGTATCCGGGATTATCTGAACTTCAAGCTGTTCAGCGCACTGTCAACAGCAACAACCCGAGGACTACGCCGATTCTGCTGAAACCGACCCTGGATGGGGGCTCATCTCTCTACAACACAAAGACTCTAAGCCAGCAACCAGACCCGTCATCCCAACGCCAGCAACCAGACCCATCAACCCATCAAACCAGGTTCGCCACTTTACGCAGCCTACGCCACCCCAGCCTACGCTTACGCCACCCCAGCCTACGCCTACGACACCCCAGCCTACGCTTACGCCACCCCAGCCTACGCCTACGTCACCCCAGCCTACGCACCCCAGATACGCCAACCTAAGCCACCCCAGATTCGCCACTCCGAGCAATCTACGCCACCCCAGCCAACTCACCCCATTAAGCCAGGCTCGCCACACTACGCCAGCCTACGTCACCCCAGACACACCGCAACCAAATTTGCCACCCCATTACGCCAGATTTGCCGCCCCAACCGCCAGATCGCCACCCTCTGGCCCCGCATCAACGTACCGGCACCCGAGACGTCAGCAGAGAGACCCACCGCCGCCGCATCAGCCTGCCCGACAACTAGAGACCGCCGAGAACCCGACAACTGCCCTGTCAACCTCCCCGTAGGAACCCGCCGTAGTTCCCGGTATCCAAACCCGGAAAAATAGACACTAACATTAAACGCTAATCCAGTCCCGGCACGGGGAAAGAGAATTCCTAACCAGCCCGAAGATCTGCACCAACAGCGCCGAGCGCTATATAAACGATAACTTTATGATTGGATATACGTGTGTTAGTGTATGTGTGTAAAATTCTGGAATTGCTGTCTGGTGAGTACCATTTTGAGTTGTATTACGTTAGCTAAACTCTGAACCCCAACACCCCTCCTATAATTTCCTTTCCTATCTCGCTATATCTCTGTCCGCCTCTAGTATCTTAATCTCGCCTCACTCTGTTACTATGGCGGAAGGTGTACTATTGCGTAAGCAGTTGAGAGAAGAGGCTATAGCTATAGGCTACATTGACTCAGACATCACTAAATACGTAGTAGAGCAGGTAGCGGCCCATGAGGCCAAGACAGAGAGAGCAGAACAGGTAGCTAGAGAGGAGAGAGCAGAACAGGTAGCTAGAGAAGAGAGAGCAAAGCAATTAGAAAGAGAAGATAGGCTTAGAGTAGAACAATTAGCTAGAGAGGAGAGAGAGAAACTTAGGTTAGAAGAATCAGCTAGAGAAGAGAGGAATAGGTTAGACGAGGAAGCACGCAGGGCACACGAATTCAGATTAGCTGAATTAGCCGCAAGCACTAGGCCCCCGGACAACAGCGACAACCCAAACTCCCCCTCATCATTTAGCTCAGCCACCCCCAGCAACCATCCCCTCCCCCGACATGCTTCTCTATGGACTGAAGTTCACGACCCCCGACTGGAACAGTTCGACATTTACCTCCGACGGTTTAGCGACTGTATGGAGTTAAATGAGGTCCCCCCAGAATTACATTGTAGGATCCTCGTCTCCACTCTAAGGGGAGAGGATTATGACGCCTATTGTAAACTGGCCCCAGAAGACAGGGAGTCGTGCGTGGCACTGAAAAACGCGCTGCTAAATCGCCACCAGTTACACTCATCCCACTACCAGAAGAAGTTTCGGTCGTCCACGCTACGACCGGGGGAAAACTATACACAATTCGCGGAGCGAATACAATCTTACCTACTCAAGTGGGTTGAGTTAGGCAATATTGAACAGTCATTCGACGGTATGGTCACCCTCGTAATGACTGAGCAAATAGAGTCACAGATGACACCTAAGCTAAGGGCCTTCCTTATTCAACAAGGAATCACCAGTTTAAACCCCTCCCTGCAGGGCGCAGATAGGTTTCTGCAGTCCAACCTAGTAGAATCGTCCCACCCCCGGGAGAAATCTCTCTCACATCCCGCTTCCCGACAGGAAAATGGGAGGTCGACACGGCCACCGGGCCATCTGTCCCGCCCGGGTCACCCACAGTCACCCTGGAATAACTGGGACAACCACCGCACCAACCCTCCCCCTCAATCAACCGCTCCCCAGCCGCACACGCCCCACCACGGGCGACCTCGTCCTCACAACGCACATAGAGACCACCGCCACACTAGGCCCACCCCTCAGTTAGCTCACGACAGAAACCGACGCGACCCCACCCCCTATCTTGCCGCCGGTGCATTTTACACCACGACGGACCCCGTAGACCCAGCGCAAGATTCCACTAACGGGCTTGCAACGCACGAGTTAGAAACGCCCAGCTACCCGAGCCACTTAGCTCCCGAACAGGAACCCGCCGATCAGGGGCGTGACCAGTACTCAAGCAGTGACTACGATCGAGTCCACCACGAGTTCTCTATTTCCTCGGCAGACAAACATAACCAATTCCCCCGTAGCTACGTCGACGAGATAGTCAGAATCAACGGCCGACTCGCCTCTTGTACGTATGATTCCGGTCTTAGCTTTGAGGCCCTAGTGACGCAATCAAAAATCGACCCCCGCGACTACACAGGACGCTATGTGCGACTCCAAGGTCCATCTCATAACTCTCCTATTCAGCAGCTACCGACCGCACTCGTAAACCTCAGCTCAGCACTTTTTACAGGCCCCATTGAGGCCGCCGTAATAGAAGGCCTACAAGTAGACATCCTACTCGGAAGACCGATTGTAGGTAAACAAACGCATTGCCTGCCTACACCCGCAACCTACGGATCGCCCCGCCCCACCCCCAACCAGACACCTCTCCCCCACCCCATGTCCATTAAAGATAAGCTCCGTCATGCAAGGCTGCCCACGACGAGACTCGAACTAAGGCAAACACTGGGCGAATTTAGCAACTATCAGAATACCCTTATACCAAACTTCCGTAAAATTACCCGTCCGTTATTTAGATTGCTAAACGCACCCACATCGTTCCCATTATCTTGGGACAAACTCGCTACTGATGCTTTCGAGACATTGCAACAGTGCCTAGGCCAAAACCCCTTTCGACACACGCGGCAGAGCGGACACTAACTAGTGCCCCTACACACTTCGTGGCCCAGCATACTCAGTAATGCGGCCCCACGCGCGCACACTGTTAATGAGTGCGTAGTTACTCCCCTTTTCCCATGTCCCAGAGACAGTAATTTAGGTAGAAATCTTCTCTCCGAGTAGATTCCCAAGCTACCCGGGTGAGTTGTCACAATTCTGGATTTAATAGTGACTATTAGCACTTAGATAGATAGCAGTGTATAACTAGAACCTTAGATTAGCTTAAGTTTAGCTAGAATAGAGAGAAGGTTAGTCTGACGTCACTATCTTCTCCCTCCCTTACGCAATTACACCTCCCCATCACTCTTCCTCACCTGTTTCTCTACCCTTCACTATACTCTTGTACTACGCCCAAATTCAGAGTCTACTGACTAATACGATTCAACTTGGTACTACATCTTGGTTGAATGGGTACGAATGTGTTAGTTAGAATGTATATATATTTTATCCTATGCTATATTAATGTATTCATATCATGTCTTAATGTATTTATATCTTGTGCTATTTTAACGCATGTGTAGACAGTCATTACTCGATCCCTCACTCAACCCCCCTCTTCGCGTCCCCGCCACCCCCACCCCCTTTTATATCCCCTCAGCTTAGCGGCATGTTATGCAATTGCTTTGAGACGGTCGTTCCCTGAGCGTTGACCAAAGAACCCAGTTCGCACACATATACTAATTCTCGTCCGAAACCCCCCCCCCTCCCCCCCCCCCCAGCCACTTGAGTTAACTACTTAAAATTCTAGCAAAGGGAGATAAATTCCCCCACTCAGCATGACGTCTGTATAAATTGTCTTTCATCTAGACCTCTCCCCCCCCCCTTTCCGCCCTCGCAACCCCGACCCCCAATCCATTTTTTGGCTCCAATAAGCTTTTCTTATGCAAATGTATATTCAATCTAGCCAATGAGAATAGGATGTAATTAAATGTAAGCCAACCAAATTAACCTTGGGTCAGGTGACTAGTGTCCACGAAAAAGCCCGCCCAACTAAACTAAAGGAGATCTCCCCCAGCTCCCGAGCTAGACACATCGTTTTGGTCTAGCCCCCGAATTGTTACTTGGACTTGCAGATACTTAGCCAGTAATCGTAATTTCCTCATTATAGTTACGTAGCCTAAAGTTGGATTCCGCAACAACACAGTATATTGAGTGTTAGACGTTCCTGTGCATATATCTCAAGCATTGTATCTCCCCTGCATGTTAGTATGTGTATCTCATCATTGGATATTGAATTTGAATCATAAATAAACACCTGAAACGTAACCAGAGACTTGCTTGCCTAACTTAGAACTGTCTGTCTGTGTGTGTTTAATAACATCTAAGCGAGCCAGTAGAGAACAAATAAATATTCCAGGTCAACTACAGCATCGGCACCTCATATCTCTAAGACAACCAGCCATTATTACCCCCCTCTCAATTGCCACATCGTGACAGTCGTTCTCAATGGACTCATTGTTGTTGTTTGTGCTTCATTTCTGCAAATGACCCACGTCTTCCTATAACTTGTGGCTTCTCCGTTGACCGTCTTAAAATATATTTATTGCGCACCACAGCTTAGGCATATGCCGCTCTCAAAGGTTGTTGTTTTAGGTTTCGGCAGGGCTGCGCATGTCTGATCTTTGACAATAGTTGTATTGCATGTTTGTCCTTATCTTTTATTTATTATTAGACTTATAGATTTAATGACACTAATACATCGAATGTAAAACAAATACTTTATTTTTAAATATAGGTCTTCATCTTTGTGTGACTTTGTTAGATCTCTTTTTCTTGCAAAGACCTTGCCCAGCCCCTGTATGCCGTAGCCATGGAAACTTGACCACATGGTCTCAAACGTACTTTCTTTATTACTTTTTTCTAAGATCCGAAAATATACATTTACAAGGAGCATAAAAAATCCTCTGTAAGACCCTGTGGCTTTCAGTGCGAACTCTTCATCGTACGAACATTAAACACCAACATTTCTAACAATAAATCTATAGTAAATAAAACAGTTTAAGTTATAATTATCTCTGAAAGACTGTTATGACATTTCTTTTTTTTCCTATTTATGTCTGGATGTAGAGCGAAAAAATTATTTTTTTTTAATTGCTGAAATAAACTAACGTCAATGGAGTGGAGCTTGTCGGATTCAACCGTTACGCTTCAATGGGTACAGACGACAAAACAAAAGAGCTTTCAGAAAAAATAATTGTAAAGAGACCAAGAACTGGGACGGTGACTGCAATCATGTGACGTCTTCTGCTAGTCACGACTTTCGTGACGCCTGGCTGGGTTCTTAGACTATAAAAGATGGTCAGCCTGGAACTGGCAGATCAGATCTAAAGTTCAAGTCAAAATAGAAATTACGTAAGTAGATAGCTTTAAAACATTATGCGAATTGTTACCTGTTTATTTTTAATTAAATTAATTTGTTTTACACTGTATGCATTTAATGAGGCAAAGTTTACTTACGATTATGTAACTATTGGAAAATATTTACTTTTTTTTAAAACTTTGC
Source organism: Anisus vortex (assembly GCA_949126835.1). NCBI lineage: Eukaryota > Metazoa > Mollusca > Gastropoda > Planorbidae > Anisus > Anisus vortex. The sequence continues at coordinate 18,120,780 of OX421505.1, forward strand.
TTTTAAAATGCTTACATTTTTTTTTTTTTAGTTTTTGTTGTTTTTATTTACTTTTCTTTATATTGATCACTTGGCTATGTTACCTGTTTCACTGAAGATGTTTATTAAAGTACTGTATTGTTTTTCTATGTTAGAATTTTATGTTTAACATATAGTGGATGTTTAACTCTCCATTAACCCCTAGAAAACGTTTGCAGCTTTAAAAAGGGCATGTAATTGGCTGGTGTTTATAGTTGAGTCCCTGGTGTCAGTTGAAGGGTTAATGATACATTACTTAATTCTTATCACCAGATCTTGTCACGAATTCAAAAGTCCTGTAGTTAATAGACTATTCGGAATGCACTTTCATGTGCAAACAGCTTCAGACAAATTCAGTCGCCAAGAGGTTAATGCGATAGTGTAGTAGTTAAAGTATTTTTGCAAAAGCCTTCTGGTGATGGAATTTTTCTCCAGCTTCCCACGGCTTCTCCCAATAGTTGTAGGATTGCAATCAGCCCTAAGCCATTTCGCATCATTCTAATAAGATGTAATAATTGGTATTGGTTTTTTATAGTCCTATCCGAATTTACATATTTTTGTGTGTGCAATTTATTGGATTCCAACAGAAGTATACCATAAAGTATGATAAAGCGAGTCTCTTAACATAAATGGAAATTATAGATTAGGTAGGTCAGGGTAGGTTAGGCTAGGTTATGATATTTTATCATAGGATATGTTAGGAGAGGTTAGGATATCTTTGGATAGATTAGGATAGGTTAGGTTAGGATATGTTAGGATTGGTTAGAATCGGTTAGGATAGGTTAGGATAGGTTAGAATCGGTTAGGATAGGTTAGAATCGGTTAGGATAGGTTAGAATCGGTTAGGATAGGTTAGGATATGTTAGAATCGGTTAGAATAGGTTAGAATCGGTTAGGATACGTTAAGATATGTATAGATAGCTGGACCCAAAAAGAAATATACTGAACCTGTGCGAATTATAAACCTATAGTTCTTTTTGTCTTGTGTTGACTGCAGAGAGAATCGAAAACACCATTCGACAATGATTCCCAAAGTACTGTGTCTACTGGCTCTGGTCACATTGACAGTTCTATACTCTGCTGAAGCTGCTGTAAGTCATGAATCGAATCATTACCACTAGTTTCACTATTCTCCACACTTAAGTAAAGTAAGGTGTAGAGTTATCGTGGAGACATATTATAACTTATAACTGATAAAATGTGCCCAAATAATAATAATAATATGTGTTGTTTGTGGCTTTGTTTGCGTGTTTTTAGCCTAAAGGACCGGGTGGACCACCGGGTGGACCACCGGGTGGACAACTAGGTGGACCACCACCACAAGGTGGACAACGTGGAGCATCAGTAAGTACTTCTCCCTCTAACCTTACCATTGAGGTAGTTAGGTAGAAAGATAAGATAAGAGTGGGCATTTCTTATAGCGCTTCTATCCATGCAATTAAATTAGCATGCTCGTTGCGCTCTTGATGTGAATTGCAGTTGTTTAAATTGATCGTTATACTAATTGACAGACGTAAATGATATATAGATCGATGAATAGATAGATAATGGAAAGATCAATAGATGGAAATGCTAGATAGAAAATTATATTTATAACATGCTATATCTTTATGAAATATAATCAATCAGAACGTTTTAGGGTTTTTGTTAAATGACATTTGTTTCATGTTGTTGTTTTTTTCTTTCCATAGGACCTTCCACCAACTGTAAGTACAGCTCTTCATATCATTACTTCATTAACTAATGTCACAAAGAGTATGATACATGTTTACAGTATTTTAAATTAATGATATGTTGACCTTTTACAGATCATAAGTCGTAAGACTAAATTGTTCCCTTTTCACAGAAAAAAAAAGTTGTATTACTTTTTCTGTAATTTCCTTTCATGGGGCAGATCTTGCTTGTTTCTTTGTATAAGCAATGAAGTTTTTTTTGGGGAAACAAACTAAATTTTCTAACCGTGCTTCTTTAAAAAGTAGCCATTCTGATTAATTTGATTTATAAGGCCCGTGAATCAGCATACACAAGTTTCCGTGGACACGGCAAACTAGAGAAGTGTGTGGCCATCGAAATGCCCCAGCAGCCACTACTTTTCCCTCAACAAATGTTAGGTACAAATCTGAGCTAGATCAACGCCAATAACTCTTATGTTTTATTTATTAATGATTTCGTTTGATCGTTCATGATTATAATATTTGAATGTTGTTGTTTTTATTTATGTAGTTCTTCAATGAATTTCAACGTTTGAGCAAACACGACATAATAAAAACTTTAAATAATACATGAAACGTTGAGTGACTATGTAAGGGTATGGTGGCTGAGCGGCAGGGCGTTCATCTGGCGTACCGACAGTCCTGGTTTTGAATCCTGGCGATTGTTTCAGTCTCGTCTATAGTCTACCCAGCTCTTATGGGTACCTCTATAGAATAGGCGGCTGGGCATTGTGCTAGCCACACAATCCTCTAGTATGCCGAGGCCACAGAAACTGGTGAACGCTGCTTCACCGGCCCCATGGATCAATTTGCTCCGACGGGATACTTAGAATTTTTAGTTTTCAATAACTAAAATACTAAATATTTCACTGTACACTTTAATAGTGTTTTCATATCGGAAGACCTAAATATATGAATTTTAGTATAATACGCATAGTTCGTTTGGTTTGACATAATTTACACAAGCACATTTTTAATATGTAAAATATAAGACTTACAAAAGTTGTTCATTTATCTTTTCCTTTTATTTATTTTTTCAGGGCTCCCCACGACCATTCAGTGTAAGTAAAGTTGTATTGCTAGTTAAATATTTATACTGTAACAATATCATATTTATACTAAGACATATTGCTGAATACAAGGATTTGTAAATAAAGAAGTGCCTGGATACGTCTGAATATGGAATATTTAGTTCGGTACTTGGGCTCTTAAAACTGTATAAACAGTTTCAAAATAAAAAAACAGATACCGTAAACAAAACAAAGCGTTCCTGAATTATCTTAATCCCTTTCTCTCTCTCTTTCTCTGTCTCACTCTTTCTCTCTCAGTCTCTCTCTTTATATAGACCCTATACATAGATATTATAATGTCTGCATTCTTTCCATCATGATAGACGATGGTGCATCACCATAGGCTGGGGTTACACTTGTACATATGGCAGAGCAGACAGATTCTCGGATGACAGTCTCTCTCTCTCTCTCGCATCTCTTGCATCTAGGTTTCTCTCCTTTTGCCAATCGTTTTGAACAAGATCGTATTTTTCTGCTCTACTCCGCTAGGTGTATCCCCTACCTGACAGCGGCACGCCATGTGGAACGATTGCCTGCTTGCCTCTCCCAGTCATTTACATCAATATGGTTTGCTCTCATCATATCCCTATGGCAAACCTCTTTTGTAACGGTGGCGTCGGCGCCCTGTTTTCCTTCCCTCTAACGGCCAGCTCGGCGTCCTTAGGAATACGACCCTGCTTCAATCTTGTTACGTGACCAGCCATCTTAGGCGTCTTTCGTTTAGGATTGAGCTCATATTGTATACGTTAGCGCGCATCAAGAGCTTGTATTTATGTACTTCTTCCTGTCACATACCTTTCCCTGCTTTACAAACAATCATACTACAATCATTGTGAATCTTAAAGCTAGTAATCAGCATATTCAATTAAATAAACAATAATTGACTTCTTTTTTCGATTTCAGGGTGAACCTCATTCACACCCAACTGTAAGTTGTCTTTCATATATAGCCTTAGCTGAATAGCATTATATGGGAGTTTTCCCACAAAGCAAGGTCTGTCCTGAAACTTCAAAAAGCAAAATTATATAAAGAAGAAGGGTGGGGGGAGGTTCCAAATACACGCCAGATTATGGGGATGTAAAGCATCTACTATTTCTAATTTATAATAACGACTAACCAAATTGCATCGACACAGGAACAAAAGTAAGATTATTTGCAGATGATTGTATAATTCATAGAACATTAAAAACCGAAAAAGATAGTGAACTCTTACTAAAAGGCATTAAACTTAAATTCAAAAATGCAATGCAATAACAATCTGTTACAATGTTCAGATAAACATAAGGACAAAAACACTTTCCTTATTCCTTATGCAAGAACAAATGCATATAAGTACTATTTCTTCCAGAGTGGCATGGAATGGGTTGCCTGAACAAACCAGAAAAACCAGTAACTTAACATCCTTTAAAACACTAATAAAAATGCAAGACTAGACTCAGACCACGGATAAGCGTAGGGCGCAATAATCTTCTTTATATAAGGAGCGTCTTAATATATAAAATAAGATGACCAATGAACGGAGTCAAACAATAAAGAAAAAAACCCAGATCATTTATTAATACCCTAACATTTTTTTAAAAAACTTAATAGAACATAGATAATTTAAATTACTTGTTAATACATATATCTTTTCAGTGTCATAATACCGTAAAAATTATATAGGCCTATTAGTTAATATATTTATGAACACACTTCGATGTCACTCATAAATAATAAACTTGTATCGTCTGTGTGATGGGAGCCTTATACTAGTGGTCTCCCTTTAGTTATGCCTTCACCACTGACCTATATATTACATATCTCAGTGGCTGGTCACGAGGTTATAAAAATTCTAGAAATTTCCACGATCATAAAATAATCTACTCTTTTAAATCCATTTTCAGGGTGTTCCTCCATCACCACCACCCAAAGGAAAAGTAAGTGTAGATATATGTTCTATAGATATTTTTGTTTATACATCTTTCAATTTATCGAAATAACTTTCTAATTATCTATCTATTTGTCTATTTATCTGTCGATCACTAAATATAGGGGCCTTCTATCCCTCCAGCTTCCTATCTACTTGAATATCTCTTTTTATTTATCTATATATCCATGCATCCTTCCAGCACTTTTTCTACTTACCTATCTATCATTTATCTATGTATCTATTCTATCCGCCTAGTTATCTAACTTTTCTGTATCTATCTATCCATGTAGCAATCCATCTATCTATCTCCTTATCTACCTATATGTTTATATATATATATATATATATATATATATATATATATATATATATATATATATATATAATATTATAAAAGCATTTATCAGTTTATTTATATAATAAATGTATCCAGCTAGCTATTTGTATGACAGCCTGATGTTATACGCTTATAAATATTATAGTCGTACATTATACTTAAAACAAATATACAAGTCCGCCCCATTGATAAGAAGATCTTCTAATTTATTCTCAAGTTTCATTTACTTACGTCCACAGGGACGTCCCGGCAACCCGTAAACTGTAAGTAGTCCTCTGTATGTTTAATGTCTCATTGTTTACAGTTGTATAATGAATGTCTCTGTTTCTTCTCTCTCTCTCTTTCTCTCTTTCTCTCTCTCTCTCTCTATCTCTCACTCGTGAGAAAAATAGATACGGTACATATGAACAGAGAAAAGTAAATGGATAGATAAAGTAGTTAGATGCGATAGATCATAGGTTCTCAACCTTTTTCGGCTCACCGCCCCCTTTTACAATATTTTTCCACTCACCGCCCCCCCCCCCTTTCCGCCCATCTGGCCTATAGTTTCCGCATTTTTTTAGGCGGACTAGACCTTTTGTGTGATTAATTATCTTTCAAAAAAATTGAAAAGGAAACATATTCAACTGTAAGAATAAATAGATCAAAAAATTGCCTTAACAAAAGGTTTAAATAAATCAATATTAATGCGAATCCTTTGCTGGTGTGTTGCTACCAATTTGTATCTTTTTGTTTCAATTTTGGGTCTAATCATCAGTAATATTTGTTATATAATATTACAAAACAGAACTTGTTCGGCAGCAATATTGAATCAAATGTGCAAACATTTTTTTTTTAAAGGGAGATAATTAGCCCGTATTATTTGATCTAATATTTTTATTTTTTCTTTCTTTTATAAGAAATGAATGGCTTACAATTTATAACTTTGAAATGATCAAACTGTTAAAAGTATTTTAAAATTATATAAATATTATGTGACTAAAGAATTTATATGTATATTTTCAAGCTTTACAATAACTACCCAGTTTGTATGATTACTACTTATCATTACCGCTTAACAATACTATTTTTACCATTTGTATTGTTTGAAACACCTTAAGGACATTTCGGTTAAACTGTGATCAAAATATTATTAATATTAGCAGATGTTAGGGCGACAGTCCGGTGAACCAATCAAAGGACCAGCCCCCGCACACTATATTTGCCAAATACTGACCCCTACTTCATCGAAAAGTCACCGCGATTCCTATTTCTTCTTAAATATAATAATATGTAGGCATACTGTTGGGGGATATCAGTTATTTAGCAGCACTTGCGTTTACATCACATTTCATTCTCCAAAAAATAATCGATTCAAATAGCTGAGGTGTTAAAATATATTACGTACGTTTGTACCGCCCACTTGCCCTTCATCGCCCCCCAATCGCCCCCGGGAATGTCAGCGCCCCCCTAAAGCTTCTCATCGCCCACAGGGGGGCGATATCGCCCTCGTTGAGAACCTATGCGATAGATAGATAGATAGATGGAAAAAAAGATGTACAGAAACGATAGATATGATATTTGTGTGGATTGATTGATTGATAAAGAGGTAGATATATAGATAAATTAATAGATATATTGATAAAGAGGTAGATATATAGATAAATTAATGGATATATTGATAAAGAGGTAGATATATAGATAAATTAATGGATATATTGATAAAGAGGTAGATATATAGATAAATTAATGGATATATTGATAAAGAGGTAGATATATAGATAAATTAATGGATATATTGATAAAGAGGTAGATATATAGATAAATTAATGGATATATTGATAAAGAGGTAGATAGATAGATAAATTAATGGATATATTGATAAAGAGGTAGATATATAGATAAATTAATGGATATATTGATAAAGAGGTAGATATATAGATAAATTAATGGATATATTGATAAAGAGGTAGATATATAGATAAATTAATGGATATATTGATAAAGAGGTAGATATATAGATAAATTAATGGATATATTGATAAAGAGGTAGATATATAGATAAATTAATGGATATATTGATAAAGAGGTAGATAGATAGATAAATTAATGGATATATTGATAAAGAGGTAGATATATAGATAAATTAATGGATATATTGATAAAGAGGTAGATATATAGATAAATTAATGGATATATTGATAAAGAGGTAGATATATAGATAAATTAATGGATATATTGATAAAGAGGTAGATATATAGATAAATTAATGGATATATTGATAAAGAGGTAGATAGATAGATAAATTAATGGATATATTGATAAAGAGGTAGATATATAGATAAATTAATGGATATATTGATAAAGAGGTAGATATATAGATAAATTAATGGATATATTGATAAAGAGGTAGATATATAGATAAATTAATGGATATATTGATAAAGAGGTAGATATATAGATAAATTAATGGATATATTGATAAAGAGGTAGATATATAGATAAATTAATGGATATATTGATAAAGAGGTAGATATATAGATAAATTAATGGATATATTGATAAAGAGGTAGATATATAGATAAATTAATGGATATATTGATAAAGAGGTAGATATATAGATAAATTAATGGATATATTGATAAAGAGGTAGATATATAGATAAATTAATGGATATATTGATAAAGAGGTCGATAGATAAATTGATGAATAGATAGATAAAGAGGTAGATAGATATATAGATATATTTATAGATAGATAGATGCATAGATAAATAGATAGATGGGATAAGATATATATATTTTAACATCAATTAAATACGTGCAGAAACAAATCTGAAAAAAAAATCCACCCACAAACAAAATAACATGCATACATATAAACGATGACAATAACATATTTAATTTGTTATTGTCTATTTCTAGAATTTATAACCAAATGAACAGAAACATTACAAAACTGATCAGATGGTAATGTATATTATTTTCTTGCATTTTTCTAAATCTTAGCTTTGTTCAAAAGTTATAGTCTTTTGTAAAGCAATAAACAGCTAAATCATATTATGTTTTTAATTTTTTTTTCATATTGACATTTATGTATCCAAATAAGCCAAAGAATCAGAATTCATTCAGTTAAATTACTTTTGTTGAAATTAGTCAGACTGGATTAATTGTCTCATAAGCATTATTGTAATTGTTTTGGTATTATTTTATATTTTAATTATTAACAACTTTTGACTACAACTTAAAATTGCTTTTTTCCTAATGTAACATTTTCTTTAAACTAAATTTTGAATTAGTTTTCAACTTAGACCTTTTATTAAATTACTTTCAAATTACTTTTAATTAGTTTTGAAAGAATTTCTTGTACATTACATCGTTAAAGTGATTTTAAAAACCAACAACAAAAATTTGCAATAAAATGTTATAAAAACAATGAAATTGTCTCTATTTTCAGATCAACCCGTCGTTATAAAGGACATTTCTAGAATCAGTCCAAGTAATTTAATTTTTTTGCAATATTTTATGTCATAAAATAATACAATAAATTGTACAATCAAAATAGATCTATTGGTGATGTGTTTTTTTTGTTACATTTTCGGCTTTTAAAAATGCCATTTTATCGTATTTTTAATTTGCTTTTTTTATTTTTAAATAAAAATAAATAGTTGAAAAGCACACATTTTTGTTGTTGTTTTGCATATATATGTAGTTTTTAATAAGGATCTATTGTAATCGCTGGTTTTACTACATACTTCTTATTCTGTCATGATTCATGATCATTTGTCAATTATCATATTTTGTAATGAAAACTTCTTTATCATGTGCTTGCCACTAGACCAATTGTAAAATAATTAAAAGTTCTTCCAGTCACGTCCACACGAAAGACGTAAATAATTAAATCAACGAAATTTCTCTATTTTAATTTCTCGGAAACAACGCAATTGAACTCACATCACATTATGGTTTATAATTCAGAATAATTCTATCACTTTCTATTTTACTGAAATCTTCTCTCCTTGCATTGTCCTTCTCTCTTGTGTTCGTTCATTCCAGTCCTCTGGCGCTTACTATACTACTAACTCCTTACTGACTGCTTACTGACTGCTTACTGACTCCTTACTGACTCCTTACTGACTCCTTACTGACTCCTTACTGACTCCTTACTGACTCCTTACTGACTCCTTACTGACTCCTTACTGACTCCTTACTGACTCCTTACTGACTCCTTACTGACTCCTTACTGACTCCTTACTGACTCCTTACTGACTCCTTACACGCTTTCTTAGTGGGTTCTCTTACTTTCTTTTCAAAAGAAAAAAAAACAAGAACGACAACGCTGTTAATTCTTTATCTAAATTTCATTCCCCAGTTGTCTTTCTTATTTAGTTTACAAGCATTAAATAAAATTTATAAAAAAACATGATCATCTATGTTTGATAAACACAAAATGAGACGGTGAATGGTTTCAAAAAGAGAGTCAGCTGGAATAAAATGATATTTAAACATGATTTTAAGAGTTGGTGGAGGTGTGGGGGTGGGGGTGGGGGTGGGAGAAGAATGACTTCTTAAGAAAAAATATCTCACTTATTCCCAAATCCTTGTTTTCAGCATAGGACTTAGACTGTTGTTGTTTTGGGGAGTTAATTCTCCAATATTTTGAATTTGTGTGATATGCAAAAATATAATTAAAACAATACAGCCTTGATAAAAGGAATATAGGTTGAATGCAACTGTTCACGTAAGATTTGGGGATGTGTGCCGAAGTGCCGGCGATGAACAGGATTTTATTATTAAATTTTAGGCGACTTGTAAAAAAAAATTATGTTTATGTATCAAAAAAGCTGTTGATACTTTAAGGTCCTAGGCCTCGGCCTAAATATTATAAGGTCGATAATTACTACTATTTTTATTAAGCCATTATGGTGGCCTATTATATATATATTTATATTTATATATAGCTGGTCAACGCATGTATATTTTACAGTAGCGTCTATTAAGCACTTTGTAGATAGATAGAAAGATATAGATGGGCAGATAAACAAACAGATATATAAAAATAGATATAGATCATGATATATAAATAAATAGATAAGAGAGTAGATAAACAGAAAGTATCATACTTAGTTAGAGACAATACAGTCGGACAACTAGAGAAAATGACAGACAGAAAGACATATAAACAGCTTGAGAGTTTGAAAGATAGAAAACGAGAGAGAGTGAGAGAGAAAGACAAACCATAAATGTTATTAAATAAAGCATTTTTAACTTTCTGTAATCAGGATATTCACAAGTAGTAGATTGAATTATGTTCTCAATAGCAACAGCAACCTAATTTTAAAATACATTTATGAAACAATTGTGGAACTGTACTTCGTTGGCACTTAGAGTGAAAACGGTTTATAATTTTGTTGAAATTAACTTTTGGGGCGATGTGTCCAAATGAAAGAGAAAATGAAGCGAATAAATCACAAAATTATGTCCCTTGCGTACGGAGTCATAAATGGCACTGCTCTTTCAAATCTACGAGAACTTATATCAAAGCATGAGCCATCAAAGGGAATTGCGCTCTTCAACACAGTCACTCCTTTAAACTCACAGTGTGGCTGGACACAAAAAAGAAGTACCTAGGGGTGCGCTCATTTGAATCTGTGGCGCCTTCTCTATGAACCAGTTTACCTCAGAGACTGAGTGAATCTGAGACAAGAAAGTCTTTTTAAAATAACTTAAAAGACCTTTCACTTTGGCTAGTGGATGTGTGCCTTACATACTAATACATCTAACACTGCAATTCACACCAAGAGCGCACTGAGCATGCTAAATTTAATATCGTGGATAGAAACACTATTAAAACGACCATTATTATAATTATTATTACTATTAAACATAGAAGGGTGGGTAAAGAGCATGACGTGATTCTGATTATTCCCACACACGACTAATCCCCAAATCTTAGCCACCGCCGTTTCCATATAATTTATTCTTGGAAACTTTGCAACCAAAACATAAAAAATCATGATGTTGTTAATTATTTCCCTTTAGTATTGAAAAAACAACACTTCACAGAGGATTTAATTCAAAATGTATTTTTTTAGTTCATTCTATTTAATTATATTAACAACTTTTTGTTTATGCATAAGATGTTAGAGGAGACAGAGAGTGTTCTTAAATGGAAACATTAAGAGTGTATTCAGAAAAAATGTCTTTGTTGTAGATTATATTTTGGTGTATAATGAGGAACCATTGTAAGTATGCTGTCAATAAAAAATACCAAGACCTCTCAACATGTGTGTGACAATGCGATCTCAAGGCTTCAACTTTGATTGATTTAAAAGGAACCATCTGAAGCCGGGTATCAGAACATCACCTACACGAGTAGGTTTGCCAGACGTCCGGCAAAAGGAGGACATGTCCTCCTTTTTAGCACTGTGTCCTCCGTCCGGCAGGCAAAGCTAAAAACCCTTAAAATGTCCGGCTTTTGTCCGCCAAAGGCCAAAAGTTTTGATAATCCTTTTTTTCACTTTTTATGTTCTTATTTACTGTCAATAAGTGCCTGTGTCGGGTAAGCAAAACATCGGAGTATTTAGCAGTAAAAGTTTAATAAATTCGATTATGTTATCTAATGTGTTGTGAGATTAATTGTCCACCAATCTTATCTTTCCCCACCTCACCTCACCTTGCACATATACATTCAAATGTACCTATGTAACAGCTTTATTGTTACAAAAAATAATAGGGGATAGATTTTACGTTAGTTACTCACAATAATATTAAGACAATGGATGCAAGTTTTGGAGTGAAGGTCTGATTTCAAGAACTATTCAGTCATATTGGGAAACTTTTGTCCTAGTTTACAAGTAAGGTGGTTGAATTAAATAAGAAGGTGATAATTACGCTAATCATTTAGAAGTTTATTCAATTTCCTTGTAATTTTTTGCCGTGAAATTGTTTGACGAATATTGCAATCTCAAATCATTTGTACAAAAAAAAAAGAATGAAGTTTTTTCAAAAACTTGCATGAGCAGTGGAGTTGTTTTTGTTTTTTTAATTTCAAAGTTCCCCAAATGTAAGTTGCTTTTCAGAGTAACTAAAAATGTGTGAACTTTGTTTCTGTATCCTTGGACACAATGGCCATGTGGAAAGAGTGTTCTAATTGATAAACGCTCAATTATCGTATAAGTTTACAGACGTTCCTTCTAGATAGAAGATTATTACGTCCAATAGGCCCAAAACTACTGCAGAGCGGCAGGGATCGGTTTTTATTTATAAATATTATTGAGTCTAGTATTGTTGCATTTTGAAACAAAAAGTCAATTGAATTTTAATTTAATTATATTTTTTTACAATACTTTTTCTTGGTTCATTTTCTAATGGATAATTATTGGCAACCACTATATTAAAATTATCCTTCTTGCTGGTTAAATCCGCATTCAATTGAAATTTTTTTAATGATTTAAATGAAACACTCAATGTGTCCTCCTTTTGGTACCCATGTGTCCTCCTTTGTCCTCCTTTTTGTCTCTCTGTGTCCTCCTTTTGGTACCGATGTATCTGGCTACCCTATACACGAGCCATGATTTAATCGTAAAACGGCAGTCCGTACAGCTACCCGGCAGTAAGGTCGGGATGGAACAAGACCATCGTAAATACAGGCCAAAGTGCTACTTTTGTACGTCACGCGCTGGAGGCCTTAGGCTTGCGAAGCGTAGTGACCGTGGTGTGTAAACACTCGCCTCAGGCGCCTTAAGGCATTTGTGTGTTGTATCAGCGCTGTAGTGTCTTAGTGTCTACTATGTAGTAGTATCTACTACAGTTAATTTTAGGTCTATTCATGAATGTTGACCGGTACTTTAATTTACCATAAAATAATGCCTTACATACCGCTATAAGTTAGGCCTACTGCTTTTTTTTAAAAGCAGTTTTTTAAAACTACGATGCTATACTATATGGCATATATTGCTATTATAGGCTTACTTACAATCTGTTTTCTCTCAAGTTATTTTATAGTTTCAAAATAATTATAAGGTCTAGATCAATCTGAAGGTTATTTAATTTGAACTTACAGACAACAAGAAAACAATCAGATTACAGAACAAGTAAAAAAAAAACACTACGTTTGTGTTCAACCTTTTTTTTATTCTTTTTATTTTTTTTGTTGTGCAAACAATGTTCACTGTAGAAATAAAGTGTACCGTAATACTATATGTGCATTTAATGTGTACATTTATCACAATATTAATATCTAAGGTTAAAAAGAACCTGTTGTACTTTTAGTTAGTTGAGTGTAGCTGGATGTACAATGAATTCAGATGGTAGGCTACTACTACTATACTACACTTTCTTTAATCCATAGTTAGTTTAGTGTAGACGATGTAGTATACAGGATGTAGGCCTACAATGAATTCAGATGGTACTACTACACTGTCTTTAATCCATAGTTAGTTTAGTGTAGATGATGTATACATGATGTAGGCCTACAATGAATTCAGATGGTACTACTACACAGTCTTTAATCCATAGTTAGTTTAGTGTAGATGATGTATACATGATGTAGGCCTACAATGAATTCAGATGGTACTACTACACTGTCTTTAATCCATAGTTAGTTTAGTGTAGATGATGTATACATGATGTAGGCCTACAATGAATTCAGATGGTACTACTACACAGTCTTTAATCCATAGTTAGTTTAGAGTAGATGATGTATGCATGATGTAGGTCTACAATGAATTCAGATGGTACTACTACACAGTCTTTAATCCATAGTTTAGAGTAGATGATGTATACATGATGTAGGCCTACAATGAATTCAGATGGTACTACTACACTGTCTTTAATCCATAGTTAGTTTAGTGTAGATGATGTATACATGATGTAGGCCTACAAAGAATTCAGATGGTACTACTACACAGTCTTTAATCCATAGTTAGTTTAGAGTAGATGATGTATACATGATGTAGGCCTACAATAAATTCAGGTGGTACTACTACACTGTCTTTAAATAAAATCCATAGTTAGTGTAGATGATGTAGCCTATACATGATGTAGGCCTACAATGAATTCAGATGGTATTACTACACTGTCTTTAATCCATAGTTAGTTTAGTGTAGATGATGTAGTATACTGGATGTACAATGAATTCAGATGGTACTACTACACTGTCTTTAATCCAAAGTTAGTTTAGTGTAGATGGTGTAGTAACACTGTAGTATACTGCACGTACAACTATTTATATTTAGATGGCATAGTAGAGGCTCTGGAGCAAAATTCTTATCTGGATTGCAAACATGAAATGAAAAAAGGAAAAAACAGTTTTAATGTCAATAAAACCTTTTTTTTAAAGACGAGTATCATTACTTTGTAGCTTAATACTAAACGTACGGTATGTATTATTATATTATCTAGGTAGCCTATAAAATAGTAGTCTATAGTTATATTATAGTAGGATACTGGTAAAATAAATCAGAATTGGTACTTACGGTGGTCTTGGATGGAAGCACCTGTACAGCTCTGTGTTATATTCATGTTATGGGGTCTAAATTTATCACAGAATTTAGGAACCACCGTATTTATACATTATTTCTTTCAACAATAAACAACTGCAGTACTTTCATTCACTTTTTGAGAGTAAACACATAATATAAATAGACTTATGAGTCTAAATTTATCATCAAAGCCATTAGTTACTCCTTTAAAAGCGAAAAGTCTGCGCCTTATCAAAAGGACTTTTGTTTTCTTTTTGTCTGTTCCTACTGCTAAGTGTTTTTAATCATCAAACGATATTGTTTTCAAATAGAGCAACTCAAGTCATTAAAACATGTATTTTTCCTATTTTTGGTATTTCGTCATGCATGACTTGCCAACAGTGTCGCATTTCTTTCAGAAATTTTGCGCGCATTTTATTTATTTTTGAATTGACCATGTGATCCCAATTTAACCAATCAGCTCTGTTATAAACATTTTAAATTGCCATTGTTCTTGGGTTTACTTTTCTTTTTTTAATTTTAAAGAATACAAATGTTGTATAGAAGCAAAATATTTAGACAATGAATAATTAGCGTTGGATAAGAAAACATGTTGATATTATCTGCAGAAAAATTGGGTCTCCATCAGTTAATAGGGTCAATTAATTGATACATTTTTTTGTTTTTCTCCTTTGCAAAAGTGAAAATGGTATATCACAAGCTAGCTGAAAAAAATATTTGTTTCAATTGACCCGCAGTATGTTATTTGTTATTCCTTATTGTTTTTGTTTGTTTCTAAAGAGTATGTTTATTTGAGAACGCCAGAATCCACTTAATAATAAACTATAAAAAGAAAAGGAAATTCTAAACTGCTCATCAACACCAGCACTCGACAAGCAGCTCGTGCAGCATCCCAGGAGGCCTATAGCCCTAGCTAAACACGGTAAACTATAAATGTAGATATAACTTTAATGAATGCTTTAAACGAAGTTAGTAAGACTATAACATATCATATTTCATCAGCGCCCATATCCAAAGGCGATATAGATATCAGCTAGTTACTTTTATACTGCTAAATATTGGAAGATTGTCAAGTTGTAGTTGTATATTCTAAAATCTTCTTACATAACCTTAATGCATGCATATTCTATTCAATGGGCCGTATTGCTGCTGAGAGTTAACACCCTTGCCCCTTATACAAGTCAATATTTTATGACTGACTTGTAATTTACAAGTCAGTCATAAAATATTGACTTGTGTAAGGGGCAAGGGTGTTAACTCTCAGCAGCAATACGGCCCATTCATTTATTAAACATGTATATATATATTATAATATTCATTTAGGCCTACTTTAAAAGAGTTAATAAACAATTTATACAACAGGCTTTTTTTCTGTCTCTATGTCTTTGAGAGGTAAAATATAATGGTCATTTAGGTTGTAGAATGTGTATTAAGTGACAACCTAATTTGTAGATAGATAGATAGATAGATAGAAAGATAGATTGATAGATAGATAGAGAGAGAGAGAGAGAGAGAGAGAGAGAGAGAGAGATAGACAGGCAGATAAACAGATAAACAGATAGACAGACAGATAGACAGATAGACATGAAAATAGATGGATCCAGGG
The DNA here is from genome assembly GCA_949126835.1 of Anisus vortex. Classification (NCBI taxonomy): domain Eukaryota; kingdom Metazoa; phylum Mollusca; class Gastropoda; family Planorbidae; genus Anisus; species Anisus vortex. Next base: position 18,136,895 of record OX421505.1, read on the forward strand.
CCGGCTCGTCCATATAGGCAACCTAGGCGGGGAGGGTGTGTGCATAACTGAGGATATCTTTTCATTTGGGGATTAAAAAATATAAACTAAATTAAAGTTTAGTACTTCTGCGCGCTACTAGCATAGGCAGACGAATTACTAGGTAAGGAAAAGACAAAGGGTATTTTATTTTAGTTGTCTTGGAAAATAGGGAAATATGCCCTAACACGACTCAGTTTCTCCCTGCCGAAGGCACTTTATAAGGGCGCATTTCGTAAGATATATAAATAGATCGGTAGGCAGTAGCGTAGCCAGGGAGGAGCAGGGGGAGGGGCCGCTTCCCCTACGACCATTTTCGAAAAAAGGTCCTTTTTGTGCAAAAAAAATAATTCCTTAATAAATTTAACAAAACACGAAGCACAATTTATGAGGTTTCTATTTTTTTCTTTTAATTGCACTACAAAAATGTAATTAATTACAATGTTGTTAATACACCATTGTTAGATCAAGGTAATTTTAGTTTTATTTCATTTGATACCCAGAACATTGCCTTATTGAATAGCGAAATCTAAATTTGACACCCCCAAAAAGTTGACAACGGAAGCTTTTAAACATTGTTAATCTTACCAACATCACGGGATGCATTTTGGCGCGACTGCTCATGTCATGTCTCATGCAAATGTCTAGGCCTATACAGGCAATTCATCTCGTCTTTCAAAATGAAAAGAAAAAGAATACAGTCGTATAGAGCAGGGTTCGGCAACCTTTTACTTATAGTGTGCCAAACTAGGATTTTTTAATCATTTCAGCGTGCCAACAGCGTTTAAGTGCCACAGTTCCAAACATTTTTTCAATTGCGACAATAGGCTGATCTTGAATTGTCGCGTCTGAGTTTTCTGTTTGCTTCTGTTATTCAATTGGTAGGCTACACTTTCTACTTCTTCTATGCTAGTGGCTTGCAAAAGGCGGCCCGATAGCCAAAACTCGACCTGTGAAGCCATGGCCTTCAAAGAGCTTCTAATGCCAATTTTAAATCCATTGTATTAAAACTTAAATTAAAAAGATTTTCAGAATGTTTGGCTCAGTCTATTTGTATCATATTTTTTAAACGACCCCGTGACGAAAAATGGTGCACAACCCTGTTTTTAAGTCTATCTCTTGTAGTGTTAAATGTGTTGTGTTTGCCGTGTTAACGTTGAGGACTTAGCTCTTTTCACTGCGTATGTTAGACCAATACAAGCAGAAGAGTGTGCGTCCCTAGTGGTTTTCCCTTGCATCTCTTGTTTATGTGGTATTAGGGACAGGTTAGCTGTGAAGTCCAGGTCATCTACCTGTTTCCGTAGTCAACGTTTCAGCCCAAGAATAGATTCTAAATCAGGTCTGGCAACTATTAAGAGCTCTGAAAGTGGGTGGGGCACATCGGAGTGCTTGGATATAATTGAGGGCCGCATAACTTCGTACATAGAACAGAGGTAGCCGTGTAATATATGGGCTGTTTAACAAAATGAAAGGTCTACTCATTTTAATTGCTTAAAACACTATTTTACAATTACATAAAAGAGTCATATAAAGCCTATAAAACAAAGGACAATTATATTTAAACCCATTAGAACTATTAAAATCTTTATCAACCCGTTTATTTCATTTTTGCAGTATGAATGTTATAAAATTGTTTGATAGAGCTATTGCTCGTGGCTTTTCTTGAGATATTTAAAAGACATTTTCTTTAAGAATTATATATATTTTAGTATCAACATTTTTAATATGTCAATTATATGTCAATACACATATAGTTATACACTGTTAAAACTGTATGTCCACAAATCAACCAATATCAAATTAACAAATATCCTTTTTTAAAAAAAATAATATTTTCAGAACTTCAAAAATCTTCATAAGTTGGTAAAAAATGTCTGCAAAAGTGATTTGTCTCTGTGCTATCCTTCTCTGTACAGTTTTCTGTACCGCCTCAGCTGATGTAAATAGTACTTTTGGCATTTATTTTATTAAATATACGTAATATAATAATATTATATAAAAATGTATCAAACTTTCAATTCAAGACAACTCATGTTTTTAATTATCTTTAAATTTCAGTACAATGATAGATTATACAATGTGAGTACATTCATTTTTTTTTCAGCCATTTTTTTTTCTAATTTGTGTGTACGTTTGTTGATGTCTGTATTTTGTTTGTCTTGATATTAAATATAAAGGAAATAAATAGCACATTATTGTAGAGTACAACATCACAGTTCGTATGTCTAGACTTCTCCTTAAAATTACTTCTAAACAATCGGCCTTTCGCCCCTTTTCTTTTTTCTCTTTTGATATATTCAGACACAACCTGAAATTTTTGGAACGTATTTTCTTTTCTATGTATTTAACTACCGTAATTACATATTTAACTATCAAATCATTTATATATGTCGATTGCGCATATAAATATAGTTTTATATTTATTGTTACAGTATTATATTTTTTATTATTTTAAATCTGAATTATACAGGGTGGTGTTGGAGGATACGGTCAGGTGAGCTTATTCATTGGTTAAATAATGAATTGTACAAGGATTTATAGATGCATTTTATATAAAACAAACGTATATTGCATACTTACTAGCACATTTGTTCTACATTAGTGAATTACTAAAATAACTCAAATGCTATCTCATATTAGTTAGACCTATACTATTATATTCATCGTCTGTATGGACCAATCAACTTAAGTTAAAGTTAAATTAAAAAATTTAGAAACAATTCAGAAAAGAACTGCGAGGTTCATTACTAGCGAATATTCACACCACAACTGACAAGAGTAATAGTCAAAATCACTAAATACATAATCACTAGAGGACTGGAGGGCAAGGAGTAAAGTAGTAATAATACATAAGCTATTTAAGTCTAATTTAGAGATACAGCAAAATAACAACCTTTTGCAATGCTCTGATATACATAAGGACAAAAACAACACTTATGCGAGAACAAATGCATATGAGTACTCTTTCTTCCCGAGTGGCGTCTGAGCATGGGATAGGTTGCCTGAACAAACCAGGCAAACCAGTAACTTAACATCATTTAAAATGTAAAACATTAGTAAAGATGCAAGACTAGACTCGGACCGCGGATGAGCGTAAAACGCAATAATCTTCTTTATAGAAGGAGCGTCTGTAATATATAAAAAAAAATATAATATTTTCTCCTATTTAACATTAACATTTATTCATGAAGTAATACATGTGTAAATCAACAGTATATCTTGAAAAAAGTTATTTATTTGGAAAGTTAAGCTTTCTATGAGATTATTATGAGAAACATATTTCTTTTGAAACTAGAACTTGCATGAAACTTCTTGTGTATTGAAAGCTTGGATTTAGAGCAGGATTTTACAAACTTTAGTTAAAGACCAAGTGAAGAGGTTTTTCTCAAAGGAACGAGATTTGGAATAGCCTCATTCGGCAGTGACGTATCACAAGGGAAATAAATAAATAAAAATAGACGCTATAAATCTATATTTAACCATTTTGTTAAAAATAAGAACCGGGAAAAGATTCAAAACATGTGGCAATAGATTCAAAACACGTGACAATATTCATTTTTCCTAGTCGGAATCCTTTATGTTACGTCACTTTCCTATATTGCCGGAAATAAAAACATCTCAAATGGCTTCGAGATTTGGAGTAATCTTCCGAAAAACACACACATTTAAGTGCAAATATTGAACTAATTACTTAAAATGTATCTTTGATATTTTGTATAAATGTTTTTTTTTAACATTCAGATACTGAATACACTATTTACTATCAAAATCAAATGTTAACTCAATTTTGATAAAAAGCTCTTCACTTGGTCTTTAATACTCGTGGCCCACTAGAACGAACACAAGCCTATGTATCGCACCATGGCAAAAGTTTTAGCGACGCCCCCTTGCATACTGTAACTGCTTTGTTTAGTGTTATAATAAGACTATATTTGCCGCCCCTATAAGTGTCGCCCCGGGCATATGCCCCCTAACCCATATAAGGGCATTGTGGCCCACTAAAATATTATACATCGCATGTACTAGCTTATAAGTCAAATAAGACTAATAAGGTTTTCTACACTATTTCATTTTAGTTTTCCTTAGTAGTTTATACCCGAGAGCTGCAACAATAAGTCGTGTTTAAATATCACGAAATGACCGTTTGGGGGCAAAATAAAATGTGTCTTTAATATATTTGGAGCTTTTCTTCTTCTTTGTTTTCTTGAGACCCGATAATTTTGCTTTTATGGCCTGGCGGTATCGTAATTTAAGAAGCACTGCCTTAGATTAGAACTCAGCGTATTAACACTGAGGATGCGTTTTGTGTGTGTGTGCTGCGAATAACTCCCCGTAAAAATCACTGCAAAGTGGGTTTCTCTCCAAGTTTGTTGTTGTTGGCTTCCATTAGTCTTGCGAGACGACGGAATTTAGTGTGCCCTTGTGGGAGTGTGCGCTCCTGGCCTTGCAGCTTCTGCTGTGGCTGTATAGGCCAACACGTGAGTGACAGTCTTCGTTGCACTTCTGGCACAAGAAAGGCGGCATTTGTCATTGGCTGGTCCCTTCCCTTCCTTCTGGTGCGCTTCTCGTCGGCGAGCTGTTGCAGATTTCTTTCTCCTGCTTCTAGCCCGGAGGTCAATGCTTGTCTCCAGCTGGACCTGTCTCTGGCACGTTCCTCCCAGCTGTTTGTGTCAATGGCTAGGTATTTCAGGCCTCTCTTGCAGACATCCTTGAATCGTAGGTGGGGACGGCCCGTGGTCCTCTTTCCTGTGGCTAGTTCTGAGTATAGAATGTCTTTGGGGATTCTGCCATCCTCCACCCTACACACATGTCCTAGCCATCTGAGCCGACGTTGGCGGATAAGAGTGAGCATGCTTGGCAGGCCCCAAGTAGGCCCCAAGTAGTCTGGTCTTAACCTAGCAATGACATAGGCCCCTTTGGCATCCTCCTTCCCCTCCCCTACTCATCAACTTACAGTGGGCGGCATGTGCAATCAGATTTGTGGTCTGAACGTGTAAAAGTAAAGTATCTCGACGGACCATATTGATTCATAGGGCCGGTGAAGCAGCGTTCACCAGTTTTTGTGGCCACGGCATACTGGGTGATTGTGTGGCCAGCACTAGGCACAGCCGTCTTTACCTTACCCCGACTAAGGTCAGGTACCCATCAGAGCTGGGTAGACACAAAGACACCCTACAGGCCCGGGAAAGAAATCCTAGCCTGCATCAGGATTGAACCCAGGCCCGGGAAAAAAATCCTAGCCTGCATCAGGATTCGAACCCAGGCCCTTTGGTACGCATCAGAACGCACTGCCGCTCGGCCACCGAGCCCCCGTGTTTAAACATGTACCTCATCAGAAATGTTGCCAAAGACATATCCAGAGATCTTAATTATATGAGTAAAAAAAAATAAAGCATATAGATATAACAGATTTACACATTAATGACCTTAAGTCAAGTTTTATAATTGATGTGTTTTGTTTTTCTTTTTTAGGGTCTGTACGGTAACATGGTAAGTTTTTTTAGACTAATAATATCAAAGGAATAAGTTAAATCTGTGAGGATGCACGCTTTTCATGGATTTGAGCTCATAAGATGACCGGGGTACTATTTAAGGTATAGAGTTGAGATTTATACAGATTACATTAAGAAGTCATTGACTATTTGCGTTTAGGGAGGGCATTGGGCTGCTGCATCTGTCAAAAAGATACAATTGTGTATTCTTATTAAATATTTCACAAACTAAGTACAAAAAAAAATTAAAAATGTTAAAATGTAACCCTTTAATATTTATGAGAGATTGATTGGAAAAAGCTTACAAAATCCATTGGGTCGAAGCTCGTATTTGAATTGTAAATCTAATGGCAATTCATTCTTCAACTATTTTATTATATCTGTATAATATATAATATAATATAATATATATATATATATATATATATATATATATATATATATATACAAATATAAAAAATATATACAGAACTCTTTCTTCCCGAATGGCATTCAGGCAAGTAATGGGTTGCCTGTAGAAACCAGGAGAACCAGTAACTTAACATCATTTAAAAAAATAATAAAGAAGCAAGACTAGACTCGGACCACGGATAAACGCAATAATCTTCTTTATAGAAGGAGCGTCAGTAATATATAAGATATATATATCTGAGTGAACGTGTATGCGCTAATAATTGAGAGACAGATTTTAAGAGCGTTGTACAACTCTATCCGCAGTATGCCCAAAGAAGACAGTATGGTCAGTATGGTCAGTATGGTCAGTATGGCCAAAACGTAAGTATTGTTCTAGATTGTTTTGTAAAGAGTTAGATGTTCTAGTAGATGTTAATATGTCTTGAAATATAGAAAATACAATGCTTAGAACATTAAATACACTTGTACTTGGCAGACCTTACAATTGAAACGAATACTTCACAATAAACGTATAGGCCTACGTATAAATATAAATATATATATATGTCTGTGTGTGAGAGAGAGAGAGAGTTTATATATATATATTTATTGATAAGCATATAGTTAGATTTCTGTTATCCATAAATATACAGGTATATGAAGATATATACAGGTAGATGAAGATATATAGAGGTAGATGAAGATATATACAGGTAGATGAAGATATATACTGGTAGATGAAGATATATACAGGTAGATGAAGATATATACAGGTAGATGAAGATATATACAGGTAGATGAAGATATATACAGGTAGATGAAGATATATACAGGTAGATGAAGATATATACAGGTAGATGAAGATATATACAGGTAGATGAAGATATATACAGGTAGATGAAGATATATACAGGTAGATGAAGATATATACAGGTAGATGAAGATATATACAGGTAGATGAAGATATATACAGGTAGATGAAGATATATACAGGTAGATGAAGATATATACAGGTAGATGAAGATATATACAGGTAGATGAAGATATATACAGGTAGATGAAGATATATACAGGTAGATGAAGATATATACAGGTAGATGAAGATATATACAGGTAGATGAAGATATATACAGGTAGATGAAGATATATACAGGTAGATGAAGATATATACAGGTAGATGAAGATATATACAGGTAGATGAAGATATATACAGGTAGATGAAGATATATACAGGTAGATGAAGATATATACAGGTAGATGAAGATATATACAGGTAGATGAAGATATATACAGGTAGATGAAGATATATACAGGTAGATGAAGATATATACAGGTAGATGAAGATATATACAGGTAGATGAAGATATATACAGGTAGATGAAGATATATACAGGTAGATGAAGATATATACAGGTAGATGAAGATATATACAGGTAGATGAAGATATATACAGGTAGATGAAGATATATACAGGTAGATGAAGATATATACAGGTAGATGAAGATATATACAGGTAGATGAAGATATATACAGGTAGATGAAGATATATACAGGTAGATGAAGATATATACAGGTAGATGAAGATATATACAGGTAGATGAAGATATATACAGGTAGATGAAGATATATACAGGTAGATGAAGATATATACAGGTAGATGAAGATATATACAGGTAGATGAAGATATATACAGGTAGATGAAGATATATACAGGTAGATGAAGATATATACAGGTAGATGAAGATATATACAGGTAGATGAAGATATATACAGGTAGATGAAGATATATACAGGTAGATGAAGATATATACAGGTAGATGAAGATATATACAGGTAGATGAAGATATATACAGGTAGATGAAGATATATACAGGTAGATGAAGATATATACAGGTAGATGAAGATATATACAGGTAGATGAAGATATATACAGGTAGATGAAGATATATACAGGTAGATGAAGATATATACAGGTAGATGAAGATATATACAGGTAGATGAAGATATATACAAGTAGATGAAGATATATACAGAAAGATGAAGATATATACAGGTAGATGAAGATATTACAGGTAGATGAAGATATATACAGGTAGATGAAGATATATACAGGTAGATGAAGATATATACAGGTAGATGAAGATATATACAGGTAGATGAAGATATATACAGGTAGATGAAGATATATACAGGTAGATGAAGATATATACAGGTAGATGAAGATATATACAGGTAGATGAAGATATATACAGGTAGATGAAGATATATACAGGTAGATGAAGATATATACAGGTAGATGAAGATATATACAGGTAGATGAAGATATATACAAGTAGATGAAGATATATACAGAAAGATGAAGATATATACAGGTAGATGAAGATATTACAGGTAGATGAAGATATATACAGGTAGATGAAGATATATACAGGTAGATGAAGATATATACAGGTAGATGAAGATATATACAGGTAGATGAAGATATATACAGGTAGATGAAGATATATACAGGTAGATGAAGATATATACAGGTAGATGAAGATATATACAGGTAGATGAAGATATATACAGGTAGGTGAAGATATATAAAAAGATTGATAAATAAATAGGTAGACAGTAGACAGATAAAAAGATCTTTAGATAGATGATAAATGGATATGTGAATAGAAAGATGCTAGATAGATAAATAGATAGATACATAACAGTACATCTAATGACAATAAAAGTGAGCGCTTTCTAGATATTGCTTGAAAGAAATAAAATTTAAAAAGCACCAATTAAAGGTATCATTTTAACAGAGACCGCAATATCCGTTATTGTTATGTTGTATGTTACATTTTGTGTAAATGGGTAAATAGTATTTTGTTTACAATCTATTTACAGTATGGATATGGAAGGTATTATCAGAATGTAAGTGTTTCAAATGTTATAATACTATATCATTTGAGATCTTTACTTCAAACACAAAGTTACGCTATGCAAATAATATGTTGAATGTATTTAATATCAAAGCGCCGTAAAAATAAATGTTGAAGATTTTTTTTTTAAAAAGACGTAATCTAAATTTGCTTTTTTTGTAACGTTACCAGACAGTCATATTCTGATAACTTTATATATAGTTCATATTTGAACCGATTCTGGTAACTTTATATATAGGTTATATTTGCACCGATTGTGGTAACTTTATATATAGTTCATATTTGCACCGATTCTGGTAACTTTATATATATGTTATATTTGCACTGATTCTGGTAACTTTCTATTTAGGTCAAAATTACACCGCTTCGGGTAACTTTATATATAGGTCATATTTGCACCCATTCTGATAACTTTATATATAGGTCATATTTGCTCCCATTCTGAAAACTTTAAATATAGGTCATATTTGCACCGATTCTGATAACTTTATATATAGGTCATATTAGCTCACAATCTAATAGCTTTATATATAGGTCATATTTGCAGCAGCCTGGTAACTTTATATATAGGTCATATTTGCACCGATTCTGATAACTTTATATATAGGTCATATTTGCACCAGCCTGGTAACTTTATATAGGTCTATAGGTCATATTTGCACCCATCCTGAAAACTTTAAATATAGGTCATATTTGCACCAGCCTGGTAACTTTATATGTAGGTCATATTTGCAATTCTTAGAAACGATTCTCTGCTCTAAGTCAAAGAATATATAGGAACTGTAAGGGGCCATCCATATAATATTCCGTTTGTTAAAAAAAGGGAAGATGTTGTTATCCCGCCTCCCCCCCCCCTCCTATTTTTTTTCGGTTGCAGCTCGTATATTTTTCGGCAACCCCTCACTCAACCCCAGCACCCGATTCGTTCGTTCAAATAATATTCTCTACCAACCCCACCCCACACACCTTCCCAACTTTTTTTAAAATAATATATTGTTAGCCATTTTATTATTCATAGTTTTTTGCCGGGATCGATCTTGTTGAAATTTCTTTCAGAAATTCACTGGGGCATGGTGGCCGTGCGGTAGCGCGTTCGGCTGGCGTACCGAAGGTCACGGGTTCGAATCCTGGTGCAGACTAGGATTTTTTCCCCGGGACTTTAGAGTGTCCCTGTTGGGATACCTGACCTTAGTTGGGGTTAAAGTAAAGGCGGTTGTGTATAGTGCTAGTATGCCATGGCCACAGAAACTGGTAAACCCAATGTATCCATCAAATGGGTCTAACGGGATACTTAAAAACACTGGAACTTTCCAATGTTTCTGTCCTTTCACACTGCATGAAAATAATTAATAAAACATAACAAAACAAAGAAAATAAAAATTTAATTTCAAGAAATGAAGAAAAATTAGTATGTTTTTAGTACTGATTTTAGTAATGTATAAACGTTCAATCTGATTCAAATCTTAATTATTTCCAATATATTACAAAGAATATCGTTCGTATTTAGACTCAATTTTTGAATTAATTATAAAGAACTAGATTTAAATATCAGCATTGAATCAGTCCGACACGAATGTAGTTATCAGCTATTCAAACAAATTACGGTGCTCAGATAAGCACAAGGACTAGAACACTTTCTATATCCCTGATCTTCGTGTTTTTACTCTGTAACTCTTGTCAGCGCATAGAACTGTCCTCAACGGGATATGCGCTATATAAGCATTATTATTATATTTATTTATTATCCCTTATGCCAAAACAAATGCATAATATAAATACGCTTTCTTCCCGAGTGGCATCCGGGCATGGAATCGGATGTCTGAACAAACCAGGAAAACCGGAACTTAACATCATTTAAAACACTAATAGAAAATGCAGGACTAGACTCTAACCAAGAATGTGCGTAAGACCAAAGACTATAATAAGATGGACCGCTTGCTTTAATATTTCTGCTATTAGATGACTCGAATGACTTTTTCGAAATTCCCGATTCCCTTTTGCACTGTACACTTCCGTTTTATTTAATCGCAATGATTTTCTCAATGAAAAATTAAAATTAAAATCGAAAGTTGTAAACAGCGAACACATTTAGGCAAACGTAAAAGCGTAGAAGTCATTTAAGACAGCGTTATTGGATGTGCACGGAAAAAGAACATATACGCTCTAAAAATAGAGCAAGCGGTCCATCTTATTATTGTCCTTTGGTATGACGCAATCATTTTCTTTATAGAAGGAGCGTCTGCAATCTATAAGATTAGATAAATTGCGTAGAACCGGGGCGTACCTTCATATTGCTTTCGTCTACGATTTTCGTAACCCTGAACAGTCTTAGGTTCAAATGACTGTGATCTCAACTAGTCTTCTGGCTGTGGGGAATCCCCGGTTATAGGCTTATTAATAAGTCCCTATACGACCTTTATCCGCTATGGGGGCAAAATGTATATAGTGCAATAGATCCACGCTCCCCCCCCCCTTTTTCCAACCCCAATTTTTACTTTTAAACTACATGTGTATTTGCATACGCCATTGAAACATGTACACTAGTTTTTATGTTTATAATAAGTTATTAAATAACACTACAATATTTATTTATTTTTCTTACTACAGGGTGCTTATCAAATAAGTACCTGATAGAGTTACTTTTTCCTAAAATCGCAGAGTACATAGAGTTACTTTTTCCTACAACCGCATAGGATATATGGTAAAAAGTATCACAACGAAAAGGAAACAAAAACAAAAAATATATTTAATCTTAATTTGTAATCGCTTGACAAGTATCACACACTCGAATAATGTAATAGTTTTTTGTTGTATGAAAGCCTGTGGATAATTCACTAGTTTAACGGAAACTAGCGACCGCTGCTAGACAATGGCACTACCGCAATGGACTTAACGAATCTGATTGGGATGTTTGAAGAAAATTGAAGAAGTGGGCAAAAGAGCACAAATTGGGAATACATTTTGAAAAGTTCAGATAGAAGCATCATTTCAAACAATGAAAAACATCAGATTAATATAATATATTGCTGGATGGAACTATGGATAGATTGGACAATGTTGGGGGGGGGGGAACTAGTTGACGATAGAGAGAGAAATATTAACAAATGTATAATATACATTAATATAGATAGCTTTGTGGATTTAAAGCGGCGGCAGATAGACGGATATATATAAATATAGATAGATGGAGATGGATAAAAATAGATGGAGATAGATAGGGATATAGAGATATATATAGAGATAGGTAGAGATAAATAGATGGATAGAGATGGATAGAGATTGATAAATAGATTGAACGAAATAGATAGATAGATAGTTGATAGAGAATGGAATAAATAGATAGATAGATAGATAGATTATTTATAGATAGATAGATAGATAGATAGGCACATTTTCAGATGGACAGACAGTCAGACAGAAAGGCAGAGAGACAGACAGATATACAGATAAATAGACGGATAAATAAATAGATAAATACGTAGATATGTCTAGCTATTGCGTCTCATATAATGTATATTGTGATTCTTGTCATTATCTTTATCTCCAGAATGGAAACGGACGCTATTTGGACCAATACGTAAGTTATCAACGAGTCTATATTTAAATGACATCCTACTATTTGTATTTTATAGAGCCACATAAGTTTACTTTGTTTCTAGTATTGGATTTACATGGACACATTTTCAATCTTGATTATCGAGAGTTTAATAGGTGACTAAATTCATGTTACTAACTTTTTAGCATTGGACAAACACACACCGATAAAATACTTCTTATTGCACAATTAAAAATTGTTGCCGATAAAATAAAATAAAAAAATATTTATTTCTCTCTATAGGGCCATTATCACGACCAGGTATGTTATAACAACTCAACATTAGTGTTTAGAATACTATACAGTGCTTTAGTTTGTTGTTAGTTTTTTTAGATGGTGTGTTGTTGTTTCGTTTGTTGTTGTTTGTTATGTTGTTATTGTTGTAGTTTTTGAATGAACAGATAGGAAATATTACAATTAAAACATTTCCATCTGAAGTGTATAAAACTGTGATATCAATATCGATTACAACAAATCTGTGAATAATAGAACTAATAAGCCTTTTATGGGGCACGTCGGCCTAGAGGCAGCGCGATTGAATGGCGAACCAAAGGTCTTGAGTTCGAATCCTAGTGGAGTCTTAGTTTTGTTCCCTGGTCTGGGCAGTGTCCCTGAATCTACCAAGCTCTGGTGGATACCTGACAGTAGTTAGGGTAAACTAAAGGCGGCTGACCATTGTGCTGTGCATCTATACACCTTGTATGCCTTGGCCACGGAAACTCGTGAACGCCACACCGCTTGCCCTATGGATTAAACATCGAAGCATTTCAGTAACACTATTTAACAAACATTTAATAAACAAAAAAGATTGAAAAGCAGCTTTCATTGCCAAAAGTAAAATAAAAATCTGCAAAAGTTTCTTAAATAACTAAGCAGTGTATGTTATATGACTCTTTTAGATCCGTATCTGTTAGTAGTGAATAAAGAAAGATGTGGCTTTATACATACAAAGCCTGTTACAGGAAACATCAGAACGTATTATGTCCATGTACTTAGAATTGATGGTATTGTTATAGATACTTGACAGTTAAACTCATACATCTGTTAATATTAAATCATTTAAAATGTTGTTATACATAATGGACAGTTAGACACACATGTACGTATATATTTATATTAAATCTTCGATATTGTAATAGCTGCTGAACAGTTAGCCACATATATCCGTGTTTATTAAAATATTATATTGTTATAGATGCTGTACAGTTAGCCACATATATCCCTGTTTATTAAAAACATTATACTGTTATAGATGCTGGACAGTTAGCCACATTTACTCTGTTTATTAAAAATATGATATTGTTATAGACACTGAACAGTTATCTACATTGTGGCGTGCTGGTCTAAGATTCTGTCACCGAGCCTGCAATTAGCCTAGGCTATCAGTGCAGACTTAGTGGATAACTCAGCAGGTACACAGGGTGATGGGGAGGGGTGATTTAGGCAGGTTTTCTAGGCGGTATGTGGTCCCGAAGTGCAGATGATTCCTAGGTGATTCTAAGACAAATTTATATCCAGGTTTCGTTTGGCTCGTTAATACGTAGGTTGAGTTAAACTGTTGACTAATTGACACTGTCACTGGACGTCACACAAACAGGTATTCTATCAATCGATAAGCAAGGCGTATTGTAACAACGAATATTTTATTCACGTGAAAGTCCGTATTCAATCATTGATGACATGAGCACATAATTCATACAATCCAAATACAAGTGATAAAGAGTGTACATTTAATCATAGGCTTAAACTACATGTAGCAGATAGTCCTAACAAGGACTCTACAACAGACTATAGCACCGCTTGGTGCTATTGGAGCTCGGGGCATCCAACCCTCGAGACTCCTTAAGCCAGACTGACCTAAAACTAACTTACATTTACATTACATGTTAAACAACAAGTTAGGTTGCAACTCCCCACGTGATTGTAATGAGGGGGGAGGGGCAAGGGTAAGATTGACCAGTAGATAGCGTATCCGATTGGTCAACATGTCTCTTCAATTCAACATTTGATTGATTGGCATGTGAAAATAAGTACCAAACGGTAGTGGGGAGGGGGTGCGGGGGGGGGGGGGGGGGAGAAGACGCGGCGGTAGGGAAACTTCGAAGGCCCTGTGTTGTTGGTCAGAGTTTTCTCTCTTGTCCGTCGGGGTCCTGCATCAAAGATTCCAAGTTCCCTATTCTCTGACCAGGGGAAGAACCGTCATTGAGATGTGAGTTTCCTGTGATCTGGTCGAAGAGACTGTGGGGTGGGGGGGGGGATTAGCTTGGTTGCGTCAGGTATGACCCTGGCCTTGTTCCGAGGGCATGGGGCGGGGAGGGGGGGAGAAACACACACGTGCTACAACATTTATAATGTACATGAATGGGAACTAATATCAATGACTAATCGTATAACAATAAGTAATATACTGATAAGCATGCAGAACGTATACATATATGTAAATAAAATTCAATGCAAGCTAAATACTTTAATCTTAAATATTATAGGAGATAGAAAGGAAAGACACATTCTTACTCCAATCAGACATTCAATAGTGGCACATAGTGTCAGTGGTTTGTACGTACATATGAGATGATTATAGTATCTTATAAGAGCGGATTACATCTAAGACCTTCCTTAGTTGAGTGTGACGTTAATCTTCTCCCCAAAACGCCACACCTGCCCCGCCATGTTTTAAAGCTTTCATATAATGAAAGATTTGACCCATTAGAGGTAGGCCTACTGCATTTACTATTTACACTATGAGTGTTTCTGGACCATCGAAGCGAAGCGGGTG
Source organism: Anisus vortex (assembly GCA_949126835.1). Taxonomy (NCBI): domain Eukaryota; kingdom Metazoa; phylum Mollusca; class Gastropoda; family Planorbidae; genus Anisus; species Anisus vortex. The sequence continues at coordinate 18,152,087 of OX421505.1, forward strand.
GTCATCGCTATGGGGAAGAGGGGGGAGGTCGAGACAAGGCGGTAAGGGATGACGGGCGAATATTTTTACGTTTCTATTGAGGGCGGAGGAGAAAAGCATGCTTTAGCGTTTCTTACAGTACTTTAAATCTATTCCGGCATAATGCTTAGTCTAGGTTCGTCCCATTTATTTGCGAGCTATTGACACGGTTTATTCATTTTATCGTTTGTCTGTGACTGTCTTAGGTCCTTACTTTTTCATATATTGATAGGCACTAGCTAGGAAATCTATTTATTTCATGCTTTCTATGTGCTATAAATGCGGGATTCACTTTATTATAATAATTATAAGCATAATAATAATAATAATTCGACCTCGGCAGTAGGGTCCACGAAATTGGAGGAAGTCCGAGACGGGATGCCAAAACTGGGTGATAGGGATCGAATTGCTGATCGAACTATCAGGTCCACCAGTTCACTCCCTGCCTCGCGCTAAAGCGGACAGGTGAGGGGATCTGGCTCACACGTAAATATCAGGGGATCTATGACGGAGTCATAGAGGGTGGGGCAGCGGAGTCCTTTGCTTAACGTATTGGTACATGCATTATTGGCCTAGTGAACATTCTTCAGGGGGGGGGGGGGGCGGCGGCGGGCGTTGTGTGGGCGCGTGCAGCTGACCCCAACACAAGCCTAAACACTAGTGTTTCTGATCACGTGGATTCTGATTTCTCACGCGCGAGTGACTTCTAGTGGGGGGGGGGGGGGCGGAGTAAGGCGGTAGTCAAGTCACCTCTGGCGCGATAGGCCAGGAAATTGTATCAATGTTGTCGTTCGTTTGCAATTATTGGGCCCTAGAGCTAAAACACGGACATAGCTTCACTTTAATTGTTACACTATTCGCTTCTCTTCTTTTCTCAAGCATTACATTTCTCATTGTTTAACAGTTCAATACAGTTTATCGGCTGGGAGAGAAGTGTGGGGGGGGGGGGGCGAGTTACGGCCCTTACACGCGTCATGTCTCGCTGACCAGATGCCCAGGGCAGATTTAGTTTTACCTGGCGTCGGGGGGGGGGGGGGCTGGCAGTGGGGCGTCAATTACTTTGGCTACTGTAAAGATTAAATCGTTTTCCTTTCTCTATTCCCGTTTTATAAATTTGTAAAATCGGTAAAGAAGCAATTATTTAATTCGCTACCAATAATATCTCGGTACGTACATTTGACCAACTCACATATATGCCACTCACCGTTTTATTTATACACATTCATTTTCTTTCACGCTAGACCGCGGGGTCTTGAATCTTGACGTCAGAGTGGTCTGGCACATCAGATGACATCGGATGACATCAGTTGTGTAGCGCTTTTAGAACAGTCAATGGGCCCGTAGGCAGTCTTAAAATCTAACACATTTATTATCCAACGCGTTGTGTAAGGAACACAGTTCATCAAAAGTTAATATATACACATGGTAATCCGATAACAGTTCGTATACTCCAATCTAAAGGCAATAATGTCAGCTTTCGGGAAACGTACTGCTGATGACAGTTTAATCCAATGCGAACGTGGCTGTAAGTATCCAAGAATTATAGCTGAATGGCCGAACATATGTAATGTTGAAGATTGCAGGCTGGATTGCGGCCCGGTGGGCGCGAATATTTTCAGGGTTTCTCAGGGCGGGTACTGGTTCACAGTATTTGGCGGACATAGTTATGCGATCTGGCAAATAATTTCGTTACGCATGAGCTAATCTCAAGCAGAAATGTCGATATGCCTATTGACTATCGGCATTCGGCAAGCATATATAGTGTACAGAGTTGTACAGGAGCTAATCCGAGCAGGAAACGACTTTGTTATTGGTGGCGCTCTGGCCGACATCTAACATAATAGAGCAAGTTATCCAAACACGAGTGGCGATTTTGTTATTGTGGCGTGAAGCCGACAAATAAACGTAATACAGCAAATAATCCGAACAGGCAAGGCGATATATTTCAAGCGTATAGCATTGGCAGAAACAAGAATTGACGTATAATTCTACGATGATAGATGAGTGTTTGCAGTGGAGTCAAATAACACAGTTCGCTCACCTGATGAAACCTTAAGCCCCCAGTCTTTCATCACGTGAAGAATATCATAGCACAGAGTTCAATGTTGAGCGTGAGTACTTATCCATGTACGTCAAGCAAAACTAATTCCGGCACGAGCCCACAGGTGTGGCGTGCTGGTCTAAGATTCTGTCACCGAGCCTGCAATTAGCCTAGGCTATCAGTGCAGACTTAGTGGATAACTCAGCAGGTACACAGGGTGATGGGGAGGGGTGATTTAGGCAGGTTTTCTAGGCGGTATGTGGTCCCGAAGTGCAGATGATTCCTAGGTGATTCTAAGACAAATTTATATCCAGGTTTCGTTTGGCTCGTTAATACGTAGGTTGAGTTAAACTGTTGACTAATTGACACTGTCACTGGACGTCACACAAACAGGTATTCTATCAATCGATAAGCAAGGCGTATTGTAACAACGAATATTTTATTCACGTGAAAGTCCGTATTCAATCATTGATGACATGAGCACATAATTCATACAATCCAAATACAAGTGATAAAGAGTGTACATTTAATCATAGGCTTAAACTACATGTAGCAGATAGTCCTAACAAGGACTCTACAACAGACTATAGCACCGCTTGGTGCTATTGGAGCTCGGGGCATCCAACCCTCGAGACTCCTTAAGCCAGACTGACCTAAAACTAACTTACATTTACATTACATGTTAAACAACAAGTTAGGTTGCAACTCCCCACGTGATTGTAATGAGGGGGGAGGGGCAAGGGTAAGATTGACCAGTAGATAGCGTATCCGATTGGTCAACATGTCTCTTCAATTCAACATTTGATTGATTGGCATGTGAAAATAAGTACCAAACGGTAGTGGGGAGGGGGTGCGGGGGGGGGGGGGGGGGGAGAAGACGCGGCGGTAGGGAAACTTCGAAGGCCCTGTGTTGTTGGTCAGAGTTTTCTCTCTTGTCCGTCGGGGTCCTGCATCAAAGATTCCAAGTTCCCTATTCTCTGACCAGGGGAAGAACCGTCATTGAGATGTGAGTTTCCTGTGATCTGGTCGAAGAGACTGTGGGGTGGGGGGGGGGATTAGCTTGGTTGCGTCAGGTATGACCCTGGCCTTGTTCCGAGGGCATGGGGCGGGGAGGGGGGAGAAACACACACGTGCTACAACATTTATAATGTACATGAATGGGAACTAATATCAATGACTAATCGTATAACAATAAGTAATATACTGATAAGCATGCAGAACGTATACATATATGTAAATAAAATTCAATGCAAGCTAAATACTTTAATCTTAAATATTATAGGAGATAGAAAGGAAAGACACATTCTTACTCCAATCAGACATTCAATAGTGGCACATAGTGTCAGTGGTTTGTACGTACATATGAGATGATTATAGTATCTTATAAGAGCGGATTACATCTAAGACCTTCCTTAGTTGAGTGTGACGTTAATCTTCTCCCCAAAACGCCACATACATATATCCCTGTTTATTAAAAATATTATATTGTTATAGATACTTGTACTAGGCCTTAATATGTGTGTTTCAATTTGTTTCTTCACAGCATAGATATGGTTAAAGTAGACTCACATACAAGAAAGTCCAAGGAATGATATATGAAGACTTAGTCTTGATTTCTTATTTACTATGAAACATACATGTACTTAACGCGCAAGTTCAATACTCCATTTAATTGTTAATTTGCTATAAATAAAAATTTCAAAATATAACTGTTGAGTTTTTAAATTTATAATTATGATTTACTAATAGATATTTATATTACATAGCAACTAATGGTGCTTGTCTGGCAGTAAATAGCTTAAAAAAATTCAACGTTCGGTTAGGGAATATGTCTAGAGTCTAGGACAATAAGGTTTGCGACCAAGTGGCCAGAAACTGCTGAAATGGCTGCAAGAATAAGGTAGACCAAGAAGCATCAGCCAACAGATGTTATATTAAATTGCATTAATGTCTCCTACTAAGGTCCTGGGTTCGAATCCTGGTAAAGACTAGGGTTTTGTTCCCGGCCTAGAGGGTGTCCCCCAGTCTACCCAGCTTTGATGGTTACCAGAAATTAGTTAAGGAAAAGTAAAGATGGCTGCGCATTGTGCTGGCCACAAACTCTCCTAGTATGCCGTGGCCACAGAAACTTGTGAATGCTGCTTCATAGGTTCTATGGATCACATTAGTCTGACAGGAGTACTTACTCCCACGTAGACGGACGAATGCTAGCGCTAAAATATCATGGCTTTACACGATACACAGGCCTAAAATATATTTGTCATTATTACAGTTAAAGTTTATTTTCTTGGGTTTTTTTGTTATTGATGTTGCTATTGTTGCTAATGTGTGTGTTCTGTAATAGCTAGTCGGCAATAACCATTTCGACAAATATGAACACATAAACAAACGCCATGTATTAAACTGATCAAGAGACTGTCTTTCAAGGAATATCTGGGAATCAGCTGGGAAAAATTAAAAGGCATCTAGCCATTGTGCTGACCACACAATTCCGCAGTAACACGGATGAAACGCGGGAAATGAAATTACCGTAAATGTTCGAAAAGTGATGATCACGTTGCTGCGATTTGTTGTCCCTGCTTTTCTTCACAGCTGAAATGGGCACTAGATATTTGTTGGAGAAAGTAAATACTGCTGGGCATTGTGATGTCCACTCAATCCCATTGTATCAAAAATGTTCAAAGCTCTTTCACTAGCCTTATGAAACAAAATGGTTTGAAATATATCTATTTTTCAAAACTTTTTATGAGCATCGCAAGATGTTCTGGCGGAAGACCAACCGATCAAACACCGAACAGATTTTCTGATGATTCCCATTTTTTGCGTCATCCTATCAAGCTGAAACTTGGCACATAGACTACATATTCTTTCAAGTTGTTTGATTGAATTTTGATTAAAACCCTGGCGCCAGTGTGTGGGAGAAAGACATGAGTTGTACTTCAGCACCCGGCCTGCAAGTTGTTAGAGAGAAAAGAATTGGGTGCCCACTTTACATTGCTCTTTACGGAGACAACCATTCCTCATATTCTATATTTGTACAATTCCCGCCAGGTCCGGCCATCCATTGCTTTAAATGTCTTTTAACGTGCAAAAAAATAAGCTTTAGACCAGGGGTCGGGAACCTTTTTGTATGAGAGAGCCATGGACACTAAAGTAATTTTTAAAGTAATTCTGTGAGAGCCATACATTATGTTTAAAACTAAAAATTGAAGTAAATGTGTGCAAGAGTTATTTCACTTTAATTACAATGAATGTAAGGTTGCTATTATTCTGTCTTTCAGGTCAGTGGAGTTTATGTCCTTTACCACTGCTGATGCCGAGCTACACTAGACTTTAACTCATTTGTAGAATGAAATATTGATATGCAAATAATATTTAGATCTAAGAAACATTTTGTTTAAATCGAACATGTGTCTGCGTGCCAGATGCAGCCATCAATAGAGTCACATCTGGTTCGAGAGCCATAGGTTCCCGACCCCTGCTTTAGACCAATACGAATTAATAATAATACGTTTATTTAAATAGCGCTGCCAACAAGATTAATGTAAGCCCTAAACACATTTGACATTGTGCAAACAAAAACATGCATAGAGAAGATAATTTTTTTATTTTAATACAACCCCAACCCCACCGCATCCCTCCCACCTCCACCTCAACACACAAATCTGTGATAAAAATCTATGGTTTAAACTTAGAAACACCCTTTTCAGGATTCAGGAACTGCTAGTGTTAACGCACGTTCACCCATGGAGAGGGTAATGCAAGGTTTATCTCGTAAACAAAAGTTGCAATGAACAATAAATATAAAGTTGACAAAACTTGCCTACAAATATCCTGAAAAATGAAATGTAAAAGTGCCTTATAAGAAAACGGACTTTGAGTTTTGTTAGTATCCTTAACGTACGTAGATGAACGTTCTAGATCATCAAATGCTTTTGTTTTCAAACAGAGCAACACATTGAAAAGATATGTGTTTTTGTATTTCCCTCATTCATCACTGGCCGACTGCGTGGAATGTCTTTTATAATTTGCTCGCATTTTATTTTTGAACTGAACAGGTGATCCCATTTCAACCAATCAGCTTAAACATTTTTAGTGCAATTGTCGTGTGCGTGTGGGTGGGGGGAGGGGGCGGGGAGGGGTTCTTTATAAATAATGTTTTTCAGTTGTTATTTTTTTTATGTACCTTAGTTATAATTCATATTAAAACATATGAAAAAAAATAATGCGTTGTATATGCAGATTTACCAAAACATGTTGATATGTGCTGAGGAATTTTATCTTCATATGTTTCCAACAAAGTGCTATTCCATTAAATATCGCTTACTTTGTTATAAATAAGAAAATAGTGTGACTATGTGCTGGATGGAATATATTTCTTTCTATTGACCAGCAAGGTTTCATTTGTTGCTGTTGTTATAATTGCTTATATAAAGGAATGTCAGTTTAGGTGAAGGTAGAGACTATATAAAGAAAGTCATTCACCATAAGGAAGTGTGATAACTATGAGAGCAAACATAGACCACCTTTGAAAGAAGGCTACAATTTATCGAAGATAAACTATCTACATAAAGCTCGAAGGTATGTGCCTGTATCGATATTACCATTTGATAATTTAAAAACACGTGACCTTATTGTCTTATATTTTAGTTTTTGAGATTTCTTGTGTGTTCCGTGGTGGTTGTGTTTTTTTTTTATGTCTCAATAAAAACCTTAAGAGACTTCCGACTCTTTTATCCAGAGAGTAACGCTGTAAAGGAGTGGACTAAAGGTGGGGGCACACAAAGGTCCTGTTCAAGACTAGCCCCCTCCCGGCACGCCAATAAGGCGTGTCGCGTAACATAGGGTACGGTCTCTCCGCAGCCACATGCACTACACTACTTATCCCCAACTGCGGCGTTCCCCTCGGATCATTATCGTGGTGGCTCGCTCGTATACCTGCACTGTCTCCCGGTAGCACAAATCCAGGCACCAGGGCGGAATTGAGACGGACTGCTGCGCACATTGCTTCCAGACCCGCCTGTCACGCTGGTGATATAGAACAGGGGTCGGCAACCTACGGCACGCGTGCCAGTCTTGGCCGCCTTTTTTATTGGCACGCGGAAGACAAAAAAAATAGCAATTCAAGTCTTTTCTACGAGAAATTGAGTGCCAGAGCAGGATACATTTTAAGCTTTTGGCACGTTGAATGACTTAGAAATCCTACTTTGGCACGCCATTGTCAAAAGGCTGCCGACCCCTGATATAGGTTCTCTATTTCTAATGATAGTATCAATACAAATATTTCGTAATATCTATACCTACTTTTACTGGTGTAATATTAATACCTATTTTTACTGATTAAGCTGAAGCCACACTATACTCAAGAACCACGTTTTTACTGGAATCATGACTCAGCGAATCACTAGAATCTTGTTTCAGAGCAAATCAGAAATACGCTGTTTCACAATTAGTTTATTTTTAGCTTTATACATAAATATTATTTTTATTAATTGTCTTATCTGTTCATTTTATCCAAAGCGATAAACAAAACAAAGAGATGCTGTTATATTTATTTATACTAAATTTATAAAATGCATTGACATTGCAAAAGTGTAGCCTACATAAATATTAAAATATAAATTAACATATAATTTATGTAAGGACATAATGTGCCTAAGGATCAACCAGTATAAACAAAAACACTAATTTTAAATAGCGTTAATAATAAATATCTTCATAAAATCTTTTTTCCTCAGAAATTTTAAATTCTGGAACTGAAAGAACAATGTTTCCAAGAGTGGTTTATCCCTGTGCCTACATTCTGTTTATTGTTTTCTCTGCACTAGAAGCTCAGGTAAATAATATTCCAGTATAACACATAACTATAGTAAAGTTCAAGAAGCTATAAAAGATCAATGAATTACAATGCGTGACTTCTTGCGTTAGAAATTATCTCTAAATTTTAGTACTGGGGTTATGACACACCATTAATATAGACTACGAGTCGGCAACCTATTGCGCGCGTGCCAGACTTGGCACGAATAGCGAAATAATTTTACGGCACGCAGACGGTCTCCCATTTTTATAATATCAAACTTATTGCTTAATGCAAAATAATTTTCGTTATTTTGTTTTTATGAATCTATGCATTGTGTCTTTTAATAACCAAAAACGCAACTCTTGACTAATTTATTTTATAAACAAAAGCTAAATTTAAGCTAACGCGACTAACACTTGAGTATTAATTATCGCCTACTCACTTTTGATGTTAAAAACGGATTCCTAATAACTAATCTTGTATCCTTTGTATATTTCTAAAAGACCAGAACTGGCCGTCGAGGTTGAAATCAATGGTCAAACACCAGCAAAAGCATGCTTTTTTTTTTTTACTTATTTAAAAATAGAACCGGAAGTTAAAGATCTCTTCCTTTTGAAAAGGTCACGCCTCAATAAGACTTGTCAATGGACGATCAGAAATAAAACAGCGCATTGGTAGAAGAAATTATCTCGAGACTTAGGACTGGTGCGTCTGACGCAGCAGCTTCCGTAAGATAATGAACACGTTGCACCAGATGGTTGGGAGACGGAGGTGGATTTATTTGGGAACATACATATAAATTAAAACAATAACATACATTTAAGTAATAATTGAATAAAAAAACAGATTAACAATAATAATTGATGGAAAAAAAACATAACATTTAAACACGCCACAGATAAACACCTGACAAATAAACACACGACATTTAAACACGCGTACATTTAATCGCAAGACACTTAAACAAACGGAGAGGTAATCATATCAACAGATAAACACACGTTTTTGTGTTCACGCTATCTTCCAAACCCGTCAAAATGATGGGATAAGTGAGAGTACTATTTTAGTCCATGTATTTTTTAAGATATATTCTTCAAAATTATTCACTTACAAAAGAAAGATAGAGAGACAGAAGAAGATGTGTTGAAACAAGAAGAATAGATGACCAGAGTGAGAGGTCATATGGGTGCTGTGCTGCGCCACAGGTTCGCAGTTCACTTGTTGTTCTTAGTTGCTGTATGGTCGGTCTCAGACTGAACGGGGGTGGGGCATAAAGCGAAGCTGCCCAGGGCTGCTATCGGAAGTGGGGATTCTTGGAAATCTCTACACTGCAGTAACAAAGTAGCAATACATTGAAGCGGAATAGATACGTAGTTATCACACAAACTGTGTAGTTAATAAAAATGTTTATGAATCTATATTTAAATTTGGTAGTCATATAATAATTATATCCATTTCTACTATTTTTTTACAGTTTTATCATTAACAAATTATATATTGCAAACCGTTTATTCTCTTATTAAAAAGAATTAAACATATAAGAAATATTAGCTTAAAGAAAATGGGTTAATTATCTGAGATTATCTCCCATTAATTAAAAGAAAGTTTCAAAATTTTATTGTAGGCTATATTGATGCCAAAAACGTTATGTTTTGTAATAAAACTAATATTACTGACTAATTATTATTTCTTTTTACAATTATGGTATTCATTTGAAGATTTGATTAGAGGTATAAAATTAATTTACGTTAAACATTTTTGTTTGTAGATTCGAGGAGTTTATCTTTTTGACATTAGGCCTAATAATTACAAGAAAAACATTATATAATGTTAGTAAATAAGTCTCTTATATGTATTAAATTAATTAATTAGAATTTAATTATAATTATAATGTAGAACTAGGGCCTACTTACATTTCATTTTTTGTTTAATCAAAGAATATGAGCATAATTTCTATTTCAAATGTCTGTATCAATTAATAAGCACATTGTCTTGAATTCTCTTTGATAATTGTACAATGCCAGGTAAATATTTAGTCACTTCTGAGTGATCAAGTGTAAGTGACCTTTTTGTATGTTTAAAACAACTTTCATAAAATCTGTTCACACGTGTAAGTTGAATCACAAGCTGAAAATTGAGCGAATGCCTAGCAGTTGAAAATAGTAGCAGACCACTTTCCTAAGCAGCTTCCTTCCAGATTTTCCGCAAATTGACACATTTTGATGTTCATTTTGTGGAAGTTTAAAATTAAATTTGCTGCATTTTAAAATGGCCAATATCCATATACGAAAATTGCTGTAAGATCAAGCCAGTTAGGCTTGATGTGGTATGAAAACAAGAGACCATGAATTTAAAAGTGTTGCCTTTATTTAGCAAACTCATCTTTGACGTCTTCATGTACTATCCTAATGTATGCCTAAAATTAGGCAAGTACATGTACTTAAATGTTTTGAAATTGATTTTACGGCACCATATGTCCTGTCTCAATGCAAATACATTCCAGGGGTCTAACAGTTCAAATGCTGTTTGATGTAATTATCGTCAATGTAAATACAAGTTCAGCTCACTGAAACATGTCGCTGTGTCATTCAGAAACATTGGCTTTAACAGTCAATTAATTATTCTCCCCATTAGAAATTAGAAAAAAAAAATGTTCATCAAGAAACAGCCGCATTTACTTTATCCCAACTACCTTCAGGTACCCATCAGAGCTGGGTAGAATCAGTGTCACCTTCCGATTCCGGGAACAAACCCTAGCCTTCACCAGGATTCGAACCCAGATCATCTCGGCCAGGGTGTCCCTTCTTTTCGACAATATCCCGCTAACTAATGCTTAATGGCTTTCAGGGGCGGTTTATGTACTCTTCATCATTTGGCAGCAGTGCCCTTACATGGGGAAGGGGCAGAGGGGTCATATGCTCGGGGGCGACACTTCTAGGGGCGACAAATATAGTATAAATATAGCACTAAACAAAGCAGTATGCAAGGGGGCGTCTCTGAAACTTTTGCCCTGGGGCGCTACCTGGGCTTGTGTGGGCTCTGATTGGCACACTGTTTATTGGTGTCATCTGTTGTTGTTTTCATTATATATAGTAAGTAATTTACACGTTTATATTTATTCTACCAATTTATATTTCAATAAATCTATCAATACAGGATGCTGTTGGACAATATGGTCAGGTGAGCTTTTAAATGTTATCTTATATGTTAACTTATATTCTATGAATAAGATGCCTTTCTCCTTCGTTTGGATTTTGATGAGGTATTTAAATGATGTTAAGTTAATGGAGAAAGTTAATGTATGCATTTTATATATTTGCTTTTAAAATGAGTGTTTTGTGCATAATGTCGTTTTGAGTATTGTGTTAGATTACTGTACTTTTACGAAACTTATGCTTTGTTAATTTAAACACAATATATAGTGATATACAGATGTTTATTATGATCTTTATGTTTTGGTTCGGATGAGGCATTTGGCTTCTGCCTTATTCCCTGGTGATATATGTTCTTCGATATGTGCTTCTTAGCCAGGATTGCAAGCTAGAAAGGCGTCATTAGTGCAACTTAAGTGGAGGCCAAGAGGGCTAATAGTGTAATAGGGGGAGGCAAATAGTGGGAGGAGGAGATAGACTGACAGATGAAAGATAGATAGATTATTATACACATAGACAGATAAAAAGATAATTAGAGCTAACAAATATTTTCACATACAAAGTCGGTTAACTTTCCATACGTTGTTCGTATTTATCCCCAG